>NJDC01003767.1:14234-48097 GCA_002245475.1 Calephelis virginiensis
TGAGTGAAATTAGTCAATTTTGTACAATTTTGTTCAGTGAAAGTGCACAAATGAAATAATCATGAAGAAATTAGCGTATCTTATATTTCCTCGTTGCCGCCAAAACTCATGACATGAGCTTGTGTAAAAAGGCCACCGTTTTACCCAAGAGCCTGACATGACTTACTGACGACTTATGACTGATGACTAATTGAAATTTATATAAAATTTGATGCAAATTACTACTTGACTAATGGCTAAATAATAACGTGAAGGCCAAAACCTAAAGAAAGAAGAAGGGTACACTTTGACGATATAGAATACTTTTTCTTACGAAAACTCAAGTGATGCTAGTAAATTTTCCCAGTGTTGGTCCGGGTCCTCTGTGTATAATAGATCATCAGCTGTCCTGCCTGGTAGATTGTAAGAGGCGAGGAAATTGCAGGTTATTACCAATAAGATCACTTGTGCGAAAGTGCAACTTGTACGGTTAGGGATCCACCGCCTAACTATTCCTGCAGCGTTAATGACTCTGTCATGTTCCGATACGGAAGGTAGGTTAGCCGGTAGAATTGTACAGTTGGCCTTACACCCTGGCCATATGACAGCGGTGCATCTACAGCATCTATGATGTCTTTATGCTGTGGTTATCTCTTAAAATCATGGTGGACGCGTGCTTCTGCGCTGTCGAATCGTGAAAACAACATTTTACACGAGAAACATCGTCTGTACATATTAAACCAGATACCAGATATTTATTTATTCCAGATTTCTAGAACGCTTCAAAATTTATTTTTTGAAGTTATACCACAGATTATACCCCTATGTTATACATTAAATATACGTTAAATCGTGAAACAACATTTAACACGAGAAACATCGTCTGTACCTATTAAACCAGATACCAGATATTTATTTATTCCAGATTTCTAGAACGCTTCAAAATTTATTTTTTGAATTTATACATTTTTAGCACATTGTAGTCTTTGATTTTTAGGCATGTGATGAAAAAATGACGTGAGTGAAATTTGAAGATGCGCGCGCATCTGTCACACAAAAATAACGTCATGAAGTTTCTTTTTTATTTAGGTTTTGGCCTAAACGTTAGTATTTTGCTAGTAGTCAAGTTGAAATTTGCATCAAATTTAATATCAATTTTAATCAATTATAATTAGTTATTAGTCATAAGTCGTCAGAAAGTCATGTCAGGCTCTTGGGTAAAGCGGTGGCCTCATGTAATGAGATTTGGCGGCAACGAGGAAATAAATACGCGATACGCTAATTTCTTCATGATTATTTCATTTGTGCACTTTCACTGAACAAAATTGTACAAAATGCCACCAAAATTGACTAATTTCACTCAATATTAACACGAAATTCAATAATTATGAAAAAAACTTCGACCATCTTTTCTCTCGATGGCGCCAAAACTCTCGTCATGAAGTTTGCTGTTTTATAAACATGTTGCTATATTCACACACACATGTTTTAGTTTCGTACAAGTGCGATTTATATATTTTTCGTTATAGATTTTTTTTAATAATGCCACTATCCAGTATAGCTTCTGGCGCGCGTACATAAGTACATGCACATATTTTTTATTTTCTACGTTTTGCTAGCGCGGGAAATTTACTAGACCAATTCAGGTTTTCAGTTTTTGAAAGTTAAGGCTAAATGAAACTTTAAGCCTGTGTCTCATTGGTCAGAGCCAACTGCTAGCAGAGTTACGTTTAATTTTTAAAATGCTAAGGGAGAGAGAAGCGGATTTAGGTTAATTAATTATTCATAGCAACAATTTCAGCATTAAAGAAGCGCTGTAAAAACTAGCCTCTCGAGTTTTTAATGACTCTACTACTAAAGCCGATGGTTTTGGGTGAAGGTCGAGAGTCGTGTTTAATGACGTCACTTCCTGGGCCAGTGAACGATTAACATTAAGCCGCTCACGTGATAATTGTGGTCCTAGCAAGAACCTTTTACGTTTTCGAATCGTAAATTTATTTGAATTAGGAAGCAACATTTTTAGAATACGCAAATCGAAACATTTTAATAGAATACACGAACCTAAGTCCATTTTTGTAGGATTGACTTTTATAGTTTTCGTACTGAGAGTACCTAATCATTAAATTTTCTTATTAACGTGATATTACGACAATTGAATAGCAACATTTCTTAAATACATGATTGAAGATATCCTGCCCAGTAAGTATATTTGTAGCACAACCACTTTTAATGCATTTTCTAAGATACTAAATGTATTGTAAAATACATTTCTTTCTAATATAACATACGTTAGGGATTATGACATTTTATAATGTCGTGGTGTAGGTGTACTTAGATTTGACTTTTTTTATGAGAGCACAGTGAACAAGCACGTGGCTGTCCATATGGAAAGAGACAACCCTGGCTAGAGACAGCACAGATGGTACAGCTGCTTTTTGCTGTCCTGTGTCTAGGATATTAAGCCACACACACACGCACACACATGCATGCATTTTAATAAATATAAACACTTTTTTTTCCTGTAAGTAAAATAGTTTATTTTGTTTTTTTTAAGTATTGATTGTAGAGACGTCTTTTGTATATCATGGAGGTGGGCGTTAATGACTACAACACAGTCTTTTGACTAATGCATAATCGTACTGCATAAATCTGAAATATTGTAACGTTTCTAAATAAACTTTTATTATTATAATCATTTATTTTCAATGCCTCTTATTTTCTACGTCTATACATTTAATATAAAAAAAAATGTTAAAAATATAAACATAAAAAACAGGTTACCAAAAACGGTGGTCTTACAACTAAACCGTCAGTGGTCAGGGCGACAGACTGAGGAACCTCCGTACAATGCGTGCCGTCCCCAAAACTGCTGCCTTCTGAATCCGGCCCTTAACCCAGGGTTGCAGAGCGAGTCTCTTAAGGTGTTAGTCGAGACTCTTCGCTATAAGACCGTTTACTGACACGACTATCGGGACAATTGTTGTTGAATTATTATTATTATTATTGTGCAAGTATATCCTTTACCCTACCGTTCAGGTAAGAACATGACACGGTGATTATGGCGTCATGAACAGGTAAAGATCCCCGGGGAAGTTGCTGCACAGTATACCTACCAGTAGTCTCATTGGAAGTGACCTATATTTTAGATTGTACCCGCCTCGCACCGCTGCCTGGCGGAGAGGTAGATAGTATTCTACTTATCGGACCCTGACCAACACTGGGACTTGCAACAGACGCACTTACTTTTTGAAGCAATCCTTTTAACTTTTTTATTTATTTTTTTATTTTACTAATTAAAAACTTTTAAAAAATAATTACAAGTTACGATAGTACACTTTATTTTGAATAAACGGTTCTACTTAGGCAGCTTATATTATCTTATGACAATATTTCGTGGACCATTACGAAGGGTGAAATGACCAATACACTAAATACACTTGTTGAGTCTCATCGGCAGGTAGGAACTTCCCTCGTTTCGACTTCGTTTCGAATGCGAAATGTTCTTGCCAGTGTTACTTGTGTTGTAGGGTTAAGGGATTGCTCAACTGGAGCTGATATCGTAGTCATAGATGATTGGATTATCTTAAAACGTTTAAAGTTTATTCACTCACAAGATGTATTGCTTTGTTCGAAGTGGGACGCCATTGACCTGGTAGTTAATTAAAAACAACAAAGGAAGCGGTGCTTGCTTTGTAAAGAAGTTTGAGTTATAAACTGACTAAAACCCAAGTCTTCTGAATTGCATTTTAACATCAGCTGTATTTCTGGCGTCAGTACGTGACGACCCTACCACACGGCTGGGTTTAGCTGGAAGTTGCTTAGATTATAGGGTTATTCAATTCAACGAATGACTTCAAATTAGATGGTAGAGTCCTGCAACTAGCTTAGTGCTCGTCACTATTATCTTATGTTTTGGAAGCAAGGATAATCGGTGAATTCGTTTAAGAGGTTTGCGATACACCATTTTAATTTTTAGTGTCGATAGATCACGTTTGTGTCATTAAGAAACCAGTCTGTTTTATTTTAAGTGATCGGTCAGCGGATAAGAACACGGGTCTCTTCATGGTACGAGACAACAGTGGCCTATAGACACCATAGATGTTACAGGTGCGTCGCAGGGCTATGAACGGGGTGTTAAGCATAAAGTGCATGTCTACTCTGGCTACTCTACTCTCTGAACCGGAACACTCTACAACCAGTGGTCTAGCATTGCCTTATCAGGAAGTTCGAGAAATTGTTTCGTTATACGGGATTTGAAATGTGCCCGGTTGGCGATAGGCTTGCCACCTATCACGTTGTGGGACTTAATGTCTTCGGCTAGTCGTGGGTGCCTTGGTTGTACCTCTGCCTACCTCTTCGGGGATATGGGCGTGAGATACTTTGTTTCGAGCTTCCTGATAAGGCAATTGGTCTATTCTTCACAATGGTAATTACTAGAAGTTTTGGATTTGGTTCATCATTAATTAAAATTGGAAACACTACGACGTTGCTCATTATTATCAAAAGAAATGTGACCTTAACATGCAAATCCATCGTGAGATAAGTTGTAACATTTAAGAATTTTGAATATCTGTCTAGTGATAATAAATTTGAAATTGAAGGTCGCTGCAGAACGTTTTTTTTATTGCGGTAAGAATATATGTCTTATTTAATTTAATAAAAAAGGAATTAAACGCCCCTATCCTCGATACTTTGCAGAGGAACAACAGGGCACTGACAGCCTGAAGATAATACTTAGTCCAATAATGTGGGATAACGGTTCGGCGTCGGACTCGACTTTTTGACGTCCTGGGTTTGATCCCTGGGTCGGACAACAAATTAATATTGGAAAATGTATATATTTCAATTTGCTAATGAAAATAACCTTGCCCAGGATTGGACATGTGCCCGGTTGGCGATAGGCTTGCCAAATATCACATTGTTGGAATTACTGTCTTCGACTAGTCGTGGGTGCCCTGGTTGTGGTTCTGCCTACCCCTTCGGGGATATGGGCGTGAAAATGGTGGTAAACCTATTGCCAACCGACCACATCGAATCCCAGGCAACGCTGTTCTTTCTATTATTTTTCTGTTGTTCTAACTATGAATATTTAATTTTTCTTTTCATATTAACCTTCTCCTGAGAATAACTAATACTACAAAAAAAGAATTAGCAAGATTGGTTTCTCCACTTAAACGTGATGCGATAACCAAAGGAAATTCTTATGTATATGTAAATGTTGTGCCATAGTATTTTTTACCCTATTCCACAGAAGGTCTGAATCGATTTTGATGAAATTTTATATTCACGCTCGATATGTCTGAGAATAGTTATTATTTCATCCTCCAAAAAAATGAGGGTGGTCCACTGCAATTCAATTATTTCTTTCTACTAAAATATAATATGTAAAAAAATTAAAATGGTAAAACAAGGTTTTCCGGATCATCATCAACGTTTAACCGAGTTCCAAAAAAAAGAGTAGATTCTCAATTCGGCCGGTATATTTTTTTATGTATGTACACCGAATTCTCAGTGGTTTCTTAACCGATTTACGTAATTATTTTTTTGTTTGACGCGAAACAGTTTCGAATTGGTCCCATAAAAATTAGATTCAGGTAGGCCCATTAGTTTTTATTTTATGAGCATTTTTTACCTATTTTCACTTATCCCGATGTATATTTTTATTAAATTTTATCATATCAGCTATAAACTAAAAAGTATTAAAAAATAACTACGTTAATTAAAACCGACTTCAAATAATATTAAATTTTTATTATTTTTTACTTTTTAGGTTTGAAGTCGGTTTTA
This sequence comes from Calephelis virginiensis, assembly GCA_002245475.1. Taxonomy (NCBI): domain Eukaryota; kingdom Metazoa; phylum Arthropoda; class Insecta; order Lepidoptera; family Riodinidae; genus Calephelis; species Calephelis virginiensis. Next base: position 20,001 of record NJDC01003767.1, read on the forward strand.
ATTAACGCAGTTATTTTTATTTCTATACATATATTTAAAATCGCTTAGTTGGTTGAGAGGCTAGCGTACACGCTTCACCGTCGGGAATAGAACCCGAGTCTCGCACTCGGCTTCTATTCCCGACGTGGGCAGGCATTTGAATGATGAATATTTTGATATGTGCATATCCGGGTCTAGGTGTTTATTAAATTTATCTTGATATCTACTTTAGTATTTCTATGTAAATATTAGAATACTACCGCCCATAACACAAGCATATAATTTGCTTACTTTGGGGTTAGACGTTAGATTCAATTTTTCCAAGGATATAAAAAACAAGAAAAAGGTTTAAAAGAACACATTTGGGGTTGTCTGATCCGAGAATTAAACTCCAAATCTTTGGTAGTCAACGCCAAAACCTGGACCATTAGCCTACAGAGGCGAGTTATTTTAATAACGCCGTTACATATTTTACGATATTTTAAGTTTAGCACTTTTGCTCCTCTTTTACGAGAATTCAAGTAGTATATTGGATGCCTTTTATATCTTCGGCGGGTATAGCGTTAGGGGTTTATCTCTAGACACAATTTATAAATGTCACTGATACGTTCCAAAATTTATTTTATTGTTTTTTAGCCAGCCGGTTTTTCTATTTGATATTTACCAGTGCGATTAAAATTAAAGTTAGGCACTTGAGGGAGATCTGAAATTAGAGAGGTGTTAATCCCCCTCTAAACTCTGCCTCTTCTTATGTAAGATTCCTGTAATATTAATTAGGTACTATTTCGTTACGAGAGAAGTACCGTACAAAACCCTTCATTCAAGACTATGATTTGAGAACGGTAGGAATTCACCATACGCCAGTTAAGTACGCTGAATGAGGATTTTTTTCTTGCTTATCTTCAAGCCAATTCCGTATTAAGGGGTAGGCAGAAAGAAACGAGTGCCATATGTTACGATCCTTGCAGAACTGCCTAGCTTCTTTCACATTTATTACGCTTTTTTACAACGGCTCCGGTATTGGAGACTCATAACACCAACCACGGATAGTACCCGAGCGGTTTATGAAATGTCGACCTAGGTCTTCCCGGGTACCTAAGTCCAACTGAATATGCATCATATATCTGGTTAGTGAATCTTTCGCCTGTGATTCTTTCAAACCGGCTGAACCAACAGAGCATGTCCTTTCTCATTTTTTTACAACAATATTTCAATCCCACCCTTTCTCGGATCTCTCCTTCTATGTTATATCTTATAGCTTTTTCTGACACACCCAACTTTAATTTTATTTATTTTTATTGATATCCAAAGTATACATTTCTACCAACTCGAAAACGAAACGTGGAAGAATATGAAATAAAAATAATAAACGAAAAATGCTGTATCAACTGCCATTATTTAACAGTGTACAATTAGTATTCCGATACCAGGTCCTTTGGGCGAGGGTCTGTACAACAAATAAATAAACGTTTGTGTGACTTTCTTGCCTGATTAAACTTGTTTCGTGAGTCACGAGGTTGTCGAAATATTCACAAGCCATCTTGCTACTGTTTACAGAGGTGTTCAACCTGCGGGAAGATGGTGGTCATTTGAGTTGTTACGCAACGAGATTAATTGTCAAACTCAAAATACCTAGAACTATCTTTCGGATTTACATATTATTTTATTTAAATACTAGTGGCCCGCCCACGCTTCGCATGGGTATAAGATATACATATAAACCTTCCTCTTCAAACACTTTATCTATTAAAAAAACGCATCAAAATCGGTTGCGTAGTTTCAAAGATTTAAGCTTACAAAGGGACATAGGGACAGAGTACGCACCTTGTTTTATACTATATATAGTGATTTATATCGGAATTGAATATTATGCTTAAACTTAAACTTTAAGGTGACTCCAAATGAGCATATTCTATGACGACTTGTGAGTCACAGAATTGTTTGAGATGCAAAACGCACCGCGTGGCCCTAATCCTTCAGTATATGTATAACCAAATACAGCTTAAATTCTTCGAATTATATTACGCAACTCACAAATTACGCTACACGTGACTCACACATTACTCTCTGTTCCTATTTTCTAAGTTGTATGCGTGTATCTTGGGCACAAACAGGAAAACTCACTCACTCATTAGGATATACGTGTAGATATCCCACACTGTTACGCTCAAATTACCACATGTTACATAAATAAATGAGTAGTTACTGTAAATTCAAGTTTCTTCATTCTTAATTTATAGAAATTAGCAATCGTAGAGTCAACGTCAAATTCCATAAAAATCAGAACGTGGCCTCGTTATAATAAAAACTCATATTTATATTATTTTTTAGTAGTAAGACGTTCTTGTTAATTCTTAAATTAATAATACATTAGACGCAGTAAAAACTGCATAACTGATTCCGATTGCACAACAGATACACAATAGAAAATCATTTAAACTATAGCTCAAAAATTATTTTTCTGTAATTTATGTAGGATCACTTTTGAATTAGGAGCTAGTTTTTCCAAGAAATAGTCACCAAAATTCATTCCTTACTAGCCGAGAAATCACGAAAGAAACATACAAAGAAAAAAATTGTTTAAAGAAATAAAGTTTAGCTACACCTTCGTTTTGAATATACATAATATAAACTCATTTGTGTTACATTGGAATCGAGGTCAGGATTTGTTGTAATTTATCAGGAAATTACAAATTAAGTTGAAGTGAATGAGCAATGAAGCAAGCTGAAGATATTGCAGCTAAAAACTATTAGTTCGAAAGTGAATGCGGGCCGTAGTAATTACGCTGTACAGGCCTGGGGTAACACAATGCATAGTGGACAAAAGTCTATCGACAACAATGTTCGGTCAGACGGTCTACGGATCAGGTTGGCCTTTCGTTGAATGGTCCAACTTCAGCGTAATCCAGCCGATGTTTTCAATTTATGCCATGTACGGTTATTGTGCTGTTTTAACGAGTCTCGATATTTCCCAGACTTGTTTTTCGTTGTATTTGTGGTGAAAGTCGGAATAGACAAGATGGGTTCAGATTATCGACATGTAATTTACTTAAATGTAAATTCATTGAACATTTGTTCATTGGAGTGACATAATGGATGGATGTTGTCGACTTATGTCAATCTTAAGTCGGTTACAGGTTGGAGACAAAATATAATTTACATGCTCAATTACAATTTTGCAATGAACCGAAAGCAAACAAGGAGACACATTTCCTAATGGTAAGAGCTACACTTGCCTATATCACAGAACAAGTTATAGTACTATGTACAGAAGACGCACTTATGTACAAATCAAAAGCATATTTGTATTTTAATATATGTAGCTAATGCTCATATTAAGATGATTAGGCTTGATTTATTTAAAAACTCATACATGTCAATCAAAATTGAAACTTAAGACGTTCGATGAAGGCTCATATAGCGTTGAGGAGCATTGCTGAAGTCATTATCACGCCATGACGTCAGAACTGGTCGTAAGAACTGGTTTTAACGTAAGTCTCATTAAGAGGTATACCGCCTGAATCTATCTAAAAAGCAGAGGGAAATCCCAGGGGTCATAGGCACCTTGACACCTAATGTTACGGTACTAACCTGAAGCTTTTGTAAAGGTTGGTGGTGCCTGATACAAAGCATGTTTTGAAGCAATCCAGCTGAAAACTATTATATACACACTTTTTTTATAGTAAACACTTGTACTTATCCACTATACATTTTATTTAATACTTTCCGTTAATCTATAGCCAACCGGTTTCACTTTTCACAGCATCATCAGGGCTTTGAAACTGAGGAAAAAAATAGTGTTTTAGTTTAACGTTCAGTACTTATTTGGTTAAATGTTACTGATGACGGTACCCACATATAAAAAACAAAAAGTCTTTTTATCTTTCGTTTCAAAGCCCTGATGATGCTGTAAAAAGTGAAACCGGTTGGCTATAGAGTAACGGAAAGTATTAAATAAAGTGTATAGTGGATAAGTACAAGTGTTGACTACAAAAAAGGGTGTATACAATGGAATTCCACCAAGTGCTGACGATAACAAGTATAGATTCTGAAAAATATTGCTTTGCTCCTTTTGATGTAGATGTTTCACATCGTGTTCCACTCTTGTAGATATAATGGTCGGTGGACTACAAAATGTGATCTAGGTTTTTATGGCATAAGACACCGAACAAACAAACAGCTCTCCTAACAGTATGGGAAAACCGTGACCTATAGTTACTGTAGATGTAAGTTGCTGTCATGTAGCGGAGATGTTAGGTTTAATGTACAAATCTGCCGGCTACACTACTTGTATTCTTCGTTTGTTTTACTACAAACATACATACTTATCTTCACGCCAAGTCCCTTACGATGTAGGCAGAGAGTATCGAGTGCCAGACCTCACGATCCTGATAAACCTATCTGGCTTCGTACAAACACGCCGGTTTCGGAGACTCTTGACATCACCCTCGGATAATATCCGAGTGATCTGATCCTGGAATGTAAACCTTGGTCTACCCGGGTCTATCTACATCCATCCACATTCGCATTGTATGTCTGCTTTGTCAATAGTTCATCTGTCATTCTTTCGACATGACCGAACCAGCGGAGCATGCCCTTTCTCATTTTAACACCAACACTTTCTTTCAATCCCTCTCTTTCTCGGATCTCACTATTACGAATGCTACTTGTTTATTGTTTGTTATGTTTATTGTTTTACTACTTTTGATATAACGTAGATTGTATCTTCTTCTTTTATATACTTTAGCGTGCTGTAAGTGAGAGGTGTTGTAAGTTTGTCGCGTGTCTGTGTCTGACTGTAGCATTACAGCTCCTAAAGAAATGGATCGATTTCGATGTTGATTTTTTGATTTGGAAACTGACATGATCGAGATTGTTCCTAGATATATTAGTAAAAAATAGGCTTTGTCGGAGACACCGTGTCAACGCTTTAAGACTATCCTATTGCATATGCAAATACTTACCGTGTTATGCCATCAATTAGCCAGCTCATTTGTGCTATCGAGTTTCTTAGGGGTAGAGATGTGGCAAGCCTTACAACCGTATCGTTTGCTATTGAAGTCTGAAATAATTATAAGAGGTAGCGTTCCGCTTAAGCAGTGAGTAGCACAATACTTCCAATACTATAAAAACCAGTCAAGTGCAAAACAGACTCACGCATAGAGGGTTCCATTCAAATCTTTAGGTACATAATCGAAAAAAACGCAATTTTTCTTTATCTATGCAGTCTATGCTGTAGTACGTCGCTTCGTACCAAAGTTCAAGTTTCTGAGTTCACGGGATTACCTTTCAGAGTTTGATTCCCGTGCGATTTTTGCGGAAATTTGCAGCACAAACGGCTGTATATTTTGATAGATTTGTATTAGAAGTTTTATTTTGTTCACATCTCCAATGGACAGTAGACCTGAGTATTTGGTATAAATTCCAGTTTCATAGTTCCTGAAAAATAAGACATTGACAGACATACGGACGGATAACAAAATGATCCTACAAGGGTTCCGTTTCTAGATACGGACCCCTAAAAACAGATAAATACATAAGCTCACGTGCCGTCATCTACCGTTTTCCGGTCATGATCTTGAACTGCACTTGACTGCGTGTGGGCTCGAGAACAATGCAACTCGATATCGTGTTATTGATACCGACTCCATCCTCATTGACAATCTTTTGTCATTGTTCATGTTGTATCAATATTGATTCTCTACCGTTTGATGGGGACTAGCCATAGATTTACAAACACTAACACCTTAGCCGTACTCATCGACCACACATCCCAATAGACGCCGCATATAGGACAACACGGTTCTGTCAACACATAAGTGTAATTGTTCTAATGTAGCTTATTGCTTAAAAATATATGAACAGTATCGACCAGGTATGTGACCTGTAAACATTGTCGCGTTATATCATAAAAAATAAAAAATAGATATAAAATGTCTGTTTGATCAATTAAATGGTAACTGTAAAGACAGCCGCACTTAAAATTACCGAAAAGATGGTACAACTTTCCGTAGGTTAATTAAAAATCAAAATAATTTAAAATGTAATTATGAATGTTATTATTCATAATTACATTTTAAATTATTTGATGTTTAACGGAGTTCATCATATACTGGTCGGTCATTATTAGATGCATGTTTATATCCCTTTCTTACACATGTAATTTTCAAGCTATCGCTTTCGTTTGCATACAGCTAGTGATGAACTAATGTGCAAATCTATTTTATCGATATCTTTATTATATTATCTTGTACCAGTGTTGTATGTAGGTATTTATGTATTTTATCGATAAATTTAAGCACTAACAATAACAATAAAAAACTTCTTACTCTGTATACTTTTGAGTTAGCCTCTTTTTTATGTGAGAAGTCAGCGAAAAAGCACACTGCTCTCTTAATGGGAACAGATAATCATAGCCTATAGACACCATTGATGTTACAGGTGTGTTGCTGTCCTGTGGGCGGTTTTTACCCTCCGATTTGGAATGTGACACTATCATTATAGCGGCAGGAATGAGTAAGGCGGTGGATAACTACCCAGGGAAGTTGCTGCACAGCAATCTATCATCAGTGATCTTGTTAACAATTACCTGTTTTTTCTGTGCTCGCCTTACGATGTGCCTGGCAGAGGGGTAGGTGATCTATTTTAGTCAGACTAACCCAGACCAACACTATGGAAAACTGAACTTCTGAACTAAACGCGGTAGAGGGCGCTGTTGTATTTCATTGAATAACTCATAAATAGTTGAACAGATTTTACTGAGCTCCTTTAAGTGCATTAGGTTGTTATTTGGGGGACATAAATTCAAGACTGGTTTCGATAGGCGATGTTGGGGTCAGTATATCATAAAACTTTCAAAGGGCTGGAAAAATTTCAGAACTAATTTTTTTTACAGTATGTCGACGATATTTTGTAGTTCAGATGGGAATTACTCGAATGAATAAAATCAATTCAATTTGATAAGTATGTCATTTATATCAGGTATCCACAAGATCATATAATAAAAAAATCTAATTTGGTTTAAAGAAAGGAGACGATAGAATTGGTTTCCGAATTCCAAATGCCAAATACAGTTTATTAAACATCAACATTTTGCAGAAGATTGTTTTGCATACTTTACGCCACTGCTGCTTCATGACAATGCTAGACTACATACTGCACAACAGACGGCTTTTCAACTAGAAGAACATCAATTGGAATGTAAAAAACATCCACCTGAATCAAACTCCAACATATTACTATTTTTTCAAAATTTGGATAACGTTTTGCAAAAGAAAAAAATCAATTTCGACGGGGCAGTCCAAACTACGTCATGTATATTTATATGCAAAAAGTAAGAGCACATTTCACGACGCATCTTACATCCGCAGCGCCTGCGCTTGGTTGCGGTTCCAGCGGCAGCGGTCGCCCGCCCGTGGAATCATACAAGTTTGCGAGCGACGTTTTCAAACGGAATCGCAGCGAGCCTACACTCTACGCCCCGTCAACAGTCTGCGCTAACATTTAAAATAGATAATACAATTTACACTATTTATCTGGAAACACTTAACGCATATTTTAATACATAACAGTCATACCGCCAATTAAGTTGTATAAACGTTTTCGTGTATACACAAAATCGCATGGTAGGATAAGGCCTTTAATATAAACTATTCACAAATAAGTAAGGTACAGTTATCACGATATAAATCCAAATATATGACACTCGTGTCAGCGATTACGTTGAGTGAACGTTTTCGTGTTGACCCAAGAGCAAATCATAGGATAGAGCGTACAAGTACCATATGTAGGAAAAATATAGTACAAAACAGTTCTGTAAAGAAGTATGGTGACTTCATTCAACAGCAAGGCTATATTAAAAGAGCTAAAAAGTGAAAATCATTTAATAGGAATGCTTTAATATAACCTTAATCATACCAACAATGTTTGTTCAATATAAACCTCACCTAATAATTGAATAACTCAAGTTTTAAGCGATTAAAACATAATAGTTTTAGCCTAATTCTACTTTTAGGCTTGAACTCCTTAGAAACAAATTCTGTTTGATGTTCAGCGTCAGAACTGGACAATGATAGCAGGTTTCTAGCCTCTTTTGCCACTCAATATAAAAAAAAAACGTATTAAGTGGTGGGATGTGTATAAAAATATTATTATTTATTTATTTGTGTATTTAACTCTATGTTATTCAAAAAATGATAAAAGGAAATTAACAATATATATAAACATACAAAATGCACTTAATTCTGCAGAATATGAACAAATATCTTATTATTTAACGTAAAGAACATTTCCTCATCTCCTAAAAACATGACGACATCCAAAAATTGCAACAAAGAAACTCCATCTCAAAACCACTCTAAGACGTGAACCCTTCGGCAACGCATTACACGTGATGTTCAGAAAGTGAAAGATGGTAAAAGGTTTCCAGCATCTGCTCCCGCTCAATATTAAAAGATCTACGAAGTGGATGGAACTTTATAGAAAGTATTACTTCACCCTATCGGAGGCTGAATATTTTATATCGTATTTCGATTTTCACTTTAAAAATACGTGTTTTTATATCGTCACCTGGTATCCATTGGGTTTGTAGCAACATGGATGTAAATTAAAATATAAATAAGCAACATTAAAATAAAATCTTTGTGCAAACAAACATTTTTGCATTGGTTTGGTTCATAATTTGGTTTGCATCCGTCTAGGCCGTAGTTTTAATCCAAATTTTGATTTGGCCTTGTAATGTGCGACCGTGTTTCCATCGGCTAGTTAGATTTAGGGCTAATTTCACCAAATGCGGATAAGTTTTATTCCACGTATAAACTTGCAAGTTACTTTTGGATAGCCATATTTATATGAATAAAGCATGATCAAGTCATTAAGTCGACCGAGGAGTATGAACTTTGGCATACTTATAGTTTATATGTAGATAAAGTGCAAACCGATATTTTTTTAATAATAATGCTTTTAATGTCAATTTAATCAAAAAACAAAACATTACACATACTTCCATGCATTTGGCACACACAAACAAATACATTAATAACGATAAATATCACAGATGGCGCGCAAACTGTATTTATAAAGTTTGGAAACAAAGAAGTTGGTCTTGATAAATAAAGATGGCGTTCTTATCAAAAACTTGTAATTAAAATTTTGTTATGGACGAATTTCGACCAATGGGCAATCACTAGTAAGTATAAATACCTCTGAACAAATTACATGAATTGATCGCATGCTAAAGAAAGCATATTGTAAGCTCTTAACGCGGTGGTAACGATACTAACACACATAAATACATAAGTATAATATAAATATAATAACCAGAATAAATGTAATTAGCACCTAGGCTAACCAAACATAAAAACAGACATCTATGTTTAATAATCAAAGCCTGTCGATAATCGAATCCTTCGACCACCGACTTGGGAGAATATTTAAAATAAATCAACAAAATATTGGGAAGTGCATAAAGATTATAATTTCCCTAAACCGTTTAAATGATTAATGAAATTTTCAATTTAAATATTATCAATAAAGCCCGTTGAAAAACTCACCCCCACGGACAACTTCCCAAATCCAATTACCAACGCGATACTCCGAAAATTCTAAACCGATTATAGGAATTGAAAACATTAAGTACTTTACAGATTTCAGATGACCTCCCAACAGAATTTTAACTTTAATTCAAAAACCGTTGGGTTCATTTTTGCAAAAATAAGAACATGATTACAAAGTCAAAAATTGAATTTATATGGAAATTGTTGACGTAAAATTTTTATTGCTACGCTAAGAAAAAGAAACTTATGAAACGCTTGTTAGGCCAATATGATTTGTTCGTGAAATATTCGCCTTAATTGCATATTGTGGATTTTTTGGACAGTACTTAAAATTTCTTTTGTAATGTTAAATTTTTCTGAGATTGACAGGCAATTAACTTGGCGGATTTCCTGACTTTATTTATGTATGTCGCAGACACAAAACATGTTAATTAAACCTTTGTAACATGTACACTACCTTCTAAACCTAAAGAAAACGTATAACACTAACTGTTTGTTCGCAACTTCTTCAGAGTAGAATGAATAGCTACGATATTCATATAAACTTTTATCCCCTATTATAGTCCTTTGAGGGTTGATTTAAAAAGTAAATAGCTTTCGTCCCCTATTATAGTCCTTTGAAGGTTAATTAAAAAAATCTTTAGTTTGAATTCGGATATTTAGCTATATACTCATCAAGTTTCATCAAAATCGGTTCAGGGGGTTAACCGTGAAAGAGCAACAGACAGACACTGACAGACTTTGGCATAGTATGGATTGACGTTCAAGCTATAGGAGAAAATGCAGCAGTATCCACTTAGGTGAATTTTTGCAGAACCAAAGCAGATTTCTTCACTAGAGTCGACTAAAAACTAAATTAAACTAAATAAATTACACTAACGGACGTTGGATTTGTCATATCTTACACCGAAACTTAGTTTACATAAGCAAAAAAGTGTTCACTTAGTAAAAGTTATGTGTGGTCTTACAAAAATGAGAAATTTAATGCATATTGCATTCTAACATTCAAACTACCACACTCAGAGACGTCAATTATGTTTTAATCAGTCATTAAGTCGACATATTCAATGCAAAATTGTGACTTAATGATACATTAAATGTTAATTGACATCTCTGAGCGTGGCAGTTAGTTCCTTTTTATATGTGAAAGCTTCCGTAGTTAAGTTCACAAAACTCAATATTGAATCTAAAAACAATAAGCTGTAATTTCGTAGTACATCCCACGCCCTAAGCTAAAACTTAAAAGCTAACGATTTGATTTCCCTTAACTACATAACTACAAAACTAACTAGAAGCGTCAAAGTTGACACCAATTACTCTTGTCGGATATGAGGTTGTATATTGAATAGGATATTCGCGTACACAAGTTATTATTCTACTAGCTGTTGCCTGCGGCTTCGCTTCACAGGAACCCGTTGTGCGATCGGAATTAAAAGCCTATATGTTAATCGAGGTCATAATCTATCTGTGTTCCAAATTTCAGACAAATCCATTAAGTCATTCGAGCGTGAAAGAGTAACAAACATCCATACATAAATATTTACTTTACTTAATAAATACTCACAATTTTTCGCATTTCTAATATTATTAGAATTAAAATGAAAATGAATAGATTGGTTTATTGCGAATGTGTTTCATACGATTTAACGTAGCGTTTAATTTGCATTTTTGACATACCCCCGTTAAATTTTGAGTACTAAAGTGATAAACTTCCTCTGGTAGCTCAGAGTGTAATCTTTGTTTGCACAATATTTATTGTTTTTTAAATTAAAAACCAGGCATTTGTCTAAAAAGTTACAAAACAACAAGAAAGAAATTAAGATAAATGTTGGGTATAATATTAACGAGTAATCATAAAAACGTACACAAAATTAGTTTTTATGATTATATTTCGTTTTAATATGATCATAAACCTATCAAAAAAAATATGTTTGTACAAAAAATACCAAATAAAACAAAAATAAATTGTTGTAAAACGTACGTAACATAAAAATGATTCGAATTATCTGAAAAAGTGTAAAGAACTTATTAGTCTATTGGCTGTTGTCCGCGGCGTTGTCCGCGTGGGTAATGGTCCCGCGGGAACATTTTTCGGGATAAAAATTATCCTATGTGTTAATCCAAGTTATCCTCTTTGTATGCGCCCAATTTCATGAAAATCGGTTCAGTACTTTTTGCGTGAAGGAGTAACAAACAAATACAAACTTTCGCATTTGTAATATTAGTAGGATAGGTTATTTGATGTTGAACAAATAGTTAGTTGGCGTAAATGGAGTTCAAACGTAAATATAATTTATTTATCGTATAATAAAGTTATAAAAAAATGCCTAAACGCTAATATTACTTATTGCAGAATTCCTAAACTAAAATATATTTAAAATTACTATGTGTCTTTTTGTATGTTTTCCACAGAAAATGCCTCTGTGGTCTAGCGGTCCGGGTGTTGGACTTGACTGCATGAGGTCCTGGGTTCGAATCCCGGGTCGGACAACAAAAAGAAAATTGGATTTTTCCAATTTTCTAATAAAAAAAATGTTGGTCGGGATTGGAATTGTGCCCGGTTGGCGATAGGCTTGCCACCTATCACATTGTGGGACTTAGTATCTTCGGCTCGTCGTGGGTGCCTTGGTTGTACCTCTGCCTACCTCTTCGGGGATATGGGCGTGAAGATACTTTCTTTCTTTCTTTCCACAGAAAATGTGCTACAATCGTTAATTTTCTTCGCTATTTGATGTTACCACTGATTCAAATTCGGTAAAGTAACCTCTCTTTCGGAATATATCTTACTTTTTTGAACGTGGATATCTCTTTCATTCGAGTTACGGTTTGTCGCTGCTTACAACAACGGCTAAACATGTAGTTTTAATAATTTTGTATAATCACACATAATTACGTATAAAAAGATAATGTTATTAAGATAACACTTGTGCAGATGGATGTCCTTGACTGTCACTTTCGAGTCGTGACTCACGAGCGACAATACTGCGAGCCTTTGTTACCTCTATCAGCCAGGGTCATTTTGTTGTCATAAATTGCAAATCATTTGCATTCAATGTCCTTAAGATCATGCTTTAAGGATTATAAACAGATGTACTGTTATAGTCGCAACTACTGGGAACGTATGATCTTGTGATCCGATCAGACTTTTTACAGACTTTAAAAAAGGAGAAAAGGTAATGTACCGATGTACAACTTGAAAAAACCTTTCCCTTGCGATGATATTTGTAGCATCAAGTATTGCTTGGCCACTAGATATTCGTACCTCAATAAACGTTGTTTTCTTTAATAGAAAAATCATGAAAACGATACGTTAGAATACTACCACGGACGTACTCTTTGTAGTAGGGGAGTCAGAGATGGTAAATATGGAGTCACTCTAGCGTCATGGGAACCTATTGCATTTTATCGATTATATGGTGAATAATAAAAACGGTAATGTGACGTGTTTCTTTTTTAGAAGTACGTTGAGTCTAAAAGAACAATAACAGTTACTTATTTGGACATAGGTGAGCTTTTCAGATATTATTAGTGTACATGCCTAATGTGTCTTTAGTGACAAAAATATACCAATCACAATGGTCATCATAATGAATGATGAACATAAATGAATTGTTTTTTTTTGTTTCTGACTCTTCTATACGTCATAGTCAAATCATCAAAAATTTTAAACTTGCACATATTAGCATACAATAAACCCATCTTACATTAATCTGACATTTTCGACTATATTTTAAGGCAAACAAATTACAACTCCTCTACCCGCGCGCCGCGATATAGAGATTGATACATAATGGAAGTGTTTTACCATGGTAGAGGTATCTCTCATATTTTAATCTGAAGCGCCTGAGTTGATCCTTCTTGGACTCCCCTACTATTTAACCGAACGTGTTTCACTCCCTAGGTTACGTAGATTCAGGCAATGTACCTCTTGAAGAGTCTCACGTAAAGCCAGTAGCAAATAAACATATTTATTGAGCTACGCTAGCGCTTTTAGAGCCACCATTCAATGTTTTAAGTTTTAATTTTGGTTGACTTGCCTCACTTTTTAAGTAAATCGTGTCTACTCGCTTAGTGGTATATTAGTCTTTTAGTCGCGCTTAGAGACCTAAATTTTTTTAATGATATTGGAAGGCAAACAAGCAGACGGATTTACGGATGGTAAGAAATTCACGCCGCCTAGAGACAACAAATGTAGTAATGATGCGTTGCCAACCTCCTTTGCTCGAGGCCTAACGTCCCTTACGAAAAGTAGCTAAGTTTACCGGCTACCTTTTCCTCCGAACTGGAACATGTCAATAGCAAGCACGGACGTTATAGTTAAGGCGGTGGTACCAACCGTTATGAGTCGCTGCGAAACTCTACCACCTAGTAAGATGTTACGGCGTTAGTAACGGTAACCCTGTGCTTGTCTTTTTCGAACTGCCTGTCAGGAATGTCTATTGTGCAAAGAAACAGGAACCAACACGGGTAAATTAACATTTAATCTATCACTAACAATTTCGTATTGAAAATATCGACTTATTGACTGAATAAAAGATAGTTGACTTCTCTGAGTGCGGCTACTGGCTACACATCTTATTATAAAAGGATGTTTACGTTTTGTATAACAGTGAGTCTTATTTACGTTATTACTATTATTTATTCTGTGGTCAAACTAAGGAGAGGTTTTTGTTGTCTATGGTTTTGCTAAAATTAAATATAACCGTATAATAATTAAGAGCATGGGTGAATTTGTCATAAGTACAAGAATTTGAATAAAAAGATCTTATAGATGAGTTTTGGCGCCATCGAGAGAAAAGATGTTCGAAGTTTTTTCATAATTATTGAATTTCGTGTTAATATTGAGTGAAATTAGTCAATTTTGGTGGCATTTTGTACAATTTTGTTCAGTGAAATTACACAAATGAGAAATCATGAAGAATTAGCGTATCGTATATTTCCTCGTTGCCCTCAAGACTCATTACATGAGCTTGTGTAAAAAGGCCACCGTTTTACCCAAGAGTCTGACATGACTTACTGACGACTTATGACTGATGACTAATTAAAATAAATTTAAATTGATATAAATTTTGATGCAAATTACTACTTGACTAATGGCTAAATACTAACGTGAAGGCCAAAACCTAAAGAAAGAAAAGAAAGATCTTATATTAAACTCATAAAAAATATTAAAATACATTGAAATTGTTTTGAAATATTTTACATTTTCTAAAGTTCCTAAATGATTCCAAATACAAAACTCAAGAATACATCTGGGTAAGTATTACCCAGGCGCTTATTACAAAATCGAAAACGGCCCAGCGAATATGGCAGGATTAAGCGAGTGGTCCTTGAGTACGCCGAGCGGCTGCGTCGCACTTAACCCTGTTTGGTCCCTATTGAATACTGAAAAGGTGGAAAATAATTTTAAAATATGAAGGATACCGGTACTCGTAAATAAGATTCCCTCAAGATATTTTAGGTCTTGACATGTTTTTAAGCAACTTTTGAGTGTATATAACAAGCCCGTCGTTCGACAGTGAAATATATAATAGCTCGACAGTTAGTCGCCTCTGTGGTATAGCGGTCCGGGTGTTGGACTTGACTGAATGAGGTCCCGGGTTCGAATCCCGGGTCGGCCAACACAAAGGAAATTGGATTTTTCCAATTTTCTTATAAAAAAAAAATGTTGGTCGGGATTGGAAATGTGCCCGGTTGGCGATAGGCTTGGCACCTATCACTTTGTGGAACTTAGTGTCTTCGGCTAGTCGTGGGTGCCTTGGTTGTACCTCTGCCTACCTCTTCGGGGATATGGGCGTGAAGATCCTTTTTTTTTTCGACAGTTAGTCGGATACTTAGATTGCAGAATTATTCCGCCAGAAATAAAAGTAAGAAAAAAAATATCGTCACGCCAGTATCCCCGAAATGGTGGCAGAGGTATAACCAATACACTACTGCTATCTATAACAACTATGTGATAGATTTCTGTAATCGCTTGCTCAAAGCGCTATTTACTCCACTTTTTCTCTTATGATAGCGCAGTTCTAGCATTGTCTGTATAGCTGGCTTAATCGGTAAAGTGGCAGAACTTTTTTTTAATTATTAACAGTGGCGTGAGCATCTGCCATAGGTCAAGTTGAATATATTTTCAGTAATACACTTATTCCTATACCTACCACTACCAGTCAAATGGACTAATTTTATTAATTATGTACTCGAAACTAATTATGAAAAAACTGCATTCAACATTGTTTCGATCCCGCCAAAAATCAGCACCTAACCTTCTAATTCTTAAGATCTTTATCCAATCGTTGGCTTCTAAGCCATATTTATTTCTGCCGCCATTTTTATTTCTGCCGCCATTTTTGCTGTTTATTTTGGTATGGTACCTAAATTTACTCCTGCAAGTTACATCTTAGCTATATAATACACATGGAATAAAGTATTCCAAGATTCAACTTGGTAAGAAGTCTTTATAACAATGTGATACAGACTATAGTATCAACTTAATTTTATTCCCACGTTAGACTCATTAAATATGACGGTTTGTGTTTACAGGCGGCGATGTTTTCTTACCATTGTGAAATAAGTTTAATTACTTAGCTACTATGATATTCTAAAAACCCTACTAATAATATAAATGCAAAAGTTTGCAAGCTTGTTTGTTACTACTTTACACAAAAACTGCTTAGCCGATTTTTACGAAATTTAGCACACGAATAGGGATTCACACATAGGATAGTTTTTATCAAGAAAAATGTTCCTGTGGGACTGTTAACAACGCGGGCAACGCCGCAGGCAACAGCTTGTTTAAAATATTATCGCTGTAACTCTTCTTGTGTCTGAAGTATAACATAACAAGTAATATAGCTCGTATAATGGCGCCCCCAATAAAGAAGTGTATAAAGTTCACGTCGTTACCAGAACGATGAGTTGGTTATACGTGCCAAGAGCCACTGCCGGATATACTTGGCAGTTGGCACAACAAATTATTTTTTGCTACTCGAAAAAACATTATGCAAAAGGACTGCGAGGAAACTAGGAAAAAACAACATTTTATTTTTACCTATGGGTAAATCTTTGCTCATCTTCAGTTTGTATGCAAACTGAACAGGTGTAATGAAGTTCATCGGAACAGTTAGTTTATAATAAAAGAGGAAGAATCACACGTAAGAACTAAAAGAATTACACACTTCAGAAATAGTAAGAAACTACATGTGCCTAATCAAAAACTTAATATTTATAAAAATAATGTATATTGCATGTCCATTCGTATATCTAACCAAATTTCTAATAGTCTGAAATCACTTCCAGTAAAAAGATTTCGAAAGAAGGTATTTGATTTGCTATTAGAGAAGACATATTATAGTGTTAAAGATTTTCTTGCTGACAAGCGTCAATAAATAATATATATATTTATTTATTTTTAATAAATTTAAGCCTAATTTAAGTAATAAAATCATGGTTGCCGGGGAGTTTGTTTCGCCGTTTCTTCTCCCGACGGGTTAGGTTTGGAAACGGTGGTAGTGTACGGTAGATAGGACTAAAAATTAATCTACCTTTTATAACAAATTATGAAACTTATGTTCATAAATAAATAAAATGTTTATTAAAATATAAATAAGGGCTGTGATTTAAATGTACATTTTTATAGAAATATGTAACTTTTTAAAATTAACTAAATATTTGCACACCACAATGTGGTAGAATATGTTGTATTCTTAAATATCTTTATAACAACTTTTTAACACACATATTCCGCAAATAAATAATTTTCATTTCATTTCATTTCATTTCATTTCAAAAAAAGTAACATTTTATTTTTACCCATACAAACTGAACGAGTGTGAGAAGTTCACCGAAATAGCTAGTTTATAATAAAAGAGGAATAATCACAAGTAAGAAGCCATCCGAATACAGACAGGGATGATAAACATTTTCCGAATAAATTGCAATACCAAAAAATATTCATTGGAGACATCAAATTACTGGAACACTTGCAGAAAGAAATTCGCTTCTGCGCCAACTCACATAGGTTAAGACTAAGAGTCATTATACATTGGTTTTACAATTTTGGTGACTAAATTATTTTGTTTTACAAGTATTTTTATTTATTTTCTTATCTTTTACGATTCCGAACTCATACTAACCTGCACATCACTGACTTGAAGCTGACAAAAGACAGTATCCACTAAATCCTTCCAGAGATATATACCTAAGACGATCTAAAATATGACAGTCGTCCTAGGTATACTATACTGATGCTGCTATCTTCATCAAGAATTTTTTTCATTCATCATAAATTAAACATAATTCATCATTTCATCTTCATTAAATAATTAAGTAGACAATCTAGTGAAGACGTTAGGTTTCTTGTCGATGATTATCAAGGGTAACCAGAGCATGATGCTATGGCGGCAGGTTACAAGACCGTGGCAGCAATACGGGCGAGTATCTTCACGCCCATATCCCGAACATGTAGGCAGAGGCTCAACCGGGGCACTCACGACTAGCCGAAGACACTAAGTCCCACAATGTGATAGGTGGCTAACCTATCGCTAACCGGGCATAAATTCAATCCTGAGCAACATTTTTTTATTAGAAAATTGGAAAAATCAAATTTTCTTTTTGTTGGGCGAATATGGACGAGCTGCTGTATATCACTTACTATAAGTTGTAACTAAATATTTCAATATTTTAAAGCAGATGATCAACAGCCATGGGGCCTTCTCACTCTTCACCCGAAGAAAAAAATTAACTATAAAGAAAAAATAAAGATAAAAAAATATTTTAAAACAGGTATGGAGGCTGGACCAAAAATAAAAACTATAATCCCAGTCGAATATCCGATTAAAGCGAAAAACAATTAAGTTATAATTACGTAATATATTATTACATGGTCTGTAGAATTGGCGGGTTCAGCACAATATTAATTTTCTGCTTATTCGGTTACACGTTTGCCAAACAAGTGCATTTCAGATTTAATTATGCAACTGACCCGCAGCGACAACATGTACTGGGAAATGTTTACAATTATATTTAAAACTAGCTTCTGCCTGTGGCCTGTGGTAATTTCCAATTTTACTTAAATTTTAGGTGTTTCTGCCGTAACCATCAAATTTTGACTCCGGCAAGCACTGATCTTAGATTTTATTTCTTTTTTTTCAGTGCTTTATTTTAATTCTCCATCTTGTTCTCCTTCCTTCCTATCTTTCTAAAATTATTAAGTTGGTACAGAACTCAAGGCTGTTTGAGTTGAATTTTAGTTTTTATTAAAAAAAAATAGCTATTCCTTCCACTCGTTCGGTTTATATGTATCTTCACGCCCATATCCCAGAAGAGGTAGGCAGAGGTATAACCAAGGCACCCACGACTAGCCGAAAACACTAAGTCCCACAATGTGATAGGTGGCAAGCCTATCGCTAACCGGGCACATTTCCAATCCCGACCAACATTTTTTTTTAGAAAATTGGAAAAATCCAATTTTTCTTTTTGTTGGCCGACCCGGAATTCGAACCCGGGACCTCATGTAGTCAAGTCCAACACCCGGACCGCTAGACCACAGAGGTGATTCGGTTTATATGGGTAAACATAAAATGTTTTTACCTAGTCTTTTCATAGACGATGGGGATAAAAAGTATCCTATGTTTGTTGTTGTCCTATGTGTGTGTATGTTTCAAAGTTAATTTATTTTTATTAGTCTGAAAATTGCTGTAATTTAATTGTTTTTTTATTTGCGTTATTTGTTGTTAAGATTTTAAAAAATAGTTATAGTTCAAATTGTAAAATTGTATACAAGTGTAATGTGTCACACCGATGTTGATGAAACTTTCCATTTCAATTATGAAAACCCGCGTTAAATTGATAAATATGTATCCTTGGACAAGTAACACAAATTGAATGTAACGCCAAAGTAAGCAAATTATTTGCTTCTATTATGGGTGTTAGTCAACAATTCTAATACATAGAAATACTTAAGTAGATACCAGAATAAATTTTAATCAACACCTGGAAATACAGACATCTAAACGTTCATCACACAAAAGCCAACCCGTCGGAAATAGAACCTGATCCTCGCGGTTCGTCGCGCGGTGGAAGTTAGGGTGCATTACATGCTAGCTCCTCGACTAACGAGGAGGTAATTTGTCATGTAATATTGTTCTGTGTTTGTCATCAATTCACTAATTCGTCATTAATTAATTGTAGTAATCTTCATGTAATGCGCTGATAATCATACAAATAGATAAGAAATTGCAAATAAATGTATCTTGTAATCTTTCCCATTTTTTTGTACTGTTTCTAATTACTTAGGATTGTTTTAGGATTGTGTGACTTGAACGTGTGGATCCTTTTATGCGTGCATCTAACACATCTATCCTACTCGACCGATATTGATGAAGCTTAGCTTATACTGCATCTTTTGTTTATCTTTATTTAAGGCGTGTATTTATGACCGCCTCGTTGGTTGAGGATTTGCCGTACTCGCTTAATGCCACCAGCCACTCGTAACGCTCGGATTCGATTCCCGATAGATGCATTTGTGTGATAAACCTATATGTCTGTGTTTCTTTATCTATGCCTGTATTACAGTGTCTATGTAACGTATTTTTATTTTAGCACTTGCCCAGTGTTTGGGATAAATTTTCTATAAATTTTAAAGAAAGAAAAAATTTCGCCCCAGACAGGATTTGAACCTGTAACCAAAATTTATAGAATATTTATAGAAAATTTATCCCAAGCACAGGGCAAGTGCTAAAATGAAAATACGTTGCGAGAAACGAAAGCTATGGCCATTCTAAAATGTGAATTTCATCTGTAATGATGAACTCATTTGGTGGGTACTCAGAGTTGTGTATCTATAGGACATAACTACCCGCGTTAACGGGTTAGAAAGGAATTAAAAATTTCGCCACGGGACTTGAATCCTCAGTAGCTCAATTGGTTAGAGCATTCGTCGGCTTGAGACGAAAGGTTACAGGTTCAAATCCTGTCTGGGGCGAAATTTTTTCTTTCTTTAAAATTTATAGAAAACAGTGTCTATGTGTTTATTGATTTTGTTCCAATATCTATTCAAGTATTTTTATAAATTAGTAGCGTTGAGTATTACTAAAGTACGAACATAAAATTCACTTACTTTTTTTGTTTACATCAATTTGTGTTATTTATTCAGAGATATTATTTATTAACAGGAAAATTACTTGTTTGTTTTCCAACACAATAAAATGAAGGAATTGGGATATCAATATCAATTATATCAATATCAATTGTGAAATGATTTATTGGCGGTCGGGCTTATGGCTTCCTATACATATTTATTGGCTTCAATTCTCATCTATCCTTGGCTTAATTTTACTCCAAGTTTCTCATCACAATAACTCAATATCTAAAGCAAAAAGCACAGGAATTCTAAGCCATAGGTTTTGTACAAAGCGTTAGCAAGGGCTCACGTTCCTACCATAAATTGTGAGGTTTATTTAAAGCTTTCGATTTCAACGTAAACCAAGAATGATCGGTCATTCCCCTACGTTTGAGTGTTGTGAGGTATTTTCGAGGAATATGTACTTAAGTTTGGTCTGTTGCTATTTCAACTACACCCGCTAATGAACTGGGGATATACTGATACTCACTGCTCTCTCTCTCCTTTGTATACACACGTTTTTTTGTAGTTAACACTTGTACTTATTTAACTCTTTCTCTTACTCTCTAGCCAACGGTTGGCTAGAGAGTAACAGAAAGTGTTAAATATAGTGTAAAGTGGATAAGTACAAGTGTTGACTACAAACAAAACATACAATGGGATTCCATCAAGTGCCGACGATAACAAGTGTAGATTCTCTCCTTTGTGTTTTAGTGGTCCGGTAATGAAATGACTAGATGAAGTTTTGGGTTCAATTTCGAAGTTGGACAATTTAAAATTTGTGATGATTGGTGATAGGTTTGACATTGTGGGACTAAGAACATTAATTCAGATACCCTATACTATCTGCCTACTTTGTAAGGGAGATGGCGTGAAGATATGTATGTATGTACCTATGTAGATAAAAATGGGTGCCCTGGTTGTACCCCTGGCTACTTTTTTTATTTCAGCGAACAAGAATACGGGTTTCCTTCCGGTAAGAGACAACTGTCGCCTATAAACACCATAGACGTTATTGGTTGATCGCAGCTGGGATGTAAAGTCAATAGTGCAAGTCCGGCTACCGAAACATGACAGGCATTATGGTGGCAGGAATAGTTAAAACGGCTGTTTCCTACCCTGGCAAGTAGCACAGTACTCTACTACTGTATCTCTTCTCAACTCGTACCTCTTTAGGGATATGGGTGTGAATATACTTTTTTGTTCAAGGAGGCATGTTAGGATTTGTTAAGGAAAGAGTGTTATTATTTTTTATAGAGTTAAAACCTATCTTTGATTATAGTTTTTAACTCTATGTTACCACTTATCAGATATAAAGATCTCTTTTAAACTTTGCTTATTACTGAGTTTATTTAATTTTTGTTAAGTACATTGTTGTGGTGAATTGCATTTGTATGTTTATATTTGTTTATATTTGATTGTGGTCTAGCGGTTCAGTTGTTGGACTGCTTGAGGTCCCGGGTTCGAATCCCGGGTCGGGTAACAAAATAATACATAATGGGACAGGATGTGTGCCCAGTTGGCGGTAGGCTTGCCACCTATCACATTGTGGGACGTAATTATGGGCTTAAATCGGTTTATGCCATTACTTCATGAATATTTTCGTCTTTTCATACGAATATTAGTAAATCCCTTCGATAAATAATTTATTTTGTTAACTTAATATTAGTTTAAATTATTAAATTTATTTATTAATTTTTTCCAATTTTCTAATTGAAAAAAAAAAATAAAAAAAAAATGTTGGTCGGGATCGGAAATGTGCCCGGTTGGCGATAGGCTTGCCACCTATCACATTGTGGGACTTAGTGTATTCGGCTACTCGTGGGTGTCCTGGTTGTGCCTCTGCCTACCTCTTCGGGGACATGGGCGAGAAGATACTTTAATTATTAAAAAACAATTTATTAACTACACTTGTACTTTTCATAAAATATTTTTTATTTTTATAGTGTAGCCAACCAGTTTCGCTATTCAAGCATCAGTAGGCCTATATATACGAATGATGGTTGATTAGCGAAACCGGTTGACTAAACTACAAAAATAAAAAATATATTGTGGAAAGAACAAGCGTAGTGAATAAATTGTTTCTAGAATATAATTCCACCAAGTACCGACGATAAGAATTATAGAAACTATAATTATCAAGATTCATTCACAATTATGTAGAAAATAATCAACATTTATTAGTGTTAATTATCATTTTGAATCCTCAAAAGCTTAGTGGATGTGTGTAAGATAATATTGTAAGTTACAGGAAATTCGTCCGCTTGTTCACTTTCTATTTTCTTATATACATAAAAACTTAGGAAACAGCCATGTTGCTGTAAAAATGTGTGAGCGAAATTTCTCTTTCGTACTATGTTCTGTCACTCTTCTAAAAATATTGTTATCGATGTCGCGGAAAAGGAAATATCATTTAACTGTCGACAAAAGCTGACTGTAAATTATTACTATTGGATACAAATATCTGCGTCAGCTAAACTTCTGATATTGAAGTTGTTTTCCTGACATTTTGTCATTGAGGGTTGGCTGGTCGACTAAACTTTACACCCTTTTTGTGTATATGTATATCTTTTTGTGTGTATGTAATCGCCTGTGTGGTCTAGCGGTTTTAGTTGTTGGACTTGATTGCATGAGGTCTCGGGTTCGAATCCCGGGTTGGGCAACAAAAAGAAAATTTGCGTTTTCTAATTTTCTCATAAAAAATGTGGCTCCGGGATTGGATATGTGCCCGGTTGGCGATAGGCTTGCCACGGAGATGTGGGCGTAAAGATACTTATTTACTTACTTATGTATATATTGCGTTGGCCCTTTATAACTCCATATCAGAATTCAATGTTCAATAAATCATGATAATTCTTCTTGATAATAATAACATGTTGTTATCGAATATCCAAATGCGATTGGCCGTAGCCATGGATTTAATATAGGTAAGTCAAAATTAAAAAGATTAAGTTATATCAGCATGGATAATTATCACATAATCATTGATAATGATAATTATCAAAGAAAATAATTATCTTGATAAAACTCTACTTTCTTACAATCCTGATAGTTTTATTTGATTGAAGTAATTTGAGACTCCAAATTACCACCTACGTCGTCAAGATGCATAAAAAAATATGCGTTATCTATACTTCTATACTAATATTATAAAGAAAAAAGGTTTGATTTTTTGTTTGTTTGTTTGTTCGTTCGTTCGTTTGAAACGAATAGGTTCCGAAACTACTGAACCGATTTAAAAAATCCTTTCACTTTTAGAATGGTACATTATCCCTGAGTTACATAGGCTTTGTTTCATCAAAATTGGTGCAGAAGAAGCCAAGTTACGCGGCCGAAGCTGCGTGAAACTGCTAGTTAAGGGGTCATGTATGCTAAAATACGTCAGCAATGTACTGTTTTTTTCATACAAAGCAATTATGGATCTTGGCGACAAAAATACACAAGATTAACATTTATATGTTTTATGAGACTAGTGTTTCCAAAACACGATTTAATTCACTTTGCTCGATAGAAAAAAATCAAAAAGTTAACCCTTTTTTGAAAGCCAAAACCAACTGTCTACTTCAATTATGAAAATATCGATACCAGATTTAACGTAAACATAGATAAGTATTATACCTAAAAGATAACTGTTTCAGTTTTTATATTTTTTTTCAAATTACTTTTATAGTGTCAAAAATAGTGATTTGGCGCTTAGGACATTTACTTTAGAGCGCAATATTTCATAGTAATCATGGAACGGGGGAGTGCGCTGATTGGCTCTTCTGGCTGACTAAGTATGGGGCCTTAAACAAGAAAACATTTTTAAAGACACGCATGTCGCTTAGTTCTCACACTCGCGAATTGTGTTCTCTTGCTATTGGTTGTTGCGTACGCGTTTTCGTTTTAAAGCCAGACATTGAAATTCACTTTCCCGCAATTAATACTGAGATCAATGATGATATTTTTCCATCTTTTACTATTTATTTGTAGTTTTATTTATTGGCTATTCTGGCTGACTAAGTATGGAGCCTTAAGTATAACTTAAATATGTTAGTCACTGCTTAGTTACTGAACTGCACTGGCAGTTCAAACATTTTAGAAAACATACAGCCGTATTGATAACCTTCTCACTGTAAGGCAATTATAAATGAACGTTTCCACTTCCGCATTATTTTCAATATCTGTATCCATTCCGTTACACAACTTAAATCTTATTTAAAGCTATTGCTATCCTCTTTTGATTAAATGAAAACAAAAGGAATCGTAATACTTTGAGGGGCAGCAAATTAGGGATCATAGTAACTTGCGGAGATATTAGTCTACATATTCTAAGTTTTGCAACGACAAAATTCAGTTACCGTTCGGCTATCTACTGATAGAGATAGGCAAACTAGTGTTTATATTATATTTGTGTAAATGAATAATATCAGTGGTTGCCTAGTATAGTGCTACCAACTTTCTTGTTCAGTATTTATAATCTGCTATTGCGTGAAACGTCATATGTCAGTTTCTGAGGTGTAAGAACCGATAATAAAATGAAATGTAAATAAAATTCTCCACCCTAGCGACACAGTTTACTGAACTGATTAGTTTGTCGCAGGTGTATAATAGCTTTATCTCCAAAATTAGCCGCATTATACATTCGAAATTTCTTTACGGAATCCCATTTCGAAATTCCGATACAAATTGGCGCACTATACATTATACAATATATAGTGCGCCAATATACAATTATATAATATACAATTCCATACATAAAATTCGTGACGTGTGTTGCAGGTCCATATATATGTTTGTATGTCACTGCCACGTCTTCCGTATCTATTAATAAATTATTTTTAACAGTCGTATTAAGTCATTTCAGGTCATAAGTCATATTAAGTCAAAGCCATGTCAAGGTCTTGTGTCAAGAGGTGGTCTCGTCACTCAAGCTCATTTAAAGAGATTTGGCGGCAATTACACAATACATTCATTTCTTCAGATATATTTTATTTGTGCACTTTAACTGAACAAAATTGGACTAATTGCCACCGAAATCAACTAAATTTACTCATCATTTTCACGAAGTTCAATAATTACGAAAAAACTACGACCAACTTGCGCCAAAATTCCTACTCCAAGGTTCAACATGGAGTTAATGCCTTAATTTCAATGTGATACAGATTATAATATCGACTTAATTTTACTCCCACGTTAGTCCATGTTTATTTATAAACCGATATGAGTTTATGGCTGACCTGTATTTATTTGTATTATATTAGTATACCCCGACGATAATCAACCTCGTAAGAAGTGTACGCTAGCCGCTAAAATCATTTGGCGATCAAAAACTTTTAAAAGCCGACTTTACTGTCGTATTTTAATTAAAACAATGTGCATTAAAACAAAAACACGTCGGAGTAATCTCGGCTTTGCGTAGAGAGTACGAGACTGACATGGAACAGAACTCTAGCCGTGACCGCGGGCCAGTCGATGTGGTCGCGCCATTTTGGGAAGTAGATAGTACAGCGTCGCAGGGTTGGCAGTTTTAGAAAAATAATTTACTCAAAGATAGTTGATTGCACTTAGCTTATTTAAAACTCCGTATGCTTTACCTGGTGTTCTTTCTAGGTTTTATCATATTACGTTTAGGAAGTGTCGTGTTCATGATGATCATGTTCTTGGACAACGATAGTTTCACTTACGACGATCCACTTACTCTCAGAACGAAGAGTGGCTTTAATTCTACTTGTATTCTTATGAAATTATATTAAAAGGAAAATACTATTTAGCTGGTTAAATGTTATTTAATATATAGTTTCTCGATTGGCTATAAATCTGACAAAATGCAGTAATTACAAGAATAAGGACATAGTAACAATTTCAATTAATTTTTAAATACGACCACATGATAGAGTTAGCTTATCTACAGTTCACCTGGGAGAGGTCACAAGCATCAAACATATGCAAAGTCCGATTGCGTCGCTAAGGGACTTTGTCCATGATTTCGAACATTATTAATTAAAGAAATGTACCTATACTAACCTTAACTTTGTGTAAAGAAATAGGGAGGTTGACACGGAACATAGCTCTAGCCGTGACCGCGAGCCAGTTTATGTAGTCGCACCGTTTTAGGAAGTAGACACTGTAACATCGTAGGGTTGACAGTTTTACTAAAATATTTTATTAGATTAAATAGCTAAGAAAACATTCGACGATGTTTTAGAATGATATGCACTAATCTCGATTAGATAGAGATCTGTTATAGTCTGTATTGTGCTTAGAATAGGGTGTAAATCTACAATAAGAGTTCTAGAATGGCAACAACAAACTGGAATAAGCGAGTAGAGAAGCTATCCGCCACTAAAGAACCAAGCTCCTAGCAAAATTTGGAAATATCCAATGTAAAGAAAAGTAGAAAAATCATTAGGTATTCCAGCATAAAAATTGAAACGCAATTTTCCAAATTTTGTACTTTAGAAGTCCTATTTTTTTTAATACTGGAAAGCCTTGTTTAAATATGATATTATTCCGCAAATGTTGTGAAGGTCTGAAATAATGATTAATGATGATAGATAGATTTTTATCAAAGCTGACAACCCTATTAAGCATCAACATCATGCGATTTTTCATAGAACGATTGCAGTATAAGGCAGAAACTAAACGGGAATAAATACTTTGTTTTTCCTATCAGCCATTTATGATATGGTTAGCAAGAGGTTTCACAGTTTTTATTTTCAGCATATAAAAGCGATTGTATATTGAACTAGCTGTCCCGGCGAACTTCGTTCCACCCGTTCAGTTTGTATGAGAAAAATGAAAATTTTGGTTATCCTAGTTTTCTCGCAGTGTTTCCCTTTTTATTATATTTTAAACCTTCCCTGGACTTGAATAAATAATTAAAAACCAAAATTAGCCAAATCCATTCAGCCATTTTCGAGTTTTAGCGAGACTAACGAACAGCAATTGATTTTTATATATATAGATAAAGATGTTTTAAGCACAATAAATTGTTTTGAAACATTATAAAATACTAGCTGCTCCGGCGAACCTCGTTCGGCCTGTTCAGTTTGTGTGGGAAAAATTAAAAAAAGTAAAGTATCTGCACGCCCATATCCCCGAAGCGGTAGGCAGAGGCACAACCAAGGCACCCACGATTAGCCGAAGACACTAAGTCCCACAATGTGATAGGTGGCAAGCCTATCGCCAACCGGGCACATATCCAATCCCGAGTAACGCTTTTTTTATTAGAAAATTGAAAAAAAACAATTTTCTTTTTGTAGGCCGACCCAGGATTCGAACCCGCGACCTCATGCAGTCAAGTCCGACAACTGAACCGCTAGACCACAGAGGCGATTAAAAGAAAGAGGAAAAATTAAAATGTCGTTTTTTCTAGTTTCCTCGCTGTTGTAAGGGATAAAATGTACTCCATGTCCTTACCCCGGTTCTAAGCTACCACTCTATCAATTTTTAGCCTAATCAGCTTA
>NJDC01003767.1:60579-73193 GCA_002245475.1 Calephelis virginiensis
GGTTGATGGAGCGTTCCCCATTTAAGCCTGGTATGTTAATATGAGATCTTGCGAGCGTCCTACCTTTCAAACAGAACACGATAATAGCGAGCGCTGAATGTTATGATGCTGGAACGTCGTACACAAGAGTCAAAAAGTCATAAGATGTTCAAAAATTCGAGAAGTAAGCAAAATCAAGTAAAAAAAGTGTTAAAAAATAAAAGAAAATATCTTAACCTCCATATCCTCGAACTCCAAAGCGATAACAGAAGGACGGCACGATTAACCAAAGATACTGAGTGACTAGTGGCAGGATTGTCCACACTATCAGCAACCTGGTACTTATCCAATAGTCAGGCAACTTAGTTTTTATTAGAAAATAAAAAAATACATTTTGAGTTGCCCGATCCGGGAAACAAACCCAGGATCTCATGCAGTCAACGTTAACACCAGACCTTTAGATCACAGAGGCTAAGAAATCAAGTAGATAAGACACCTGTCTAGCAGCTCTTTCTGCTTTGGATGGGTGGACAAACTTCTATATACAAATTCAATCAAATTCAAAATAGCTTTTATTACGTAGATCTATAAAAATATTCTTGTAACGTGTCTATATAATTCTAAAAACTACCACCGGATCGGAACGCGGCCACTCACTGAGAAGATCCGGCGAAAGAAACTCAGCGGGCTTGTCTTTTTTCTTATAAATCTAATTTACAAAAGTTTATTACATTCACAAATAATTTGCAGAGATTGGCATGAGGAGCAATTAATCCCAAGCATTTCTGTCTTCTAAATATTCTAAAATCTTATAATAACCCTTACCACACAATTTTATCTTAATAATTTTTTTTACATTTTTTTACAAATAAATGTTCCCGTTCAATTCTCTTATCTATTGATAAAAACCGCATCAAAATTCGTAATAGTTAAGTTCCTAACTTACATAGCGACAAACAGCGGAAAGCGACTTTTTAATACTATTAAGTGAAGAACGAAAAAGTCATCAGAAGTACTAGTAAGATAGGAAAGCTAGTATGAGCATATTCGTCCACAATCTGTTCACACGTATATTAGTCGGGCGCCGCCTATGTTTAATTCAATAGGCACCAGCCGCTAGAGTGGCGAAGTGCTCAGAATGCTAACACCATTTTGGTAAGACTTGAGATAATGTAAGGGGCGAGTTACGATAAGAATGCGAATGATGCTTTTATCTTTATGTGTATACTGTAATATAGTTGAATCAGCCTTATGCAATTTTCGTGTTCCACATCGCTTCTATAGTTTAGAACTGATGGGCATTGATTTAGAGGCTGGGCTTCTAAGCCTCTTATGTAACTTTAAAGTATCTTCACGCCCATATCCCCGAAGAGGTAGGCAGAGGTACAACCAAGGCACCCACGACTAGCCGAAGATACTAAGTCCCACAATGTGATAGGTGGCAAGCCTATCGCCAACCGGGCACAATTCCAATCCCGACCAACATTTTTTTATTAGAAAATTGGAAAAATCCAATTTTCTTTTTGTTGGCCGACCCGGGATTCGAACCCGGGACCTCATGCAGTCAAGTCCAATACCCGGACCGCTAGACCACAGAGGCGATAACTTATGTAACTTTACTTATTCTTAAGACGGAAACAGGACGTTGGCCATCACTGACGTTTCTGTGATAAGAATAACGCGGTTGTACTGAATTAGGACAAACATCCTACACTTAGATAGATGATGATGTTATGTAATTTGGCATGTTTTTTTTATGATAATGGAAGGCAAATGAGCAGACGGATTTCCTGATGGTAATCACGTCGCCTAGAGTCACCAAAGGTAATAATGTGACCAACCTGAGGCCAGGATGTTAGCTCTCGAGCAAAAGTAAGTTTAGCGGCAACCTCACCCTCCGAACCTGAACACGTCAACGACAAGCATTGAACGCTATGGCGGCAGGAATAGGTAAGGCGGTGGTACCAATCCGGGTGAGTCGTTGCGAAACTCTAACATCTAGTAGGATGTCACGGTGTTAGTGACGGTAAGCCGGTGCTCGCCTTTTACTAGCTGCCTGGTAGTAAGGCAGATGGTCTATTCTGCAAAGGTGCCCGGACCAACACGGGGAAAATTGGTAAATTGTAAAATTGTTGTTAATTGGTAATTTGTTAAAAAAAAAGAAAAAAAGTATCTTCAAGCCCATATCCCCGAAGACGTAGGCAGAGGTACAACCAAGGCACCCACGACTAACCGAAGACACTGTCCCACAATGTGATAGGTGGCAAGCCTATCGCCAACCGGGCACATTTCCAATCCCGACCAACATTTTTTTATTAGAAAATTGGAAAAATCCAATTTTCTTTGTGTTGGCCGACCCGGGATTCGAACCCGGGACCTCATGCAGTCAAGTCCAACACCTGAACCGCTAGACCACAGAGGCGATTTGTTATGTTTATGTTTGTAATTTGTTATGTAATAAAATTCCTATTACAGGTCTAAAAATTTATTGTACAGAAAAGTAATAACTTTTGTTCGCCAGTAAATTGGCAAAATAGGATAAAAGTGCATGTATTTTTTGTAACATCATATGTTACCCTATTTTTTACAAAATAAATAAGTTTGAAGTTTGATAATATTTTCATAAAACACTTTATTTTGCTCCACCTATGTTTATTAGAATTTTAATGCAATATTACGAATCGAACTTCCCAAACGCACTGCCGAAGCTAAGCTGAAGTTGCAGGGACTGCTGCTGCTGCTGCAGGTGTACATACGAACCAGTAGCGCAGCTGCGGCCGGCTTCAGTAGCTGTGCTTGCTGTCAGCATTGCAGTTGGCAGCTCGATTCGGAATAGTACTTTTATCCAGTAGGAACCATCCATTGTATCCAGTAGGAGTGTGACAATCATTCTTATAATAATCTATGTTTATAAGAGAAAGTCGTGTTAGTTATACTATTTTTAACTCAAGAACGGCTGAACCGATTTGGCTGAGTAATAAGGGGGAGGTAGCTTCGAATCAGGAAAAGGACATGTAATACTTTTTATTCTGTTTGTAGTGATATTAAAAATCTTTTTATATATAAAAATCAAATGCTGTTCGTTAAATTCGAGGACAGCTAGAACGCTTTGGCTAATTGTGGTCATGAATTATTTGTGGAAGTCCAGGGAAGGTTTAAAAAATAAGAATAAAGAAAAACTGCGAGGAAACTAGGAAAAACAACATTTCAAATGGTCCTATACAAACAGAACGGGTGGAACGAAGTTCGCCGGGACAGCTAGTCTTTAAACATAATTCAGTACGTATTAAACATGTAAATCTTTATTGTGACCTATTCATTGATGAAACTGAAGCAAAATTAACTGCGTAGCTTAAAATACTTATGCGTACAGGTGTATACGCCTGTTTTATACTTGTATGGAGATACAAACAGCAGTATTTAATCAGCATTGAGGATCACCGATACACAAGTACCATTTGATCTATCGACGTATCGGGATGTCGGACGCGATTTGAATTGCTCTTGATTGATACTCGCCAGTCAGACACTGGCGACTGGATTGTTACACCAAGGACAATTTATACTAATTGATGACTTGTATCGTTTCGGTGTCGCTAGGGAGAGGATTGCGGTTGACGGGGAGAATTCTTTAAGACGCGAGCTTTGATACCTTTTGACACTAATAATATGATCTCTACGTGGTAGAATCTTAAAGCAAAAATTTTGGATCCCTTTTTACGAACGGAATAGTATGAAATTTGTCACACTTATAGCTCATGTGTAGGGAAAGTGCGGAACGCTAGTATTTTAACAATAGCCAAATGGTTTAGTTGATTAGTATCATGATACAATAACATAAAGAATTAACAGTAAATTTTACCAGTATTGTTTACCTTACCTGCTCTAAGATAAGGGAAATAACATAAATGTTAAGGTAAGGGTAAGGTAATTACTATTGTAAAATTAAATCAATTAATCACATAATTTCACTGATACAATAAAT
The DNA here is from genome assembly GCA_002245475.1 of Calephelis virginiensis. Classification (NCBI taxonomy): domain Eukaryota; kingdom Metazoa; phylum Arthropoda; class Insecta; order Lepidoptera; family Riodinidae; genus Calephelis; species Calephelis virginiensis. The sequence goes on from NJDC01003767.1 coordinate 64,544, forward strand.
TTGTTACGGATTCTAATACAAATGATATTGAAATTGACTAGTAACAGCATTTATTACAGCAAATAAAGAAAATAATAATGGTGCAATTCAGTCAATCAGTAATTTAATTGCACTGCCTTAAAAGCCCGGTTCCTATGATTAACGAACTGTAATACGTTAGTTTAACCATTGGTTGTTTATCTAAGTAACGATGTGTAGCTCATAGTACATAATATAATGCTTTGAGTTATCAATGGACAACGAACGACCGTACTTACTTTTCACTATTCGTACATGAAACTACCGTTCGTAAGCAAAAACAACTTGCCCCTTGAACATAGGAAAAGGGGATTTATCTGTAGTCATCTTCAGCCATGACACGCTGCCCGCATTCGTCAATTAACGCTCAATAAAGTATCGATACATTTCCATCTATCTTTCATCTCTCTACAATAATTGCTACATGTACACATTAAGAGTCAAATTTAAATTTAGAAGCAAGTATTTTTTATATTGAACATTACTGGGAAATGTAGGATCTTGAGATTATAAAAGTCGTAATATTAACTACATCTATAATCCAATAACAAGGTAAACATTAATAAAACAACTGAAATCAGGACGAAAACAAGTCAATATCGGAGCCATTTTAGTTCTGTTTTCAATTAAAAATATGTAAATCGGGATATCAAAAATTTAATTAAAAAACAGAGGTAGCATACGTGACATGTTCAGACTGACAATGCTTTAATTCACACACCAGTTAGAGATTGCTATATTTTTTTTTGTTTATTTTTTACCTGCCAGGGCAGTGTTTTTGCAAAACACATCAAAAACTAAACAACTTGGAGTATAAAGGAGGTATTAAATAATTATGTGATTTTTTTATTAATAAAACTAATTATGTAAGCAAATGTTTTGTTTAGGTAATATCCCAACAAAATACTCGTACTGTATATAAGATTATACACATTTTTTATATAGGTATTGTGTTATATTTAAATACTTTTCCTATAAAATTTGGATACTTTTAAAATATTATATGAAAATTGGTATTAAAGACTTTTTAAATTGTTCTATCGCCTCTGTGGTCTAGCGGTCCGGGTGCTGGACTTGACTGCATGAGGTCCCGGGTTCAAATCCTGGGTCGGCCAACATAAAGAAAATTGGATTTTTCCAATTTTCTAATAAAAAAATTTTGGTCGGGATTGGAAATGTGCCTGGTTGGCGATAGGCAAGCCACCTATCACATTGTGGGACTTAGTGTCTTCGGCTAGTCGTGGGTGCCTTGGTTGTACCTCTGCCTACCTCTTCGGGGATATGGGCGTGAAGATATATTTTTGTGTTATATTTAAATACTTTTCCTATAAAATTTGGATACTATTAAAATATTATATGAAAATTGGTATTAAAGACTTTTTAAATTGTTAGTAAATTGGTGTATTTTTCAAAAAATAACTTAATTAATATAATCTCAAAAAACAAAATCAGTTGAATGTAACGATTCAAAATAAAGTTGTTAGACTCAACGAACTCTTTTTAACATTCAAATTTGAATTGAACGTCAATTGAAAATCGAATAAATGGTTTAGCGGTAAATAAAAACTGTATTGCTTTTTTCAAGTTCACGCTTGGATCTGAATATCCCCAACTATAGACAAATCTAAAATAAAGTCCGCTAAGAGAACAATTGATGTCGACAGCACAAGCTCCGCGTATTTTTTCAGGGCGACAATCGACAAACGTGACGCCGCTTTCAATTCCACAATCCCATAAAAACATTTTACACTTCGCGGACTTTTTACTGAATTCAATTTGCCGAGACGAACTGAAAATTAAGCTAGTTATTGAAATTCATTTGTCAGTCTAACATTAGCCTGTCATTTAATGATTTGTTTTTGTTCGTATGTATGTTATAAGTGCCTATATGATGGCTTTTTATGAGAACTAACGTTATTATTGCATAGTAATTTTTATTAATAAATATCTCTACTCCTGTATTCCAGCCAACCGGGCGCTTATACAGGGTTATACAGTGTATAACGCTCTTTTTATTATAAACACAATTTCTATAAGTTGCTCGACCCGGGACCTAAACAATTAAATCCTAATTACCGAACCGCTAGACTAAAGATATTTTTGCTTACGTAAGAAGTAAACTAAGTTTTTGGTGAAGGATATGTCAATCTCATCGTCTATTATGTTGAGTAGTCCTGCAAAAATTCACCTGAATGGATACTCTTGCATTCTCTCCTATATATTTAAGTGTTGTTCGGGTTTAGAAGGTAGAGTACATGTTACAAAGGCTAATTAACTTCTTCGGTGGCTATAGGTGATATATAGTTCTTAAAATTGGGAAACAACGATGAAAAACGAGGGGGGTTGACTACGAAGAAGCCTGTGTACAAGTCAAAGTACAAAAGTTAAGAAAAACTGAAAGTGATTTTTTCGGGTTCTGATCAAATTGAACTAGTATCAACGGAAAGTTAATTCAAACAAAATAGAGTTATTAAAATTGGGTAATCCATTAAAAAGTTCTTATATACAGGGTTACTGGTAACTTTCTAGGGCGGCTTTATTACATATTACATATTAAAAAGCTACAACTTTTTTTCTACAACTTTTAAAAAATCACGAAAAAATAATTATGTTCCGCATACAAAAAACTCGGGGACAAAATGTATGGAGAACCAAATTGTTTTTTCGCGATTTTCTTAAAGTTGTAGAACAAAAGTTGTTGCTTTTGATGTACTAAAGGAGCCCTAGAAAGGTTATGCGTTAGTGACCAGTAACCCTGTATATAAAACTATGAGATTGTGAAACTACTCTTTATCATGTTATGACAGGATACATGTGAAGTGAGTAATTCAAATGTTTGGAATAATTGTAGGGTTGATTGTTAAGTTAGTATTTATGGGTTGTCGCTGGTGGGTTACAGGGTTTCGAACGACGGCCGTAAAATCGACATTGCGGGTCGAGCGCTCGATATCTTGAAATTGTACAGTGTAAACAATCCTTAGGCACTGTGGTAATGTTTCTAGAATGTACCTACCTTAGGTGTGCACAAATTTAAACTAAATAATTATTTAACTGGTAACATTTCTAGCCGGAACACTTGGACAATAACAAGAACTCACAACTACAGGATTTTGCTATAGAACAGAGGTTTCCAAACTTATTTCATGTAACGCCCACTTTGAAAATCAGTTGTTTTGTAGCCCCCCCCCCTCGTTTTTTTCTTGTCAATAACCTCAATAACGTATTTGTTGCGCCTAGTTTAAAAAAAACATTTTTTCAAGATTTATACCGCCCCCCTCTAGGCTTCCAGCGCCCACAAGGGGGCGTTATCGCCCACTTTGGGAAAAGCTGCTATAGAATGTGGATTTCCTGGTGGCACCAAGTATACTTACTTAAATTTGGTTTTTGATGGAAATGGTTTCTATGTTTATTAGTTTATTTAAATATTAGTATATTTTTATCGCCTTTGTAGTCTTACCAAGACTTTATTGGTTGGGCTTGGCTTCTTTAGGCCTCGGGTTATATCTCCGGATCGGGCAACAAAAAAACAAACTGTATATTTTAATTTTTCTAATTCTAACAAAAATAACCTTACCCAGGATTGGATATGGGCCCGGTTGGCGAAAGCCTTGCCACCTATTACATTGTGGGACTTAGTGTCTTCGACTTGTCGTGGATGCCCTGGTTGTGCAATGTGCAAGTGCATGAAAACACTAACTTACTTATATTTTATAGCAAACCGTGTGATGTACACGGGTTCCTTGACGGTAAGAGACCGTGAAAAGTGTCACGTGCTATTTAATCTCTTATTATCTCTTCTTATGGAAAATTTAGTGGAAGATAAAACTTATATGTTTTATCTGTAGATATGTCGTATAAACATATTACAAATGTTATTTACAAGAATAATTTATTATATAATTAGATGGCATAGATTTTGTAAGCGCATGCTTGATATGCAAGTTAATTTTTTATTAGCTTCAGAAAAAAGTAGAGGTTAGATAGGAGTGGAATATACTCCTATATTTTTTATGTATATTAAAAACATTTCTCCGTCATTTACAAACCGATTTTACAACATTTCTTTTCATTAGAAAGAGTGTTCCTACTTCTCTTTACCACCAAATCTGGATATGATGATGGAATCCCAAAGAAATCGAGGAAATTACATAATTTTGTGTACGTATCATCTCATTTACTTTGAAAACGAAGTCGGGTTTTTTTCGCTTACAATATCAACCACCTAAGTTTTGAATTTTATATTATGTTCGTGTATTTACATGTACATATTTTATAAACATAGATTTACACTGTCCCCTAATAAAGTTTTTTATAAGACTTACTATGTTAGATATGTCTTCATTTGATTTTAATTCCGTATTTTAATATAAATTTTTGCCACCTTAGTTTTGAATTTTATATTACGTTCGTGTATTTACATGTACATATTTTATAAACATAGATTTACACTGTCCCCTAATAAAGTTTTTTATAAGACTTACTATGTTAGATATGTCTTCATTTCATTTTAATTCCGTATTTTAATATAAATTTTTGTTTGTTTCAGGTAATTTTAGAAATCGTTGCAGATTTTTTTGTATAAATCTGGACAATATAAACTAATCAAGCGTCCAAATCTCCGAGTTGCCTTTCGTGTCTATCGAAATGGAACAGGTATTGTTATCACAAATGAGCAAAAACTTACACAAAACCTAACATTAAGTATGTAACGTCTAGTTTCAGTCTCGAAACTTTTAGGCAACGGTCTGGTGCTTCTGAATAGAATTAGAAAGACGAAATAACTCTCGCGACTTAGTTCACGTGAGAAGTTATAATCATGATGATTTTTTTATGTAAGTATCTTCATGCAAATATCACTGAAGTGGTAGGCAGAGGCGCAACCAGAGCACCCAATTCTAGCTGAAGACACTAAGCCCGACAATGTGATAGGTGGCAAGCCTATCGCCAGCCGACCATATATCCCGGGCAGCGTTAATTTTATTAGAAAATTGAAAATTTACATTTTCTAATTTTTTTTTGTTGTCTGACTCGGATATTGAACCCGGGATCTCGTCAAGTCAAGCCGGAAAGTCAAGTCCGATGTCGGATCGCTTGACCACAGAGGCGATTTTATGATAGCAAAAAACGTCTACATTTTATTGCTGGGATGTTAAGCTAAAAGTGTGAGCTTACGAGATATCTTACCCTTTAGTGCGGAACATGACAATGACGAGCATTAGAGGAATCTGGAACAGCGAGGAAAAACGTTTTCAATAGCAATATTATATTAAAATGTGAGAAAGGTTGTCCTGACCTTAAAATAAAACCTGGAACTTTATACCACTGCGACTGTTATCCAATAAATCGCTATAAAGCTGAACGCCCTGACGGCAGTGTGCGTAAATGAAAAAAAGAAATCCTCAGTTATACGTCTCCGGCAGTTGGCGGGGTGAGAAATGAGTCAATTGTCACCGGATGCCGGGTCAAGCAGAGCCGGACAAATGTAGGGTGTCATACTTGACGACCGGTCGTTTAGACCCCTGGTACAGTCAGACAAGCAAGTGAATATCACCCACACTACAAGTAATGCTTGTATAATGTATTATACATGTTTGAACAAAACAACACTGATATATTTTTACAATTCTTTAATGCACTATCACCAACTATCACTCTTGCAGAGTTCCGTTCCGAAACATTCGTACACCAAGACTGTTCATTCTCGACAAGTTGACGTCGGTTTTATACATTTTTGATAACATTCAAATCAGCAACTGTTACAATAAATTAGTTGTAGTGAACTAGGTCCGCGTACGAGAATGAACAAATATTTTATTTACTGCTTTTACAAGTGTATTATATTTGACATACTGTTTTATAATAATGAAATCATATGCCACAAAATCAATAAAATTATGATTGAATTATGATAAAAAAATATTTAATTTGTGGTGAAATATTTCCGCTCACAAGACCGGAAATATGTATTTTATTTATTACTTTTAAACATTCCATATATTTTTAACAAGCTGTTTCGACTGTACTAAAATTATATTTGATAAAATAAATATTGTAGATGTTATTGCTAATATAATTGCAACAGACTAATAATCAGTAAGTTTATTTACACTATTGACCACATGCACTGTTGACAGCTAATCTTACACATTTGACAGATACGCTTACACATGAATTTGTACATAGTTGGTTTTCCGAGATAGATCTTAACGATTTCATTTATACCTAAAATATGTTCACGCCCCTAAAGAGTTAGGCAATGATTCAACAAGTAAACCTACTAATAGCCAAAAATACTACTTGATCCTACAATGTGATAGGTTGCAAACTAACCGGTGAGCTGACATGCACAGAAATGTAACCTGGGACCTAAAGTTTTTGACGCCAACACCGGATACTAGACCACAGAGGTAAAATGCTTTGTTAATAATAATATGTAATCTTTTATCGTGAAGTATTTTCACGCCCATATCTGCGAATAGGTAGGCAGAAGTACAACCAGGGCACACACGACTAAGTCTCACAATGTGATACCGCCAACCGGCACAAGTCCAATGTCGGGCAACATTATTTTTATTAGAAAATTGAAAATACACATTTTTTTTGCCCAATCCGGGGATCGAACCCGGATCTAAACTAGTCAACTCCAATGCCGGACCGCTAGACCACAGAGGCTATTATCGTAGATACTAAAAGAAATGTACGTAGGCAAACTTATTCTTACCGCTAGTGTTGTTGTCGTCGTCTGTACATAAAAAGAGACCTATAGATATTACGAGTATCTAAAAACGTCCGCGCCGTGTGAATGAAAAGCCATCGTCAGTTACATGTCTCCGTCAGTCGGCGCTACGTCAAATGTGTCAACTATCACCGGATGCCGGGTCAAGCAGTGTCGGATAATCGGATGTCAAACCTGATAACCGGTCGCTTAGACCCCTGGTACAGACAGACAAACAAGTGTTTAATTGGCATAGGCAAGTGTTTAATATTCATATGAATGCTTCTATTAACACTCTTCTTTCTTTCTTTAGGTTTTGGCCTTCACGTTAGTGTTTAGCCATTACTCAAGTAGAAATTTGCATCAAATTTTATATCAATTTCAATTAATTTTAATTAGTCATTAGTCATAAGTCGTCAGGCTCTTGGGTAAAGCAGTGGCCTGTTTACTCAAGCTCATTTAATGAGATTTGGCGGCAACGAGGAAATACACGATATGATAATTTCTTCATGATTATTTTATTTGTGCACTTTCACTGAACAAAATTGTACAAAATGCCTCCAAAATTGACTAATTTCACTTAAAATCAACACGAAATTCAATAATTATGAAAAAACTTCAACCATATTTTCTCTAAATGGCGCCAAAACTCTCCTATTCACACTCTTGTTCTATATACACATATACCATAAATTTTATAATATATTATATTAATCTCTAATTTTGGTATTTGTGAAATCCTAAGGTCGTTATAAGTACAGTGTTAATGTACAAACATAAACAGTATTAATACAGTACGTGTCGAATTTCGTATCACCTTAATTTTGTGACATAAAAACAGAAGCGTCTTCTCCTGGGTCTAATTATGTTTTGAAACCTTATATTCAAAATTTCAAAATCGGTCCAGCCGTTTGGAAATAGTAAAAGGCTACACGTTCAACAGGTTTGAATATTTGTATTACTATATTTAATTTATATAGAACAGGATTTAATAGTTTTATGGAAATATTATTGGCCTGAGGTTTAAATAATAATATAGTTTATGTAACGGATGACGCACTAAGCGCACGTATATTATATATATATATAGTATATCGTAATAATTACAATTACAAATTTAAGAAACTTTCGGTAAGACTAATATTTGTAACATTGTGGCACATGGTATTTATATGTAAAGAAAGATAATTCATATATGATGATAATCGCGACATTTATTACGATTATATCAGTATTATATCATTTTATCGCCTCTGTGGTCTAGCGGTCCGTGTGTTGGACTTGACTGCATGAGGTCTCGGGTTCGAATCCCGGGTCGGCCAATACAAAGAAAATTAAATTTTTCCAATTTTCTAATAAAAAAATGTTGGTCGGGATTGGAAATGTGCCCGGTTGGCGATAGGCTTGCCACCTATCACATTGTGGGACTTAGTATCTTCGGCTAGTCGTGGGTGCCCTGGTTGTGCCTCTGCTTACCTCTTCGGGGATATGGGCGTGAAGATACCTATCATTTTATTATTATCGTATACAATTTTGAAATGTATTTTTTTTATCCAGCAAGCATGTCGTTGCAATATATGAAATCTGTGGTTTTCGTATATTGTAATGTACATGTTGTATGTATGTATATATTTTTAAGATATTTTTGTGAAACCACCTCTAAAACACAATTTTGCAATAACATGAAAGTTGTTACAATTTATTTACTTCAAGTTAATTATCATTACGTGCACGCATATAAACAGCTTGTTTAAAACCTTTGGGGATAAATTTGTGTAACACCATGATTATATTTCATAATATACATAAAATTTAAATTTTCGAAAACAAAATAATTCCGAACATTTTACCTAAGATCTTTATCATTCCATTCATTTAGTACCTACGATGCCGCAAACAAACATACACACTCGAACA
>NJDC01003767.1:102941-130075 GCA_002245475.1 Calephelis virginiensis
AATTCTTACGAAAAAGTTGTCACGACACTTTTTGCTATAGTAAGCTATTGTAATTCCCCCTGGGATTCTGACTAGTGCAGACGTGTTTTTGATAAATTACAGTCAAATAAATCTTGTAAACAATATTAAATAACTGTAATTAAATAGTGTTAAAAAATAGGACATCATAAGAGTTGGTGAAGTCATATTATAATAACTAATAACAGTGAACGTCGAAACGTGAATCGCGAGAGATCTGTCATAACTGGACGGAAAGTAATTTTGTGCAAAGTCCTCAAAAGCAGCTAAATTAAATTGACCTCCGTTACATCGCCCGGCGTAAAACTCTTTTATTTACTAGCTCACTGGTACTTATTTCTGTGGACTGATTTAAAATGCCGTGTTCGCCACCGTCCACACGCACGTCCAGTTGAAATTACAGATATATTTTTTTTATTTTTTTTTCATGATTCTCTGTCTGTCTCTCTCTATAAGAGAGATAGAGATAGAGAAAACTAGAGATTGAAAGAGAGAACTTCGTTCCATCCGGGTGTCCCTTGACACCACTCAACTTTTTTTTTTACGTGGGGAAATCCATCATGGATACCCGCCACTTTCGGGGGAAGTGGCGGGTAATGTGAGTCTCCTACTCACTAAAACCCCACGGTGTCCTCCCCGTCGCTAGGTACCGGGGCTGTGGGGATGCTTTGGCACTCTTCCACTGCCCCAGCGAAGCTGGATCTCGCGATCCCCGTCGCGCAGCCCCTCAACAGGGGGCCGCATGTAGTCTGATGTGGTGCCCGGAGACACAGCGTACACTACTTCGGGGGTTCCAGTGGCGACAGGCACCCCCGTACCTGCCGCTACCCCATCTCGATCGGGCAGGCTAGATAGAAAGCCCGACCCCCTTCTCCGCGGGCCGTGCTGCCGCCTACCCACGCGGGCCAAATGGCCCACCACCCTGTGTGCGCTCCTCGTGTCCCCTCTTGGACAGAGAGGGGTACTGAGAAGCACCCTCCCTGGTCCGTATTGGTTTCGCCGGGGCCCCAGCTCGACCCCAGCTACTCAGCCCCCCGCCACGACAAGGCTCGGGCCCTCGGGGGGGATTATTCTACTACCTGAGCCAAGCCATGTCAAGTCGCTAGTGTGATACGAGTACAAACTCACGTGGTGTCGTCGGCCATCACGCACCGCGCGCGCTTTTTATAATTTTCTAGCGTAAAATACCTACTTATTTTGTTAAGAAATACATTTTTAATTTTGTAATATCTTTTGAATGGACTTTTCGATTTGAATAATTCAAAAAGTAATCTCAGTATAGTAGGTATTGAAACAGTCTTCAATATGAAATGATTTATTTAGATTAGGATTAATAAAAAGATATAGATAAGATGTTCCGAATATGACCACAATTTTTAATGATTTTTAAAATGTAATAAAGTAGTTATATCGCCGTAACTATAATAGTCAGATATATGGTGTTGCGAACTTTTTTGTAGAAATTATTACGTTCTTAAATATCGTAGAACATCTTATACTGCTATCGTCATTGGTTTTCGCAGCGCATGTGAAGAAAGACATTTCATAGCTAATTTTTTTACACCTTGTGTTCATTTCTGACAAACAAACAAACAAAAAATCAAACCTTTCTTCTTTATAATATTAGTATAGATAAATTAAAAAAATTAGAAAGAACTGAAACAAGTGTTTTATTTAAAGAGTATTATGGTTAGTTTAGATGGTAGAGATAAGTTTATTAATATGTTCGATATTACACTCATTTTCAATATATTTTCTCGGAAATAGCGAAATTAAGAACTATTTACCCTAAAGTGTTACTAAATACCTGATTCGTAAACTTTGATAGAAATTACGTAGATTTTGAACTGAAGTACGTAGATACGCAGAAACGGCCTTAAATATGTAGATCTACGTAAAAATACGTAGAGTTGACAACACTGCACGCACCTACAACATGTTTCTTGTCTATGGCTACGATCGATGGTCTCCTGTCATCTGAACATGCTGATTTGATGTTTCATGCCGTAAAAAAAAATAGATTTCACCTTGTCATATGTGCCCCATATTTCAAACAACTGCTAAACATGCGCTGACCTCTTATTTTCAAGGGTCCTATAAATTTGTTTATACGAGGTTCACAAAGGAACGAAAAGGTCAAAGAACGATTATTGATTGTTCCAGACACCTTTTCTGATGCGTCAGCTTTAATATTAAAGTGCTAACATATTATGGATACCCTGATATTTACCACCTGTGTAGTTATGAAAAAATACTAAGTCGCGGGAGGTAACTACCTCTGTATACCCGCGACTTAGTCAGCGTAGAATAGATTTTTCATTCTCTAGTCTCTTGGGAGATTTTGTTTGAGTTTGGTCAAGTCTATATTTGAACTTTTAACTACATCCTTATTAAATTTCATCAAAATTGGTCCAGTAGTTTAGCAGTGAAAGCGTAACAGACAGACTTACTTTTGTATTTATAATATTAGTATGGAACTTTGGATATAGATTAAAGTGGAGGTAAGTTTTAGATTTGAGGTATTTGAGATTACAGTAATTTTAGATTATGTTAAACAAGATTGCGCTTTTCTCATGTGTACAAATATTTGTTGTTAATTTAGCCGGTACAGAGTTGGCTGGGTCGACTGGTAGTACTATATTTCTAATAATTTTTTTTACATTTGTTTAATCATTTTCATAATATCAGTCATGTATATGCATCCTTATGAAGGTTTTTTTATTTAATTGATTTTTTAAAGTGGTTTTGTTTACATGTTAAATGTCAACCTCAATCCTGTCACATTTTTGTCCTATATATAAAAGTTAGGCAGAGGCACAACCATGGAACCCACGACTAGCCGAAGAGACTAAGTCCCACACTGTGATAAGTGGCAATCCTATCGCCAACAGGGCACAATTCCAATCCCTAGCAACATTTTTTTTATTAGGAAATGTTAAATACCACATATTCTTTTTGTTGCCCGACCCGGGATTCGAACCCGGGACCTCATGAAGTCACGTCCAACACTTGGACCGCTAGACCACAGAGGCGACAAATATAGTGTATATAAAAAAAATACAAAAAAAAAATAAAACAAAAAAAATAATAATAACTACTTATACTATACCTAAATATCAGTAGTGAACTAGGTGACAATTTTTTTTTTGCTGATTCGGCTTTTAGACATGACTTTAGGGTCTGTACTAGACATACAACTTTTTGTTTTAATTCTAGCAACAGTGACATTCTCTCCTTTTTGCTATGCCCACATTCCATCAGCAAATGTTACACGTCTTCAACCTTATACAAAAGAGCAAGTTCTACATATTAGACATTGAATAGTTTCAACTGTCATCGGATTATGATTAATGTCTAACCCTCACCTAACCCTTTCCAATAAAAAAATCCAAATTAGTTTCCCTATTATAGACAAATTGGTTAACATACACAACCTTCTCTTCGCTCAAGTTGGTTAAAAAAACTGACATGATTTTTTTTCATGGGAAAACTCCTAAGATGTAATAATTGCTGTTTATTACCGTTATAAGCGCTTAAATGTGGCATACTTGATGGTGATATTATCAAATGATTATATTTCCATAAAATACGAAAAATGTGATGTTTTAAAGGTTATCTTGTATGTTATTAATAGCGATGCCTTCTCCAACGACATTTTACTTATTACTCAATAACCAACTCGTGTAATAATTGCAATATCTTCACCATTTATGTAAATATATACAAATTAAAACTGCTAAGGGTGTTAAAAATTTTAATTAAATTTAAGCTGGGGAGTAAGCTTTATATGAACAATTTATCAACGCCTTTAAAGGCGATATACGTTTTAAATCAAGTTCTTGTAAATCCAAGCGCTCAGTGAAAACAAGGATGAATGATAGAAGTTGAGGTGTCATGGAAATATGTCTCGTTTACTTGCGTGTTTAATTAAAATTTAAAAATATAAAATTTTTTGCTGAAATTTCGGAAACAATACGGAAACACACTTGTATTTTTATTATTTATTTATTTAACACTTTATTGCACACAAAAACTAAAATACACAAAATACACGAGAAGTTAAAAATGCACAAAAGGCGAGCTTATCTCTAACTAAAGAAATTTCTTCCAGCCAACCCAAAAAAAAACTAAGCTGTGAAAATAAAATGGAAGCGTTTTTAATTATAATTTTTTTTTTTCGATAGACTACTGTTGTGTACGTCTATTGACTTTAACAACGTAACCGGGCTAGTTTATTATTATTATTTTATATTTGTTATAAAAATAGTAATTTAATAACGTATGAATGATAAGTAATACGATGATAGATAGATGTCATTTAAAATGGTGGAATTCAGCATTGTTATTATCTATAATGGTCAACACATTTCTTCAGTTTTCCAACAAAATAAAAAAGAATGTTGTGAAATCATGGTTGCTATTGCCTCAATTTTCATTTAAACACTAAAGTCATGAGAGTTTTTTTTTGTAATTCCATCGTATTTCGGCTTAAGTATGTTCGGGGCGATTTTCATGGTAATTACCTTTTTTATTTTTGTCGTTTTTGTTTAATAGCCCTGTCTTATACCATTTTGTAAAATGAAAAATCAACTGGATAATATTTTAATGACAAAAATCTATAGCAAATATATTTGTGAAAAAGTACATCGAAGAAAACTGTAGGATGAAGTAGGTTTAAGTTCCAATAGTTATTTCTAACAATTAGAAATACACAACACCTATGAACAATGAAAAAGTTAACGGTCCCTTGCCATCATTAGACTCATACATTTGCGGTATTTTATAAGCTGCCTGGTATTTGAAACTAGAATACGTCTATAGGTAGCACTGCCGAGGCGCCACTCACCGCTTATTCATGATAAGTGGTGAGTGTAGCAATCTGACAGAGATTTTAGAAGTTCTAGCAAATCGAACTCGATGCTGAAGTTACATAATTATATATGACATCAAATCGCAACGTTGGGTCAATGTAGTCAATGGTGGTAATGCTGTTGTGTACAAACTAAACTTATTTTAGATATTGCAGCTATCTTTTTTCAATTTAAACATGGCACTGTTAGTTTAGTCTGGACATGCCAATTTGTAACTTGTTTGATAGAATTTAGCCGAGTAATAGATTAAAAGTGTAGAATAGCATGTATCAACTAATCTGACATCCGTTAGCGTATTTTGTCTCTTTCTATTACTGTCGTTTAAAGAACATAGCGATAATTTAAAATTAGTTTAGTACTGGCGCGCATAAACTAACAATGTAGTATTAATATTGGTTTTTCATCAAGTTTAGGTCTAGGATCTGTTTCTACTCTACATTCAAAGTTGACCGCAAAAAAATCAACAAACTGCAGAATTATTGTAGCAACTCCATTTTTTCTATATTCCTTGGTTAAAACAGTATTCATGTTCGCCGGTATCATCCGAGCAAGTTGCCTTAAAAGGCGCGCAGGCATTTTTCTTGGAGAGAAAGTTTTTGTATGCAAGCCAGGCTCGGACGTCCCCAGGCTTTTAAATATTTGCATTTCTTTTACATAGTGTGCATATCTTCCAACTATTCCTTTTTTATACTCTCAGTTTTACTATATGTTTTTATTATACTGTGATTTATGATGAATAATACAGTTTTTCGTTGATTTTATGGTATTATGGTAGTTTGCGTTTGCATCTGACAAGTTTTTATTGATAAGAATGCAAACTAACAGCGGATCTCCTGATGGTACTATATATGCGTATTTTACCCACACTAAAGGTGTTAAAGGTGCGTTAACATCTTGAAGGCTAAGATATTAAGCAGATTGCTGAAGTTCACCAGCTAGCTATAAACAAACATGAATGTTATAAAACATACAGTTCTTGTCTTTGTAATGCATTTAGGTGGATATCACACTGTACCGCACCCCGCTCCGGTTTGCGGTGATGCAGAGTTTAACTTGTTTTAAAGTATCTCGATCTGTATACTAAAACCGCGCGGATATAACACACTGCCACCGTATATAGGGGCGTCGATTTTTCAAGTTTTGAACAGACAATTTTTCACCGGACACTTGCAGTATAATATTCGTCCTAATCAACGATCCGTAACACCTAACTTTAATCATTGGTAGGTTGCCTAAAAGTGACAAAGCGTTGCTCATATTTACACAAAATATTTCGAGTTAACAATCAATAACGAACGGCCGTAGTTAGATTAGTACAAAAAACTACCATTCCTAAGCAAAACGACTTTTGAATAGGCACTGGTCATAAGTTAAATTGCAGGCGTTATTTAAGCTGTAAAAATGACGTGTAATTGCTACTTACATGTTTTTGTCAAAAACCAGCAAAAACTCACTCACTGTACCCTACTGCCTAATTCATCTCACCAAATACTGGCAGTTTCAGTGTTGTCTTCCGCATCTATCATCTCTGCTCATGTCATGCTCTATGTAGTTATTTGGTTTGCTTCCAGCCGCTGATTTCCTAGGACTTTGCGTCAAAGTTTAAAGTATCATGCCCACCATCTTGATGCGTGGCGATTTACAACTGTGCGCTTCCGAAGACATTTCTTTCGCCGCCCAACTTTGTGGAAACAGTTACCGAGGGCGGTGTTCCCAAACGATTATGACTTAGGAACCTGCAAGAAAAGAGCGTACTCTTTCCTTAAAGAGCCGCAACGCATCACTTAGGCGGCAGTGATAATTTTCCATGAGGTGATCCACTTGCTCGTATTCAACCTATTGTATAAACAAAAAAACAGTGACATTAATGGCTGGCAATTAGGAAATAAGAAAATAACAAAGCAATACACCTAATTCCACGACTCAAAGTTGCTAATAAGGTTACATTGTTAACCCTATTCCACGGTAACTTTGAGTTAACCCTATTGCCATCAAGTCTGGATCTCATGAAGGAATCCCAAAGAAATCGATTAAAATACTCACTTTTTGTGTATTAGATGACATAATTGAATTCATCACAATCGCCTTTGTGGTCTAGCGGTCCAGCGTCGGACTTGACTACTTGAAGTCCCAGGTTCGATGCCCGGGTCGGGCAACAAAAAATTAGAAAATGCATATTTTTATTTTCTAATAAAAATAACGTCCGGGATTGGATATGTGCCCGGTTGGCGATAGGCTTGCCACCTATCACATTGTGGGACTTAGTGCCATCGCCTAGTCGTGGTGTCCTGGTTGTGCCTCTCTGCCAAACTCTTTAGGGATATTAGCGTGAAAATACTTTATAATTGAATTCAAATATGTTTGAAGTTGTTTTGCAATTAATTTATCTTACTTTAATTCCAAAGAAAATAAATATACCCAATAAAATCACCCCATGAATAGACTCTTGTACATTCCTCTGAACGAGGCAATACAAACAAAGAAGCCTCAATACAAGCGCCCTTTAAAAATACCCTTACGAGTTTGATCCGACATATCTTCTGCATTAGCTAATTACATACAAACGGGCAATGTCCCATACCTCATACATTAAAAATATTAAATATTAACCAGTGGTCCCACTGGGCATGGGACAGACATAAAATATTACATTAACACAGTAGAGGAAATGTCATTAAAATTTAATTAATCAAACTATTAATGACGAAGTTTAATGATGCAGTATTGTGACAGAAATATATAATAAGTTATATACTAATATTATAAAAGCGAAAGTCTGTCTGACTGTTATTCTTTCACGGCTGAACCGCTGATTCGATTTTGATGAAATTCAGTATAAGTATAGTTAAAGGCCCTAATTGATTTGAAGAAACTAGTCTGTAGTTTCTCCAAAAATCAACCCCCAAACAACTATAAATTCGCGGGTAAAAACGAGTTTAGTATATTAACAAAATTATTGTAGAACTTGTATTTTCGGTTATTTTAATATATTCAAAGGTAACCAAGTTGACCTACTTTACTACTACTTTTTTAAAGTTATTTTTGCTCGAGGCCTAACAACCTGGCCTCAGATTGGCAACGCACCATCACCACCTTTGGTGTTTCTAGGCGGCGTGCATTTCTTAGCATCAGGGAATCCGTCTGCTTGTTTGCCTTCCATTCCAAAAAAAATATTTCCATATGTTGTAAGAATTACACATACTCGTCGCCTACACCGCGCTTATGGTTTTTTGACAGTCGTAGTGATGTCAAGGATCTGAGTAAATTTTCCGGTTGTCCTCAAAACCGAAAAATGACAGTGGCAATTAAAGTTTTAACAGCTGAAACAGGTTCGTACAAATTTGGTATTGCTAAAACCGATACTTTTTTTATGACAATGGAAGGCAAACAAGCAGACGGATTTCCTGATGGTAAGAGATTCCCGCCGCCTAAAGACGCCAAAGGTGGTAATTGTGCGTTGCCAACTTGAGGCCGGGATGTTAGGCCTCGAGCAAAAGTAAGTTTACCGGCTACCTTACCCTCCGAACCGGAACACGTCATGACGTTATGGCGGCAGGAATAGGTAAGGCGGTGGTACCAATCCGGGTGAGTCGCTGCTAAACCACCTAGTCAGATGTCACGGTGTTAGTGACGGTAAGACTGTGCTCGCCTTTTACGAGCTACCTGGCAGGAAGGCAGATGGTCTATTCTACAAAGGAGCCCGGACCAACACGGGGAAAATAGAACACTGTTACTTCTTCTGAAATTGGAGGATACCTAAAACTCCAATAAGTTTACCATTCAGGGTCATGATCTCAATCGCATTCATTGTCATCATCATCATTATCGTATAAATTACAAACAGAACTATAATTCACTCACTGGTGTCCCTACACAAGAGCATTATAAATGTAATAGGTCATCTCACTTAAAACCGTCATACAAACAAAATCATTGGCAGACCAGAGATAATTATGTTTTCTTGACTAGGGTTGAAAAATACAAGTAAAATACATTTATTTTTCAAACGGACTTTGTATATTTTCAATAAAATACAGAAAATTGCATTGAGTTCCTACGATGTATCTTTCGCAAAATTCCGTTTTTTACATTGTATTTTCCCTACACAAGTAGCATTATAAATGTAATAGGTCATCTCACTTAAAACCGCCATACGAACAAAATCATTGGCAGACCAGAGAAAATTATGTTTTCTTAAATAGGGTTGAAAAATACAAGTAAAATACATTTATTTTTCAAACGGACTTTGTATGTTTTCAATAAAATACAGAAAATTTCATTAATTCTTACGATGTATCTTTCGCAAAATTCCGTTTATTACATTGTATTTTCCCTACACAAGTAGCATTATAAATGTAATAGGTCATCTCACTTAAAACCGTCATACGAATAAAATCATTGGCAGACCAGAGAAAATTATGTTTTCTTGAATAGGGTTGAAAAATACAAGTAAAATACATTTATTTTTAAACGGACTTTGTATGTTTTCAATAAAATACAGAAAATTTCATTAATTCTTACGATGTTTCTTTCGCAAAATTCCGTTTTTTACATTGTATTTTCCCTACACAAGTAGCATTATAAATGTAATAGGTCATCTCACTTAAAACCGTCATACGAACAAAATCATTGGCAGACCAGAGATAATTATGTTTTCTTAAATAGGGTTGAAAAATACAAGTAAAATACATTTATTTTCAAACGGACTTTATATGTTTTCAATAAAATACAGAAAATTTCATTAATTCTTACGATGTATCTTTCGCAAAATTCCGTTTTTTACATTGCATTTTCCCTACACAAGTAGCATTATAAATGTAATAGCTCATCTCACTTAAAACCGTCACACGAACAAAATCATTGGCAGACCAGAGATAATTATGTTTTCTTGACTAGGGTTGAAAAATACAAGTAAAATACATTTATTTTTCAAACGGACTTTGTATTTTTTCAATAAAATACAGAAAATTTCATTGAGTTCTTACGATGTCTCTTTCGCAAAATTCCGTTTTTTACATTGTATTTTCGTTTTTTAGGACTAGTGATAAAGTAAATTTATGGTTAAATCAGCATCCTTCTTTTCTTTATTTATTTTTAGAACTGTTTATGTCTTTACTCATTTTTAATTTATGAAAAACTAATAATATTATAAAGAGGAAGGATTTGATTTTTTTGTTCGTTTGTTTGTTTGTTTTTTTTTAAATAAATAGGCTCCGAAACTACTTGACCGATTTTAAAAATTCCTTCACCTTTAGAATGCTACACTATCCCTGAGTGACATAGACTATGTTTCATCAAAATCGGTGAAGTAGAAGCCAAGATACGCAGGCGAAGCTGCGTGAAACTGCTAGTGAAAAATACATTGATTAATACACGTATTATACATGTAAATTTATGTTTATCAAATAGGCCTATATTTGTATTATTTCAAAGTTACATACATTTACTAGAAACATTCAAAATTACAAAAAAAATGAGTCGAAAACGACTCAGGCGATCCTGATAAAAAAATGATTCTCCATTTTCGTCCTTATACCAGTAGAATCGTAAGGTTTTCACCGTATAATTTAGTAAAACAACTTACCCGGGTAGGAATCCACTGTCTTACTTATTCCTGCCGCCATAGCAGTGGTTCGGTCCGGTAGAGTATGGTATGGCAGCTATGGTGTCTATCGGTTGTCTTTTACTAAGGAAACCACGTGTTTGTTCACAGATTTGTCACATTTTTTTATGATAATGGAAGGCAAACACATACATTTATACATATTGTATTTTCTTTCTTTTTTTAATGTTGTACTTTTTCCTTATTTGTATATTTCTTTTTCTGAATGCTGGTTGTTTGGAAGAAATCGCTTATTAGCGATAAAACCGCCATTTGTATAAATAATCTACTTGCTGTTGTAATAGTTGTAGTACTTTTAATATGTTTTTGTTGTAGAATAAAGAGTTTTTATTATTATTATTTTTATCAGGGGATTTATTTTTTCTCAACTTTGAGCTGGTTTTAACCATTTTTACGGGCCGAAACCAAGTAAGTATGGCGTGTGGTGTGTTAGTTGTGTGTGTATGTTGTGTGTGAGGGTGTGATTTCGTTT
Source organism: Calephelis virginiensis (assembly GCA_002245475.1). Lineage (NCBI taxonomy): Eukaryota > Metazoa > Arthropoda > Insecta > Lepidoptera > Riodinidae > Calephelis > Calephelis virginiensis. The sequence continues at coordinate 113,926 of NJDC01003767.1, forward strand.
TCGTCTATTTGCATGAATTTTCGAACTATTCTACAAGTATTTAAAATGGCTGATTCTGTAGGGTTATGTAGGTTGTGTCTTTTAGGTCCAGTAATTTAAGGCTATGGTGTAGGTGTTTCGGTATGACTCCTGTAGTAGATAAAACTATGGGAACTACGTAAACTTTATCTTGTCTCCAAATTCGGATAACTTCTTCTTTCAATTCTGCGTATTTATTTATTATTATTATTATTATACAGGGTTTGCTGATGGTAAGAAATTGACGCCGCTTTGAGACACCTAAGATGGTAATCATGCCAAAATGAGGCCGAGATGTTGGCTACGAGCAAAAGTAAGTTCACCAGCTACCTTGCCCTCCGAACCGGAACACGTTAATGGTGAGTACTGACGGCAGGAATAGATAAGGCAGGGTACCAATCCGGACGAGTCGCTGCAAAACTCTACCACCTAGTATAACTCGCGTTAAAAAATCAAACAGGATCACGACTAAGTACAACAAAGACTAATCAGCGAATCAGAAAATTGTCCTTAGTACAAACAAACCCTTCAATCGATTGTCCTTTAAGGGTATGGATTCTAAACGGTCTCTCGTACCCCCACACCGTCACATCCTCTTCTACGTCAGGTGCTAATTACAGCCTCGTGCAAGTTATTGGAGTTGAATACGCTTAAGGGTTAATTAAAATGTTTAACGCGTACGGTACATGCGACCTGTTCCGTGATAATTAGCTAAATTTGTATCCTGGTGCTTTGCAGACGATGATGCTTCGGTTTGTAGGGATAGTGTGATGCATCAAAAGGAACGTTCTTTTTAAGGAGTACAAGGTACATACGACCAGTAGGCCTACTCTGGAATTTCGATTTCATGTATATTGGAAATTGGAATCGGATTTGTGTCATTTTGAACTCTCAAATACAATTCTACAGAATTATTAACTCTGTGGATTAGCGGCTCAGGTGTTGGACTTGACTTCATAAGGTCCCAGGTTTGAATCCCGGGTCCGGTCCCGGTTCGAATCGAAAGCAACAATAAGAAAATGTGTTTTTTTTTCAATTTTCTAATACAAAAAACTGTTACAAGAGATTGGATGTGTGACTTGGTATGTTCGGTTAGTCGTGGGTGACTTGGTTGTACCTCTGCCTAATAGGATATTTTTTTTTGAATAAGAAAATATTTTGTTTGTTTGTAAATAAATGTTATAATATGTTGTATAAACAGTCGCTAGTATTGTGTTCAAGAGTATTTAAAATGACATATCCGATTCAAATTTCCAATTTTCATGAACTCAAGTTGCAAGAGTACCCCTACTGCAAATAATTACCTGAAATTTTATCCGATTCCACTTTCCAATTTGCGTGAAATCGAGATTCAAGAGGAATCATAATGTTCCGTGATAATAACCTGAAATTTCTATCCGGGTGCCTCGCAGGTGATGATGCTTGATGCTTATGATGCACTGTTGTGTATTGTAGTGAGGACTACCAATGGTTTAGTATGATTATTCTTATCTCACCTCAAGAAAAGTGAAACAGGGCCAAAGGTGAAATTATACTAAACCTACAAGATGGTTATTTCTTCTTTCTTCAATGACGCTTAAGTTAGAAAATCCTTTTTTGGTAATTACCAATCAAATAGTAAATAGGAAGAAAATCGTTTTTTTCCTGGGTAAGGAAATACGAGTATCCTGTATGTATCGATTCTCGGATAAGAAATGGATGATAGATGAGATGTTTCGTTTTTTCCACTGGGAAAAAAATAACTTTAATTAAGGATTGTGTTGTTTGTACACTACTTCTACCCACATTGACAATATATAGTAGTCATTATCTTGTTCCGTTTTAGTGGTAAAGGTAGTTGGCAGACTTTTTGTTTCCTTAAATCCCACATGGCCTATGTTACTCTGTTAAGGGGCCATGTATGCTAAAATACGTCAGCAATATACTGTTTTTTTCATACAAAGCAATTATGGATCTTGGCGACAAAAATACACAAGATTAACATTAATATGCTTTATAAGACTAGTGTTTCCAAAACATGATTCATTTCACTTTGCTCGATAGAAAAAAATCAAAAAGTTAACCCTTTTTTTTAAAGCAAAACCCAACTGTCTACTTCATTTATGAAAATATCGACACCAGATTTAACATAAACATAGATAAGTATTATACCTAAAAGATAACTGTTTCAGTTTTTATATTCTTTTTCAAATTACTTTTATAATGTCAAAAATAGTGATTTGGCGCTTAAGACATTTACTTTAGAGCCCAATATTTCATAGTAATCATGGAACGGGGGAGTGCGCTGATTGGTTCTTCTGGCTGACTAAGTATGGGGCCTTAACATTTATGGTCAATAGGCAATGGTTTTCTCTTAGCATCAGGAATTTCCTGGCTTGTGTCCTTTTTTCCAAATTCAAAATAGCTTTTATTACGTAGATCTATACAAAGATTCTTGTAACGCGTCTATATAATTCTAAAAACTACCACCGGATCCGAACGCTGCCACTCACTTACACAAAGAAACTCAGCGGGCTTGTCTTTTTTCTTATAAATCTAATTTTATTACGTACACTCGGCCTGAACATATTCCGTTCGATTAAGTACATCTTAATACCTAAACTAAGTGTTTTCATGTACATTTCTTTAAAGACGTTTAAGTACGTTTTTTATTTCTGCCGCCATAACGTCATGACGTGTTCCGGTTCGGATACCCTCCGAGGTAGCCGGTAAACTTACTTTTGCTCGAGGCCTAACATCCTGACCTCAGGTTGGCAATGCGCCATTACCATCTTTGGTGTCTCTAGGTGGCGTCAATTTCTTACCATCAGGAAATCCGTCTGCTTATTTGCTTTCCTATAACATAAAAAAAAGTAGGCGGAGGTACAGCCAGGTCAATATTACCTAAAGGTTTGAAGTCCCACATTGTGATAGGTGACAAAAGCTGTAGTTTGCCGGACACATCCCATTTTGGGCAACTTGTTTTTCTTAGTTCAAAAAAACTTATTTTTGAATTGCAGAACGCGGGAATTGAACGCAAGACCTGATGTAGTCAATGCCAACGCCAGGCATAAGACCACAAAGGACGAAAGATTGTCAAAACAGATATACAATTCGAATGTGAATGGATTTAGGTACACGGGGTGATCTAGGTTGACATTCCATATTCAAATTGATCAGGTTTTATCCAAAAGTGCTGTCAAGAGTCTCCGAAATCTGCATGTTTGTATGAATGGGGTATTAAGATAAAGGTATTACAAAAAAATAATGTGAAAGAAGCTTGGCAGGTCTACAAGGATCGTGGCATTTGACACTCAATCCTCTCTGCCCATCCGTTAGGGACTTGGCGTGAAGTTAAGTACAAAGACAATGCACCTATTTTAACAAAATTGAATTGAAACCCACCACCCTCTGTTGCAGCTGTGTAAAAATATAGCGAATATTGGACACCATATTGTTCACCATACTATTGACTCGCAAGGGTTACTACCACACCCCCGTATTACGTGCTGGGGTGGAGAACTCGGGAAACGGTTCTAATATTTAACTGCATACAAAAGATATTGAATTTTGAAGATCATAAAGGTCCTTTCTATAGCGAGGTCTAGTGTGAATTGATATGGTTTGAAACGGTAATATACTTCATAGGGCTTTTATATAAAGTTGTTAAGTAAGTAGGTATTAATACTTTCTAGGAATTTAATAATACTAACTAAAAAAAGAATGAGAGGTGTCAATGGAACGAAGTTCTCTCTACCTCCCTCCCTCTCTCAATCTCTATCAATCTCTATCTCTATCTCTCTTATAGAGAGAGACAGATAGAGAAACATGAAATAAAAAAAAGAAAATAAAAATATAAAAAAATTATAAAAAAATAAATGAAAATTAAAGTAAAAAAAAATTGAAAATGAAAAATAAAAAAAAATTGTCCGACCCGGGATTCGAACCCGGGACCTCATGCAGTCAAGTCCAACTACTGAACCGCTAGACCACAGAGCAAAAAGTGTCGTGACAACATTTTCGTAAGATTTTTTCCGTCTAGCCCCCATTCACAACGCGCAATAAGGAACTTCGTTCCAAAAAAATCAAAGCGACTTACTTTTACTTTTTATTTCAAAGGGAAGTTTTTAGTCAAGGTGCTATACCCACTTTGCATAATTCTGGAATGGAAGCGAGAGTTGGGTATGTCAGAAAAAGCATGAGAGCACGAATGCGGTCGAAATGAGAGCACACGGAATATTTTGGTGTGACGCTCGCTGACCGCATTCGAAACAGTGATATCTGAGAAAGAAACTGTTGGTGTTAAAATGAGAAAGGTTAGTTATAGTCATACTCTGCTAGTTCGGACATGCGGAAAGAATGACAGATGAAAGACGGATAAAGCAGATATAGAATACGAATGTGGATGGATGTAGATACCCGGGGAGGCCTATGTTGACATCCCACCATCAAATCATTCGGGTGTTTTCTGGGAGTGGTGTCAAGAGTCTCTGAAGCCGGTGTGTTTGTATGAAAAGGCTAATGAATGTGGAGTATGCCAGGCAGGTCTGTCATGATCGTGAAATTTGGCATTCGATACTTTCTGGCTACCCCGTAAGTGACTTGGCGTGAAGATATATATGTATGTGATTAGGAAGCAGTTATTATTAGTTAATTAGAGATTGGATTAGTGCCTGGTTTGCGATATTAGTGGTAATTTTGTTGCGCACTCTTTTAACTAATTTTCAGTTATTGCTATCTTCTTTTAGCAAAAGTAATAAAAAGAGACAAATCATTTTTAGTGCTGGCTGATTAGTCTGCACACGAAATTTCTACAGATATTTAAATCTATTCCTCGGAAAATGTTGTTTGACAATTTGACTCGTCCAGACTAATTTTATATGTCTAAAATTTTGGTCTAAAAATGTGTTGCTCGTAGTTACCAATAGAGGCGCTGTTTAAAGTTTTCATACAAACAATTTACAGAGACGGTAGCGAGTATAGTAAACTTGGCAAGCCTTAAACTCATGGTAAGGACCTTAAACTGATATCAAACAGTTACATCAAACATAAGGTTTGCATCAAACAGTTGGATTGTCTAGCTCTTTAAATCGCAACTCCGATTTTAAACAAAATATAAATGTTGGTAAGTCGCAGCTATTGGTTGGGGTGAGCATTTGCGTCGGATCCAAATTCTGCGTCAAACTGCCATCGATTTTCTCCTCTTGGCTCCTGTCCAATATTTCTTAAACTAATTTATTACTGTACCGAGGAAACAATGAAACCGAGTATATTATTATACACATACTCTCCTACTAATATTAAAAATGTGATTTTTTTTTGAAAATGGCAGGCTGTTTGACTTGACATGCAGAATAGGCCTAAGATCTCGGCATCATAAAAGCGATGCACCTGTAACATCTATGGTTACTCTAGACCACGGTTCCCTCTTACCATCAGGAGACTTGCAGAATAGGCCTAAGATCCCGGCATCATAAAAACATCTATGGTTACTCTAGACCACGGTTCCCTCTTACCATCAGGAGACTTGCAGAATAGGCCTAAGATCCCGGCATCATAAAAGCGATGCACCTGTAACATCTACGGTGACTCTAGACCACGGTTCCCTCTTACCATCAGGAGACTTGCAGAATAGGCCTAAGATCCCGGCATCATAAAAGCGATGCACCTGTAACATCTATGGTGACTCTAGACCACGGTTCCCTCTTACTATCAGGAGACTTGTACTAGCTCGCTGACCTATCACTTAAAAAAATGTTTGTCGCTCTGTCACGCAAAAACTACTGAACTGATTTCGATAAAACTTTACAAAAATATATTTTATTCATCAGAATAACGAAAACGAACACGAAAACTACGATTCAATAAAAATGTACCTTAACACGCGAGCGAAGCCTCGAGTCTAAGTTAGATTACAATAAAATTAGCTATTCCTATTAATCGCCTCTGTGGTCTAGCGGTCCAGGTGTTGAACTTTACTTCACGAGATCCTAGGTTCGATTCTCGGGTCGAGCAACAAAAAGGAAATGTGTTTTTCCAATATTCTTATAAAAAAAATTTTGCTCGGGATTGTATACGTGCCCGTTTGACAAGTATCACATTGTGGGACTAAGTGTCTCCGGATAGTCGTGGGTGCCCTGGTTGTGCCTCTGCCGATCTCTTCCGAACTCTTTGGGGATATGTGTGTGAAGATACTTTTTATATTAAATAATTGAATCGGAATAAGAATCAATCTCGAATGATAGGTAAAGTAACGGCCAATGTTAATAATGTATCTCAATCTAATGGATTTCAAGCAATCTAGATAGCTGCGTATCCGGCAGCCTATCCCATACCTAATTGCCATATTTATCCTGTCCACAGACATGTTATTGGCAAGCGATAACATAAAAATGGATCAAAATATCAATCTTGGACAGCAAGTTTTGGATTAGGATTGATTATTATTGGCCGTAAGTGTATACGTTAACCCCTCATCCAAAATCTCAAAAACATGTTCTTGAAACCTCAATACAAAATTCCTTATAACAACCCTTAGGGAGGGGGGTCCCAGGCCCCACCCAAAATCACATCTCTGGCTGAGCACTCTGCTCGCCCACTAGCCCGGTGACGTTGATAAAGTCAATAGACGTACACAACAGTAGTCATTTCGAAAAAAAAAAAAAAAACTTATAACAATTTTGCCCACATCGTTTACTATTGCTGGAGGCCCTTCTTTCAATATGTAAAAGTCAAACCCAAATCTCAATCTTATTCAAAGATGAAGGGACGGCTATAAAAATTGCCTATCTTGAGAATGTAACAAAACAAAGGATAAGTTTTGAAAGGTGAGGTCAAATCATGGCTCCCCAGGGCGGGAGTTTAGAAAAGTTTCTTTATCGGGAATAGGGTTTCGCTCGTTCACGGGGATATCGTTAATGAAACTCAAGACGAGTTATAATAGTAACTAACGTAAGTGTCTTGAAATTGTATTTAACCGACTTCGAAAAGGAAGATGTTAGCAATTAGATTTTTGTATGTTTGTTAATCGGTCAATTACAAATGGATTTTGAATATTTGTAAGAATATCGTTAAAATTTAATAGTCCTAAACTTTTGTGGAAACAGTTGCAGACAACGATGTTTTGGAAACACTAGGCACGATTTTAAGGCCCGCATATTACGTATTTTAGGTAAGGTAAGGTAGCTGGTAAAGTTACTTTTGCTCGAGGCCTAACATCCCGGCCTCAGGTTGGCAACGCACCATTACCACCTTTGGTGTCTCTAGGCGGTGTGAATTTCTTACCATCACGAAATCCGTCTGCTTGTTTGCCTTCCAATATCATAAAAAAAACATTCGGAATTTTGTTACAAAATTCTGTTCCGTAAAATTTCGACGCAACAAATCCAAACAATCTATGGAATTGCCAAACATCGGGATTTTTTCCCTACGGAATGGGAGTGGATTGATGTGTGGTGCCATTTTGTTTCGGAAATTTGAAACGGGATTCCGTAAAGGAATTATTCCGAACGCATGTGGCGGGTCTTAAAAAAAGAAGTTAATACTAATTCATCATCATCAGCCGGAGGACGTCCACTGCTGGGCATAGGCCTCCCCCAAAGACCGCCACAAGTCACGGGCACCAGATCATCAGTCCACCGGGTGGGAGGTCGTCCAACACTATATCCTCCGGTGCGGATTATTTTATAATACTAATTATTAGCTAGTCGCCTCTGTGGTCTAGCACTTCAGTTGTTGACTTGACTGTCGGAGGTCCCGGGTTCGAATCCCGGGTCGGACAACAAAAAGAAAATTGGGTTTTTCCAATTTTCTGGTAAAAAAAGACGTTGCTCGTGATTGGATAAGCCGGTTGGCGATAGGCTTGCCACCTATCACATTGTGGGACTTAGTGTCTACAGCTAATCGTCGGTGCCCTGGTTCTCTGCCTACCTCTTCGGGGATTTGGTCGTGAAAATACTTTTTTTCATTTTCGTCATCATGAAAAATGTAAGTTTCTAATGATAAGAATTCAGAGGGGCTAAAAAATTTCAGGATAATGTAAACAAAGAATTACATTTTTCCTTTCTAACCTCCGACGTAGAAAGAGTGGTGTTATAATTTGACGCATATGTGTGTTTCTCTGAGGCAATATTATTTTTAAATGGATGGACCGATTTAGATGCGGATTTTTTAAAACCTGACGTGATCGAGATGATTCTAAAGTTCATATAGGTTTTGTCTGGGGCTATTGAATTTTTATGATTTCAGGATTATTATGATAGTAGCTGTTACCTGCGGCTTCGCCCGCGTTTTCGCGGGAACCCGTAGTGCGATCGGGATTAAATGTAGCCTATATGTTAATTCAGGTCATAATCTACCTGTGTTCCAAATTTCAGACAAATCCGTTCAGCCATTCGAGCGTGAAAGAGTAACAAACATACACACATCCTTACAAACTTTCGCTTTTATAATACTAGCTGTCACCCGCGACTTCATCCGCGTTTTCTTCACAGTTATCGTTATATTATCACCAAATTATAAAAAAAATCTATAAATTTTAACTTATTATGTTATTCTGATATCAAAGCTATATTACTGAAAAGTTTCATGCAAATCCGTTCAGTACATATTGCGTGAAAGAGTAACAAACATACACACATCATTGCAAACTTTCGCATTTATAATATGAGTAGGAAATAGGATTAGTAGGATTACAGAGATTTTACTAAGACATTACGTAGCTCCTATTTAATGAAAATAAATCCCATATTCGCTTTGAAAAAATGTCAAGTCAAAAAGAGATTATTTAAAGCTGACAGATCAAATAATTTTGTTTAAACACACATTATCTTAAGCATGATACTTTAAAACAAACAAGTTGCCCTTTCGACACGGTTTTATTTCCTGGAATATATTATTCCTGCTACCTACCTACCTACAATATAACGAGACCACACCATTGTTGCTAAATTGTTAGTATTTGCCATTGTCTTGTTTCACTTTGCTGGAGGATACAGTAGTTGAAGTTACGCAAAAATCCTGACATTTTGCCAATACGTTATATTTTGACTATCTGTTATCTAGCTAGGCGTTTTTACCATCAGAAAATGTTTCTTTCTATCTCTCTACTTTCGCAGTACAAGTGATAACCCTGAATTAAAATATCATCAAAATAAAAAAAACACAACAAAATGCAAATAGTTAAAACGATGGAAATGTATGTATTACAATTATAATGTATTATTTTATCTGAATAAACGAAAAACAGGCATTAATTCAAAAGTCACATGTTGAAATAAATAGGTCAATCCCGCGGATTATTTGTTATATTATTTTATTAACAAGCAAAAACTTTATTTTTAAAACATAACAGTACAAATTGGTTTCCAGTAAAAAGTTATCCGATATCGCTAATAAAAGGAAACTATCACATTTTTAAGGTTGGTTTTTGCAATTTATGTAACATAAAAAATATAAAAAACCCTGCATTGTGAAGGCTTAACGCTTTAAAACAAATAACCCTTTCGACACGGTATTAATTCTCGGAATTTATTTAATTTAAATTAAGCGTTACTGCATATAATTCTTGGCATTAGTCAATGTTGCAAGCTTCTTTTTGTCAGGACTTTTCAGTTAGACATGTCATACGAATATTTGAGTCAATTGAAATTGCGATATTAAACGTTAAATCTACTCGTCGAGATTTAACGTATAATATCGCATTGTTTTACGCTGTTTGGGTGCCTCTTTATTCTCTTTCACAGTTTTTAAGTTTACGTTTACGGTTTTAAACTTGATCCCGAACAATAAATAGTAACTAATACGGTTTAACAATTGTCACGGCAGGATTAAGGGTCATCAATTAACGTTTAAACTGTCATTAAGTCGCAATTTTCTAAAGAAAATGTCGGGTTCGGTCCCCGAGTCTGGAAAAAAAGAAAACTTTTTTTTTTCAATTTTGTAATGAAACAAACGTTGTCCGGGATTGGATATAAGTCCCGGTAGGTGATAGCTGTCCAGCTATTACATTGAGGGTCTTTGAGGTTTCGGTTAGCCGTTGGTACCTTGGTTATACCTCTGCCTACTCATTCCGAGATATAGGCATGAAGATACACTTTTTTATCACATTTAATCGCCGAAGAGGTAAAACTATAGAACTCGCTTTATCAAAAAGCTGTATCTTTTTAATGTTGAACATAACAAAACCAGTAAATTCTTAGTTTGCTAAGTTTTGGTCTTATATGCATGGTTAGTTTAAATGAATTTTGCTTTTTTTATGCACGCTATGTAAAATATTCCTAACGTTCGTTCTATAAAAGTCTTTGGCACGTTAAGGTTTTAAATAAGAAAACCAAGCATAAGTCTGCCGGCTCGCTTGTTCTCAGTAATCAAAAGTCAGCCAGCTCACTTTTTGGGGTTCCGAAGTCGAATGGCAAAAACGGGTCTCCGCTACGGCAAATACTACTCGGAATGATACGGAATTCGGTTTCGAAAAATCAAAATTAATTTTAATAAATATAAATTTTATGTTTCGAACATATCCGAAAATTTAAATTATGAAACATCAAATTCGAACATCTCATTCTTTTGTCGATTTACTGAAGTTTCACTTCTGTCGTGTTAGAATCGCACACACACCTTTTTTATTTGGTTGTATGTTTTTACTTCTTACTAGAAAATTTCCAGCATAACTTAAATAAAAGACTTTGGTATGTGACTGGGTTAAATAATGAAGCTGAGCTTGAATCTTGCGGCTCAGCTTATTTTCATTAATCTTGATCCAACGCTCTATAAAACGGCAGAAACGACTGCTGTGATTAATAATTTTCACTAGCTATTGCCCGCGGCGGTGCTTACGTGTTTAATGATCCCACAGGAATTTTTTTTTGAGATAAAAAATATCATATGTCTTAATCCAAGTTATGCTCTATGTGTGTGCCAAATTTCTTGAAAATTGGTAAAGTAAAGTAAAGTATCTTCACGCCCATATCCCGAAGAGGTAGGCAGAGGTACAACCGAGGCACCCACGACTAGCCGAAGACACTAAGTCCCACAATGCGATAGGTGGCAAGCCTATCGCCAACCGGGCACATTTCCAATCCCGACCAACATTTTTTTTTATTAGAAAATTGGGAAAATCTAATTTTTTTGTGTTGGCCGACCCAGGATTCGAACCCGGGACCTCATGCAGTCAAGTCCAACACCCGGACCGCTAGACCACAGAGGCGATACATTGAAAATTGGTAAAGCAGTTTTTGCGTTGGTCGTTGATGATGGCGATGTTGTAGTCGTCCTTTCAGTGGTAGATCTCGCAGTGGTAGTTCTCGTGGTGGTAGTTCTCTTAGTGGTAGTGACTGCTTGAGTGGGAGCTTTTGTGGTGGTAGTCGTAGGAATAGGCTCGCCTTCTGAAGGGTCTGATGGTGTTGATGGTGGTCTTGCCCATTCAGGCTGAAAAAATAATACATTTTAGAATTAAAATATATCATTTGCTCTCCTTATTGGTAGGGGGGTTAGCAGGCAGACTTAATACCAGTAATCGACGCTCAGGTTCGATTCTTGACTAGCGCACATAGGTATCTGCTGATAAATAGCCTTCTAATAGATGTTTATTAAACTTTAATATCTAATTTGCTGAATTGTTTATTTTATTTGTATTTTTTGTACATACGGACTTTAAATTTCATATATATCAATTTGTTCAGTTTGTAAATTCCATGTTCCAATTTTTTAAGGTTGTTCGCATTGCAATGCTCAAAAAAAAATATGTGTGTAATTATTGTGTTAGTATGTTTGTCACTGAACTCCTCCTAGACGACTGGAGTGATTTTGCTGATTTTTTTTGTGTGTGTTCAAAGGGATTCGAAAATGGTTTAGATTCACAATTAGGTCCAATGGAAAATGTTTTTTCATTATTTTTTTTATTTGTAAGTAGTCGTTTGGAATACTATCAAAGCATTAATGACAAGCGATACGAAGTTTGCTGGGTCAGCTACTATCTTACAAAAGGAGTAACATACAAACAAACTTTCGCATTTATAAGTAGGATTTCTTGTGCCTCTTCTTCGTATGCGAGTAGAGATTGTTCACTTTTATGAACCTCCGACGGAAAGAGGGGTGTTATAAGTTTGACGTGTCTGTTATGTTTTTGTCTATGGCATCATAACTTTTCATTTAAGTATGTAGATTAATTATTTTTATACTTCATAAGTTTATGGAAATGGATCCTCTTTTTTATGATACCTATTATTTTCTTTTTTTTTTTGTAATTGAAAATTTGTACAATGTACATTAAGGAAAAGATTAATGTGAATTAATTTATTTTATATAATTATGTTTTTTGGTATATTTTAATTTGAAATATAACTTAAATAGAGGCTTTTGTATGTGACTGAGTTACATAATGAATAAAGTGACCACTGTAATAGACACATGTTTATCATTACTTATATCTACTCCTTACGCTTGTAGAAATGGTTCCTTTTCATTTAAAATTAACTGTTTGCTATCGTGTCGTAGCCATTTCTGCAATATCTAAGTTAATAATTTGCACAAAGTACGATAACAAAAGGTTTGTTTGTAAATTAATTTGTCTTTTGTCTGATTTTTGGTAAGTCCCTACATTTTATGAAAATGTTTTTTAACGTACCTGAAATAAAAGTCTTTGGTATCTGAGTTAAATAATTAATCTCGCGGCTCAGCTTATTCTCATTGATCTTAAGCTAACACTCCGTGAAACGGCAGGAGCGACTACTATGATTAATAAATATTTATCATTATTTATGTCTCTGCCTCTTACACATTTTGGAATAGTTCCGTTTTATTTCTTACCATTGTCTGTGAGTTTGTTTAAAAACTAACAAAACATTACTGGTTTATTTTGTTAATCGTCTTCGTAGTTAATGATTCTGATTGTACCTACCTCATGTTGTAAGTTGTAAATTTCTGTATTTTAAAGATATTCATAAAATGTTCGCAGCATTGGACTTTATATTAATAGAAACTTTAAAATTTGTTTTTTTCGTACATTTCCAAAGTTCGTAATAGTAATTTATTATTAATTTTAGGTGTTTTACCTAAAAATAAATTTGTTTCTTTTATTACTGCACCAAGATAGGGATAATGGAATAATATTTTCTGCATTTTTTGGACAGAAAGCCGTTTATGCTTGTAGTTTTTTAATGTTTACTCAATCTCAAATAATACGATTAATGTTGACTTTGTATATACAAATTTACTTACAACCTTCCCGTGACTTTTACTCAATTCGTAAGATTCAGGAACTTTGTACGTATAATTAAATCGCCTCTGTGGTCTAGCGGTTCAGTTGTTGGACTCGACTGCGTGAGGTCCCGGGTTCGAATCCCGGGTCGGGCAACAAAAAGAAAATAGGGTTTTTCCAATTTTCTAATAAAAAAAATGTTGCTCGGTTTGGCGATAGGCTTGCCAACTATCACATTGTGGGACTTAGTGTCTTCGGCTAGTCGTGGGTGCCTTGGTTGTACCTCTGCTTAACTCTTCGGGATATGGGCGTGAAGATACTTTTGAAATCATTTTAAGAATGACAGATAAATCGATTAACATACAATAAATATATGTCGAACATATTATCTTCTCTTTGCTTTTCAAATTAACTAAATAAAGTTGGTATTTCTGGCAATTCTGCACCAAAAATTTTTGATATCAAGTTAAATACTTTATCTTAAATTTTTGATATCAAGTTAAATACTTTATCTTAAATATTTGATATCAAGTTAAATACTTTATCTTAAATTTTTGATATCAAGTTAAATACTTTATCTTAAATTTTTGATATCAAGTTAAATACTTTATCTTAAATTTAGTAATAAAATACAGAACCCTTTGTACTTCCAAGTCTAAGCTTACACTCTTCACGTGCCTTTGTCTCTTAAGATTCACGGTCTCAGTGCTTAAAATCTGAACGTAAATGAAAATATTCTGCACTTCATACTTGAAAGCTTAAAGTTTGTAACTTCTCGGCAAATCGCGCACGTTAAGTTTCTTTAAAGATTTTTAAGTTTTGCTCCGTCTCAAGCGCTAGACGGTATTAAATTTTGAATTTACCGTGAGAATATTTTGATAAAACTGTTAACAAAGTTATATATTTTCATTCTACGTGATAAAAGCAAATATTTCTTATTTAATACAAACTGTATTATAAAATACCTCAGGTTCATGTGAGGACTTTATTGCCTATGCATAGAATGTTAGGTAATTAGTATCTTCACGCGTATATACCGTAGAGGAAAGCAGAGGGACAACTAAGGCACCCGCGACTAGCCGAAGACACTTATGCCCGATTTTACCAAGAGCCCCTATATTTAGGGGACCTTTTATCGTGTTTTAGGGGACGGTTTTATATTAAAAGTAAGTAACGTTAAAAGGTCCCCTAAAGTAAAGGGGCTCTTGGTGAAATCGGGCATTAGTCCCACAATGTACCCACAAATTTGTGGCAAGCCTATCACCAACCGGGCATATATCCAATCCCGGGCAACAATATTTTTATTAGGAAATTGAAAATATACATTTTTTATTTACCCGGGGATCTAACCCGGGACCTCAAGAAGTCCAGTCCGATGCCGGACCGCTAGACCACAGAGACGATTAATATCTTGGGTGTCATTAATCGACGTGTATGTACTTCTTGTCTTTAAGAAATACCTCCACTTGTTTGCCTTTCTATATATACACAGCTAAAAGTTAAGCTAAGAAAAACATCAAGCTCTATATTATTAGGTATATCCGTTATTGATTAGATTACAGAAACATAATTTCTTTACATCACTAGTATACTATAAAACAAAAATAAAACAAAGGCACTTAGCGCTGTGTGTCTCTATTTATGCTTAGATCTTTAAAACTACGCAACGAATTATGATGCAGTTTTTTAATAGATAGGTTCAAGAGGAAGCTTTATATGTATAATTAGTAAAACTATTGCTTGTACATAATAATGTATATCACCTATAATCAAGTATTTTTTGTTTACAGGTAAATATTTGACATTTTGGCAATTAGGAGATTAGCGTAAGTAAAATCCTATTAATATTATAAATGCGAAAGTTTGTAAGTATGTGTTGCAAAAAACAACCGGCGCTGGTAACTTAATAAGTCATGAAAAAAAAACTGATTATTGTGGACTGTAAATTGATGTTAATTTTATAATTACTGACGAGTCCTAAGATCACCCGTAACACAAAAAAAATTAAACGCTCGTCATAGAAGAACATAAGGAATACATTAAGTTACATAGTTGTTTTTAGCTGTTGTAAATGTAAGTGCTTAATTAGTTCTGTTGCGGGATACGCATCATAATAAAAAGTAACCTAAAAATCTTTCTCGAATGTCTTATTTATTTTATACTATTTTTTTGTTTCTATCCTAAAAGTGCCTCTGTGGTATAGCGGTTCAGTTGTTGGACTTGACTGACTGAGGTTCCGGGTTCGAATCCCGGGTCGGGCAACAAAAAAATATGGGTTTTTCCAATTTTCTAATAAAAAAACGTTGCTCGGGATTGGATATGTGCCCGGTTGGCGATAGACTTGCCACCTATCATATTGTGGGACCTGGTTGTGTCTCTGCCTACTTCTTAGTGGATATGGGCGCAAAAATATACATACTATACTAATACTATCCTAAAAAAAAGGAAACTACTACAAGGAAACTACTAAACATATACAAGCGAACACACTTTACTACTCTTCTTAATAAACACAAGTTAACACACGTTAAACCTACACGTACATAAAATAAATAAATTGCACTGGACAAGTTACACAAATTGAATCTAACCCCAAATTAAGCAAATTACATGCTTGTGTTATGGATGTTAGTCAACGATATTAATACATAGAAATACTTAAATAGATACCAGAATAAATTTAATCAATACCCAGACCCGGAAATGCAGACATCTAAATGTTTATCACACAAATGAAAAAAAAATTCTAAGATATTCATTTTGATTGTATTAAATCAGTTAATTATTTATACTGATTGCAAATTAGTTTATTTGTATTAATTTTACAATTGTACGCCTTATAGGCAGAATATAGAGCTCAAACCAAAATTGTTAACAACTAGCTTTGTACCTATATTCGAGCAATAAATGAATTATGAATTAAAAAATGCCTGCCCCCGTCGGGAACGAACCCGA
>NJDC01003769.1:0-15219 GCA_002245475.1 Calephelis virginiensis
GATGTAAATGGATGCTATTTTGAAAAGTTATAATAAAACTAATAACTTGCTAGAATACTTAGTTTTTGATTTTCTAAGAACTTTCAGTTTGACCCTCGTATTATAGTATCATATCAATTATGTTTATGTTTTAGTTTAGTAATCGCCTCTGTGGTCTAGTGGTTCGGGTGTTGGACTTAACTGCATGAGGTCCCGGGTTCGAATCCCGGGTCGGCCAACAAAAAGAAAATTGGATTTTTCCAATTTTCTAATAAAAAAATGTTGGTCGTGAATGGAAATGTACCCGGTTGGCGATAGGCTTGCCACCTATCACATTGTGGGACTTAGTGTCTTCGGCTAGTCGTGGGTGCCTTGGTTGTACCTCTGCCTACTTCTTCGGGGATATGGGCGTGAATATACTTTACTTTTATGTTTTAGTTTGGAACTAGTATCACTTAAACAAGAGACTTATTAGTTATCACATACTTAAAATGACCACGCTCAAGTAGCGTCTGACGATATTCTTACCATCAAAAATAAGATATCATTTAATGACTATCATACCGACTTCCACCATATAACCACCAAACTCATTTCATGTTGCCGTTCCAATCTTATGCAATAATCTCTCCAATTTCCCGAATCCACCTGTCCGCTATCAAATGACTTCATTTACAAAACCCATTATCATCCCTAACAAAGTGCACTTGCACTCCCCCCTTGTTCCCGAAGGAATCGTCTACGTGACCTCTTATTACTGCCCAATGTCTGGGGTGTGGTAAGTGGCTGGTAATTGTATGGGATAACTTAGATTGGCTTTTTAATCTGAAGTTATAAGAGCACTTTTATTTTCATGTTTGCAACATAAATTTATTGCTAACATAAAATTATATTTGTTTTGGCAAGCCATTCTCTACAAATTCTTTTACATAACAAACAAGAACACGAATGTCCTGATCGGGAGACCCATTGCATCTATAGTACCTTTAGACAGCGGTTTTCTCGTGAAAGACCAAGGTGAGTTGGGACAGAGGAGAGTTGTGACATCGTTTTTTGGGCATCTATAAACTGTTTGTGAATTCGCAATAGTGCATGTTTGCTAGATCGAACCTTGAACTGATAAACGTACATTATCGCGATCTCAATATCCGTTAATAGGTTCCAAAAAACCAACGATGTCATAACTCTCCTCTGTCTCAACTCACCTTGGTCTCTCACGAGGAAACCGCTGTCTGCAGGTACTGTAGACGCAATGGGTGGGTCGTGGTCCTGTGGTCAGGGTGTTAGACTTATTGTGAGAGTTTACTGGCTTTCCACCCTTCGGATAGTAATATGAAAAAAAAGGAATCTTCATATCCTCGTCCATATCCCCGAAGAGGTAGGCAGAGGCATAACCAGAGCACCCACGATTAGTCAGAGACATTAAATCCCACAATGTGATAGGTGGCAATCCTATCGCCAACCGGGTACATATCCTATCCCGAACAATATTTTTTTGTTGTTCGGGATTGTAAAAATTTGAAATAGGAAAAACTAAATTTTCTTTTTGTTGCCCGACCCGAGATTCGAACCCGGGACCTCATGCAGTCAAGTCCAACACCTTAACCGCTAGACCACAGAGGTCATATGACACTGTCATTATGGCGGTAGGAATGAGTAAGGCGATCGTATCTCTACCCTAACAAGTTGCTGCATAGCACTCTATGACTGCTACTCCAGCAACTACGACTCATAAGGCTTTTGGTGAAATGTGTAAAAAAATATAAATAAATAAATAATAAATATCCTTGGACAAGTTACACAAATTGAACCTAACCCCAAAGAATGCAAGTTATATGCTTGTGTTATGGCTGTTAGTCAACGATACTAATACATAGAAATACTTAAATAGATACCAGAATAAATTTAATAAACACCCAGACCCGGAAATGCAGACATCTAAATGTTCATCACACAAATGCCTGCCCCAGTCGGGAAACGAACCCGAGCCTCGTGGTTGGTCGATGTAGTTAGGCGTGTACGCCTTGTCCGCCAGAATGTAGATTTAAAAAATATTTTGAATCCATTTTATTTAAGGTTACCTTAACTAATATCGATAGCTATCGGCGATATCTCAAAAATAAGATCAAAGGCTCCTATCATTCCATTTCGCAGACTCTATGTCAATTTATCATCGTTTCATGTTAGAAAATAGTACTTTTGTATTAATATTTCCAACAAATTATTTTTGTATCTTTTGATAAATTGATAGGTCGGCGACCAAAAACTTCCTGATGATAAGGGACAACCGTAGCCAAAAATCATTATTAATTTGCGTCGCGCTCTTGTGACTACGCTGTATGAGAACTATTGTGCAGGTTTAACCATCAACTTCCCTCAGAACCGGAATGTGACAGAGTTACAGTGACGGCAGGAATAGATAAGCTGGTAGATCTCTACACAGTGTCTGCACAGCACTCAACCACCAGTGGACCTATTAAGACCTATTAAGATGGTTACCGATTAGACCACTAGTGTGACCACCTGTGCACACCTTTTACGAGCTGCCTGGTGACATCTAAACGATAATGTGCCTGGATACCCAAAAAGACTAACAAATATGCCAAATGTAATCAATTATTCGTTCCGTAAAATAGAAGGTAACTGTAATAAATAAATTCATGGTATGACCATATCAGTCAGTTTCCGAAATGCTTATCATTTCTAACTTACGATTTATCTATTCATAGTAGTTGTTTAACATGGCTTCGGTTTAGACCAGAGGTTCCCAAACTTATTTCATGTAACGCCCACTTTGAAAATCAGTTGTTTTGTAGCGCCCCCCCCTTCGTTTTTTTCTTGTCAATAACCTCAATAACATATTTGTGGCGCCTAGTTTAAAAAAAAACATTTTTTTCAAGATTTATACCGCCCCCTCTAGGCTTCCAGCGCCCACAAGGGGGCGTTATCGCCCACTTTGGGAAAGGCTGGTTTAGACTTATAAACTAAAGTGAACCAAACAGCTGTTTAACATGAGTTCAGTTCAGACTTCTAAACCGAGCTAACGTTAACAAGCAGCTATCATGGAGAAATAAATCGGAGATTAAAACTCATTGGCGTTTCGGAAACTGGCCATAAGTCCTCGAAAGTGCGACAATGTGATCTATTACTTCTTTTCAACATTAACTTCAACACTGTCATCCCGATATCGATGTATATTTTTCAATCCTGAATAATGGAGTTGTAAGGTCATAAATTGGAGTAACCCGAGAGTCTTGTACATGTCTTTCGAACATTAATACTTAGAATAAGGCCTATATTCGTGGAGACAGCTTTATAGCCCAGGAGGTGATTATAAAAATGTATTTTCAGTGTACTTTGAAATATTGCTTCAATATATCGTAAAATGAATAATGTATTCAGATAAGTGACTAGGATTAAAAACGGCACTGTTTTATAATAATATTGTATTCGTTTCAGAATCGTTTATATTAATTGAAATAATGTTGTATTAAAATAGTTGGTAATTATTATCAAAGTATTTTTAAGTTAGGAATAAAATAATAGAGTATAATTGTAGTGAATAGTGATTGATACACAGAATTTTAAGATAAAGTTGTCTGCGCTAGTCAGTGTTATCTGAAAAGAGTGCGCTTAAGGAACACTTTTTTTTTATAAATGACTCAACTTAATTGGCACGATTGCTGTCTCTCTGTCTATTGCCAAAACCTCGTCCCGACTTCTGATGTAAAGTTTCTTACGTAAAATTCTTAAGATCGCTGTTTCAGGGTGACTACTCACTAATAACATCCTTGGTTGGAAACGTACCTTCAGGGAATCCTTTATTTCCTTTCTAATATTAAACATACTTGTTATTTATATTAAACTTTTTTTAAATCTATTAAACAAACTGTTCAATGTGTTTAAAATCTTTGTACAAAGTTCAAAGTTTTTTAACTTATTTTAACTTTTTTCTTTTTTGTGAACTCTGTTTCTTATGAATTAGAACACCTGCCTATCTGCCACTTAAACTGTAGTTTCTATCTGCATTTATTCGATAATTCGCTAAGATTGATATCTATTACCCATGTCTTTCCCGACGCAATAGCCCGCTATGACAAAAAAAACGTGTGTGTATTAGAGTACACACGTAAGAAGTGAATTCTCTTGATGGCATCTTTTTGCTTTGCGCGATGTGCGAGGTGCTTGCATCTTCTTCGGGCTACCTCACAGCTCGGTCTGTGGCCTCGCTGTGAGAGTGAAAGATATACCGGCGGATAAACAAAAATCACGAAGAACGCAGTATGGAATTCGTTGATTACATACAGTGATTTTGTTTGTATAACGTAACTTGAGGTCAATGAACGTAACAGAGAATTATGAAAGCAAATTTTTGTCATGCATCGATTAGGAAGTTTCACTTCAAAACCCAGTTACAATTTATATCCCACCATTAATTTGGTGTTTGACGATACGCACTTGAAGTGCAAATCGTCAAATATCAGGGTATAATCTTTATTTTCTTTCAACGCCAAAAAAGAAACTAACGTAAGTAACTTACATAAAGACTGTTAGTATATCTCACTAAACAATGTATTACTATCGTGTTATTTTTCTTTCAACGCTGCTCAAAGATTTAAAATTTTCCCCCGTGCTGGTCCATCAGACCATCTGCCTTCCTGCCAGGCAGCTCGTAAAAGGCGAGCATAGGCTTACCGTTACTAACACCGTAACAACTGACTAGGTGGTAGAGTTTCGCAGCGACTCACCCGGAATGGTACCGGTCCCGAATTGGAGGCTAAGGTAGCCGATAAACTTGCTTTTGCTTGAGGCCTAACACCCGGCCTCAGGTTGGCAACGCACCATTACCATCTTTGGCGTCTCTAGGCGGCGTGAATTTCTTGCTATAAGGAAATCCGTCAGCTTGTTTGCCTTCCAATATTATAAAAAAAACCATAGATGTTACTGGTATATCGCTTTTAGTTTTTAGATAAACTGAATTGCTTATTCTAAAAGCAAACCCAATTTCATTTTTTCTTATTTATAACTTAATAGAATAATGATAAGAAATTCCTAACTCTTTCCAAGATTTATGCAGGTGGTAACTTTATAAAGCTGTTCATAGCTGGCAACACTGAGCGAGAAAAAGCGGGGTTGCCGAGATAAATTGCATAATACAGGTAGTTGTAATGAACGATATTGTGAAATATGTATTCAGGTCGCGTTTCAAATTACCGATAGGATTTTTAATGTGGAAGTTATTGCTTTGATATTTTAATTTTCTCGGCTTGATAATATTACAAATAGCTTTTTTTATAATGATAAGAAAATAAACACGATTTCAAATACAATACTGATGCGATGTTAACCTGAATAATCTTCCTAAATGTCCCCCCCCCCGTGTTGGTCTGGGCTCCTTTGCAGAAAAGACCATCTGCCTTCCTGACAGGCAGCTCGTAAAAAGCGAGCATAGACTTACCGTCACTAACACCGTGACATTCTACCAGCTGGAAGAGTTTCGCAGCGACTCGCCCGGTTTGGTACCACCACCTTTCCTACTCCTGCCACCATAACGTCAGTGCTTGCCGTTGACGTGGTCCGATTTGGAGGTTAAGATAAGCCGGCAAACTTACATTGACTCGGGGCCTAACAGGTTCAGGTAAGCAGCCTCAGGTTGCTAACGAACCATTACCATCTTTGGTGTTTGTAGGCCACGTGAATTTTTTACCATCAGGAAATCCGTCTGTTTCTTTGGCTATCAATATCATAAAAAACATTTGAAAAATCTGTCTTACATTTAAACCGGAAAATGACAATGTTAAGCACAGAAGTAATGGTGTTAAGAATTAGCAAAACCATGGAAACACAAGTCCTCACGATGTCGTTTCCAAGGTAACGTGCTTATAAGTAAAGCTTACCTATTCAACGGATAGTAAATCTTATGAGATTTTTTCAAAGTTGATTGACAATGGTGGTAATTTTGTTGCGCACTCATTAAACTAATTTTAAGTTATCCCTGTCTTCTTTCCACTAAAGTAACAGAAGGAGACAGAACACTTTTAGTGCTGTCAAATTAGACCGTACACGTCATTTCTACAGACGTTTAATAACTCGGAAAACGTTGATTAAAAACATCACGATTAGACATGTGCGCACTAATCTGACACGTCTAAACTATTCCATCTCTTTTGTTTTTGTTTCATTTGAGAAAGATAGCATGCATCTAAAATAAGTTTAGTTTGTGAACATCAGAATCACCACCAATATCTAACAAAGAACTTATAAAAGACATGTTCCCATGTAATGAATCTATTAAACAAGTCAATACAAATGCTCTTCGAAATTTTCTCTTTGTAATCTTTAATCCGATTTACGATTCAGAAAATACCAGGTAAAACCGAACTTAATCTTTTTGAGATATGGTCCATATTCACTATACTTGTATTTCGTATACTTCAATGACAAATAATGCAGTTTGGACATTCTAAGCTTTAGGAAATCCCTAAAATATCAATGCTAGCGTCAGGGTTGTCAAGTTACTATTTTATAATAACATACGACAACTTATACAATTACATCGCATTTTCATATCAATAATAAAATTGTAGTTTTGTTGTGATAACTTTGATAAAAAAATACTATTAATAAAAAAATATAATACGCTCTCTACTCTAACTGACTAAAAATGGATGAGTCGAATAAATCTATTGCTCGCATTAAAAACATTTGGTAAAGTAAAGTGAACTTCATAATTTTTCAAAAACTGCCTAATGTAGGTCTTAGTAACTATGACCTATCGTTTCTCTTGCAAGTTCAGAGAGTCGATTTTTGAAGTGAAAACTGTTTTAGCGAAGTTGCGCACTTTTTTTGGAATGAGTAAAACTTCTTAACTCGCGTCAGGACACGTGTCCTGATTGTAAATTCGTAAGACGGCGCAGGGCGCTTGCGCGAATGTTCGTGTTGTCATGTTTGTGTACAATAGAGCAATTAATGAATATTGTATTCTACCACAATATGATAGCACTTTCATACTGATAATTAAATTTCGTGCAAAATTATTACCTAACCATTCTAAAATATCAAAAATGGGTTACGTTAATATTCAATCTTTCACTTCTCCCGACAATCCTGAAGTGCAACCCGTCTTTTTTAAAAAAAAAAAGTTGCAAAAAGTTTTGCGACAATTCGCAGGGATTAGTACTAAGGTCTAAACTATAATGCCCCCATAGCTATTACGTGTGTATCATAGTGCTCGCTATTACGTGTTCTGGTTTGGAAATCTGCTAAACTTACAATACTACAACTTATCTATCGTGTTTAATATAAAGGATAAAAAGTCGGTATGTTTACTATTTACTATACGTTAAGTAAGTGAGACGTTGCTTGTTTGTTTCAGTCTTATTTATAGAAAACACACAAACGAAACAAGATGAAGTGAAATATGATTATGAAATGAAAATAATTTCATTTCAATTAACATTTCATGCATTACTTTTTTAATTTTATATATATTTTGTTTAATTTGCAATGTTGTAAACCGTGGACAACCCTAAGAGGACCGGTGGACGATGTTTTCTAAAGAAGTTGATAAATTTTTAGGGTCCCATGGCTAAATAAAAAAAAAACGTAACTTTATATTATAGGTATTGTATGTTATTTATTACAAAAGTTAAAATGAATTTTTTTTAGAAAAATATAGATAAATAGCGAAAAATGGTAGATCCTTAAAATAGCTGAATTTATCAAAGAAAAAATAAAGTGCATATATTTTATTTTATTATACTATCAATTAAATTTAACTTGATTTTTTAACCTATAACGTAAAATTAAAACCTAACCTAAAATTGTATAAAAAAATTTAAAAGTTAATTTAATCCAGTTTTTAAGTTCTTTTTTTTGCAAAAAATATCTTTGTAATGATAGCAGGTAAATACACAATGATACATGCATAAATCTTTCTATTATGCAATTCCTAAACAATTTAAACGTTTTTGATAAAATTACGTATGCAGACAGTTGAAGATCCGGGTCAAACACTCAACTTACATACATATATACATAAGTCCAAGTCCTTTATGGGGTAGGCAGAGAGCATCGAGTGCCAGATTTGACGATCCTGATAAACTTGTCTGGCTTCCATCATATTCATTATTACCCTTTTCATACAAACACACCGGTTCCGGAGACTCTTGACAACACCCTCGATTAATATCCGAGTGATGTGATCGTGGAATGTCAACCTCGGTCTCCCCGGTTACCTACATCCATCCACATTCGCATTGTATATCTGCTTTGTCAATCTTTCATCTGTCATTCTTTCTACATGACCGAACCAGCGGAGCATGAACACTGAAAAAATTTTAAAAAGTAAGCGAAGCTTAGCTACTGTACTTACCTTAATTATTTTATTTTGCGACAGGTAAGAAAAGTTTATTCCATTGTACCATTATTTGACCAGTACCTGAAACAATATGAAAATTACAATAATTGGATACAATTAATAACATGCCTGCATATTATTAATATCAGTATTTATTAAAATCAGGTCAGAATTTATTCGATCACTGCACTACATAGTAATATATATTCCTTAATTATGTTAATTTACATCTGTTTATAGTAATATGTAATAGTAGTAACATATAAAAGTATCTTCACGCCCATATCCCCGAAGGGGTAGGCAGAGGTACAACCAAGGCACCCACGACTAGCCGAAGACACTAAGTCCCACAATATATATATATCAGAATAAATTTTAATTTTAAGTGGGAATTAACAAATCAACTGCTGACCGCCTGAGTAATAAGCATTAACTAAATAAAGTACTTCAGGGTTTAAGTTTCCATTATAGTCTGTATCACGTATCACGTTCTTTCTATAAGCTTCGAGATCATAGTGCAGCAAAAAGACCATAATGTCGACTTAAACTTTGGAATAATTTAGTCCATGTTTATTAATACGACGATTATTTTACCTAGTTACGAGGGCCAAACTGAAAGTTCTTAGAAAATCAAAAACTAAGCATTCTAGCAAGTTATTAGTTTTATTATAACTTTTCAAAATAGCGTCCATTTACATCAATACATCNNNNTCAGAATAAATTTTAATTTTAAGTGGGAATTAACAAATCAACTGCTGACCGCCTGAGTAATAAGCATTAACTAAATAAAGTACTTCAGGGTTTAAGTTACCATTATAGTCTGTATCACGTTCTTTCTATAAGCTTCGAGATCATAGTGCAGCAAAAAGAGCATAATGTCGACTTAAACTTTATAATAATTTAGTCCATGTTTATTAATACGACGATTATTTTACCTAGTTATGTGTTATTTCATTTGGTTTTTGGGAGGATCCAAGTTAAAAAATGGTTTACCAAAATCAGTAAAATGATAGTGACACTAAAAAAAACGAATGGAAAGTAAGTATCTTCACGCCCATATCCCCGAAGAGGTAGGCAGAGGCACAACCAGACCAACCACGATTAGCCGAAGACACTAAGTCCCACAATGTGATAGGTGGCAAGCCTATCGCCAACCAATTCCGAGCAACGTTCTTTTTATTAGAAAATTGGAATATCCAAATTTTCTTTTCTTGATGATGAGGTTATGGTAACGAAATTTAAGTTATTTTTTTGCAATATTACTAAGCGTACTAAAATCACTATTAATCTAGCCTTAGATATTACTACTAACATTACTGTGTATTGATAACGTATATTTTTACAGTCAAGAGATTCGTATGCTTGTATTCCTTCTTCAAAAATCCGTTGTCATGTTTCTGACATAAAGTAAAATGAAACAGGCTTTCAGAAACAAACACGTTATTATCATTATTTTGATCCTAGGTTTTACGTGTACCATTTTGCCTTGTGTTATTACATCTCTAGAGGAATCGCAGTGGTCCATTTACATCTGACCCCGTTTACTCCGGGTTCATCAAGTCTCTAAGAGACCGTAAGTAATAGATAATTCATGGTACTTAACTAACATTACAGTAAACAGCGGTTCACGGTGAACGTTTTTATCGCTGCACTTACAAACTAGTGCTTTATAGGGAAAGATCCAATGATTCTGACCAGTGGCCAGACACTGATCATTTTATTAAAAGTTTCTATTAAAAATAAAGTTGGCCGGGATTGGATATGTATTCGGTTGGTTGGTTGCCACCTATCACGTTATGGGACTAAGTGTCTTTAGCTCGTCGTAGGTACCCTGGTTGTGCCTCTGCCTACTCCACGAGGATACTATACAAGGTGAAAGTTTTAACTCAAACAAAAGATATGGGAATACTACCAATGTTTACGTGGCCAGGTATCACGTAACAAAACATAGACGCAAAAACTGCAAAAAGTGTTGTTTCGTTCAGGAACCCTCGCCTTATACACTCAGTTTCAGTTGTCTAATTTTCTTTTATTATTTATTAAAGATGTTTTATGAACATCGATGTTTTAACAATGACTACATGTATTGTATATTTATAAGACTTAATATACGTTCAATAATGATCTATAAAAATTTGAAGTATTTTATAAAAGGTTACGATAACATCTGTCCAGTAATTGACGAAATAAATTTTAAATTTCTCTCAATAACATACATACATACATATCTTCACGCCAAGTCCCTTACGGGGTAGGCAGAGAGTATCGAGTGCCAGACCTCACGATCCTGACAAACCTGTCTTGCTTCCTTCACATTCATAACCCTTTTTATACAAACACGCCGGTTTCAGAGACTCTTGACACCACCCTCGGATAATATCCGATTGATCTGATCGTAAAATGTCAGCCTTGGTCTCCCCGGGTACCTACATCCATCCACATTCGCATTCTCTCAATAAAATTAAGTTATTTACACAAGGATTAAAATTTGGTCATGAAAATTCTACTTGTAACTAAAACATTATATTAATAGCCACAATAAAATCAAAATCACAACTTTTACAAATAAAAAATACATGTGAACAACTTACGTACCCTAATAATCACTAAACACTATTGACAAGTGCAAATTGTTAAGCTGTGTTAAAACTGGTTAGATAACTTTTGCTTGACTTTGCTCAAAGTTTGGTAAAGTTGTAATATCGCTAGATAAGCAACACAATTATTACATTACTCCAATAAAAAGCTTGACTTGATCGTATTAAATATCCGACTAAACTAATCCTAACCCCATATTAGATACAAGTTTTAAACTTATTTACACATATAACGTTTTATTAATAAACATGGACTAAGGTCGGAGTAAAATGAAGTTGATATTTTAGTCTGTATCACATTAAGACAGTGAGACGAGGTTGAACATTGGATTATAATTAATACACCGCGATTATTAATACAACAGTAAGGGAATCAAATGTTTCACTCAACATGAATTCAACCTCACCAAATAAACTATAAACTAACACTTTTAATAGCTGATACATACTTTAGCATTTTTTTACTGCTTTAGCATTTATCTATAATGATCCAAATTGTGAAGTAGCTCCATCGTTCCTACCTGAGACAAAATCATATGTGTTAAAGTTTTTAGACTTTATAAAATAAGAAGGTCTGGCTTTTTATAGATCTCACATTTCACTAACTATTAGGATATTTCATACTGACAATAATGAAACTTTCACTAAATTCCACAACAATCTTGGGCTCTTTTGAAGAATAAAGACTTGAATGAATAATAAGCAGTTTGAAATATTTGAGCTCAGATATATTGGTCAGTAACACTGAATTTTACTAGATTGGAAAATTCAACAAAAAGTAACACCAATAGACGGAGTCGACTTATAGGACGTATATGTATACATATCGTATAACAAGATGTGTCGGAGCATTGGCTCACTGTTAGGTATGCTAAAGACCGAGAAATGTGGATCAGATTAAAAAAAAAACTTAGGTGTCTACGAAAAGAATAATCAAGTTTAATGCTAGATTAATAATGATAAAAAAACAACTGATAATCTATGATAACATAAAAATGAGTTGCTAAATATGTTGATAAGCGCAAAACTTTCAAACGGCTGAACCGATTTGGATAATTCTTTCTTTTTTGTGTTAGTTATTGTCAGATAAAGATTCTTATCGACAGAAAAAAGGGAGAATTGCAGGGAAAATGAGAAAAACAATACTTAGATTTTCTCATACAAACTGAACGGGTGAAACGAAGTTCGCCGGGACAGCTAGTTCTATATATAATAATTAATAAAGATGCTATTGCCAGTACGCATCAAAAATTCTTAACAACTGTCAGACAGTTAAATAACTACCTTCACTAATCTCAACATTGTAATCAAGATTCTTCGTTTTACAATTTAATTACATCATTGACATATGACAGTTCCTTTGTTACCGAAGCATGCACCTCTTTCGACTTTACTCGAGCTTTTGACGTATACAAATGGTTAATAAGATAACACCCATGTCATAAAGCGCTGGCTTAACTCTGTTTTATAATATGGTACCGTCAGTAGAACATATATCTAATTTTAAATGATATCTCCCATAAAAGTGACCATTGAGTATTACTCGGTTGTCAAACTGTATTTTTTCTCATAGTTTGTTTTTAAATAAATAAAAATAATAAACATTAACCTACTAGATGGACAGAAGATCTAAGAAGGGATGCAGGCAGACGCTGGATGCAGACTGTGTCCGATTGCTTGCTTTGGTATCTATGGCGGAGTTCCATGTTCAACAGTAGACGTCCTGTGGCTGATACGATGATGATGATTTAATAAATCGAAAGAATTCATAAAACCTATATCCATATTTTTAATTTGTTTTTCTCTTTGATAAGTAAGAATCAAAATACATTTAACTTTTAAAATTGATCAAAGTAACCCCATTCCAAGGTACCGTACAACGTAAACTAATACAGATGTATCTATAACTAATCTATAATTAGCAAGCAAGATTCGCAATAATCGATTTAAAACTCATTTAAACTGAAAAGATAAAACGAAACGTCCCTTATTAAGCCGTATAATTAAAAAGTTTTAGTATACATTTTTCTAATTTCCTTGCGGACCCTCCCTAAGGTCAGCGCTTGTGTTCTTTCTCGTTTTTCTCCATTAGTTTCTTAATTAATATCTCGCAAGTACCAAGTGTGAGTCGGGCCAAATCAATCACAATCACTCGTTATAAAATATTTTAATTCAACGAAAGGTCTTTGAGGGAACTGAATTTATGAACTCGCTTAATGGCGGAGCGTCACTAATTGTAAATGTGATTTTATGGCTGTTAATTATCGATAAATATCAATTTTACTAATAAACATGGCTACTTAACCTATTATTAATTAAGGTTTGAATGACGGTGTAATTTTTTTATAAAATTTACCGTTTTAAAATTTGTTAAATTCAAGAGTTTGATAGTTTTCTATAATGCTTTTGTCAGTTATTTGGGTATTTTTGAATTCGATTTTTGCGTTTTTGACTCCTAAATATTTTACGTTGGATTTATTTTTGTTTTAAATATAGTTATAGATCACCTACATAACTACTTGCAAGTAGTGAAAAAAATATGAATAAACTATTGAAAATTAATAACAAACCTCTGAATTATCAATTAATTTTCAATCCACAATTTAAAGAGAAATTTATTTTTACTTTCATCTTATGAACTTTATCGTTAAAAATATTTAATATTACACATTAGTTGTAATTATTCCATGTCGTGACATTTTAGCTATTATTATTAATTTCGAAAGTATTCGGTACTAGCCATTCTGGCAAACTTTGCATCGGTTGACATTTACAGCAATTTGGACATAGGAAAAATTTTTTTCTCCTGTTACCCTACCATTTTCCAGGTGTTTCTCTTTATATGAACCTTCTCCTGACAGTAACTAGCACAACAAAAAAAGAATTAGTCTTTTCTGATTGCGCATCCATCCAATTGTCCATCTGTTCAGACGTAATAACCAAGGCAAATAGTGAATAATTTTTGTATGTAAAGACTAGCGTTTGGTGAATATTATTTCTTGAAAGGAGTTCCAATAGTTTATATGTACTTTTCCTTCCGCTAGCGTGTAACTATTTTCTCCTTACTTATGAAATACATTGTCACGTTTTACTGAACTTTCTGAAAGTGATTACAAGTCCGTAACCGGAATAAACTTGGATCATAAAAAATGCCATTAACGATCCGAAAACTTACATCATTATTCGTAAGTTATTTCAGTATTCGAGAACTTTATCATAAAATATACAGCATAAAAATAGTTATCTGTTAATTAAGCTTATTACCAGTATAAACTTTAAAACCCAGTAAGAATACTACTAGATAATGTGATAGAAAGATAAGTAATAGTAAAAGAAAATGAAACAGCTAAGTGTGAGTGGAACTCGCCTAAAAAGAGTTCCGCATAGAAAATGGATATATGTTTTTTTATGTTATTGGAAGGCAAACAAGCAAACCGATTTCCTAATGATAAGCAATTCACGCCGCCTAGAGACACCACAGGTGGTAATGGTGCATTGCCAACCTGGGGCCGGGATCTTAGGCCTAAAGCAAAAGTAAGTTTCCCGGCTACCTTACCCATTGAACCGGAACACGTCAAAGGCAAGAATCGACGTTGTGGCGGCAGGAATAGGTAAGGCGGTGGTACCGATCCGGACAAGTCGCTGCAAAACTCTACCACCTAGTCAGATGTTGCAGTGTTAGTGACGGTAAGCCTATAGGTATTCGCTTTTTACGAGCTGCCTGGCAGGAAGGCAGATGGTTTATTCTTCAAAGGAGCCCGGATCAACACGGGGAAAAAATGCAATTCGAGGTCCTTCAAAACTAGGCGTTAAATTTTTTTGTCAGTGTTTAGTAGGTACATCCACATACAAATAAAACGGATTTTGGTTTTCGATTTGATGAGATCGAATTTACGTCGTTTGATGTCAGATTTACAAGAAAATGTATCATAATATTGAAAATCAAAATTCATCAAAATATTTTATATGTACAGTGCTGGTACTTATACTGTTCACAAACTAACCTTATATTACGAGTAGATTTATCTTCTTACCAAGTTTCAAGTGTGTAGCCCAAATTATTTGGAAATAAAGTATCTACGTTTTACGCCATTTAGCTACGATACCCAAAGAAAAAACAACCAAATAGACCGCCTCGTTGGTCAAGTGGCTAGCGTACACGCCTAACTACACCGATCATCCGCGAGGCTCGGGTTCGATTCCTAACGGGGGCAGGCATTTGTGTGATGAACATTTAGATGTCTGCATTTCCGGGTCTGGGTGTTTATTAAATTTATTCTGGTA
>NJDC01003769.1:15940-36115 GCA_002245475.1 Calephelis virginiensis
CCTTACCCATTGAACCGGAACACGTCAAAGGCAAGAATTGACGTTGTGGCGGCAGGAATAGGTGAGGCGGTGGTACCGATCCGGACAAGTCGCTGCAAAACTCTACCACCTAGTCAGATGTCGCAGTGTTAGTGACGGTAAGCCTATAGGTATTCGCTTTTTACGAGCTGCCTGGCAGGAAGGCAGATGGTTTATTCTTCAAAGGAGCCCGGATCAACACGGGGAAAAATTGCAATTCGAGGTCCTTCAAAACTAGGCGTTAAATTTTTTTGTCAGTGTTTAGTAAGTACATCCACATACAAATAGAACGGATTTTGGTTTTCAATTTGATGAGATCGAATTTACGTCGTTTGATGTCAGTTTTACAAGAAAACGTATCATAATATTAAAAATCAAAATTCATCAAAATATTTTATATGTACAGTGCTTCGTCTTCGTCATATTTTATATGTACGCTTGGTACTTCTACGGCTCACAAACTAACCTTATATTACGAGTAGATTTATCTACTTACTAAGTTTCAACTGTGTAGCCCAAATTATTTGAAAATAAAGTATCTACGTTTTACGCCATTTAGCTACGAAACCCAAAGAAAAAACAACCAAAAAGACCGCCTCGCTGGTCAAGTGGCTAGCGTACACACCTAACTACACCGATCATCCGCGAGGCTCGGGTTCGATTCCCGACGGGGGCAGGCATTTGTGTGATGAACATTTAGATGTCTGCATTTCCGGGTCTGGGTGTTTATTAAATTTATTCTGGTATCTATTTAAGTATTTCTATGTATTAGAATCGTTGACTAACACCCATAACACAAGCATATAATTTGCTTACTTTGGGATTAGATTCAATTTGTGTAACTTGTCCAGGGATATTTATTTATTTATTTAAATAAAAAAAAACACACCAAATTCTTGACGATTTGTAAGACAACATACATAAATACTTTTTAACACTTCTAATGTTTTTGACATATTACCAACTTCAGGCTGAGTTGTATGAAATCTATGGAACACAACAATGCAAATAATTGACGGTACGGGGGCATGAAAGCTAAGCGGTTGGTACGAATGTGGGTCAGTTGCTGGAGAACTCTAGCATGAATGACTAATATAGTGTAACAACATTCCTTAATCAAAACGTTTTAAATAAAAAAGTAGACTAATTTAGAGGATAAAATATGCTCTAACATGAAACGAGCGACTAAAAAGTTAATTTCATAGTTCTAGTTTACTCGCTGAATCAACGGATTTAGAAACTAAAAATTCTTACGATTGCTTCGAATACGAAAACGATAGAGAACTCGTGATGGCCCTCCAAAGGTGCAGCGATTGCGTTTTTAAATCTCAATCTAGTTCAGCTTTTATTGCAAATTTTTATTACATCTTGGATTCATGCCGCGTTTATATTTGAAGTCTTCAAATTCTGTTACACGAATAAAAGCTTTAGCACTATATTATAAGCAATACATTCGTATAACAAATTAAATGGAATAATTCTTCATATTTATCAATGTTTAATGGTTAAATCTTTATAGCAATTTAAGTTCCAATGCTTATTTATTAATTTGATTGCGATTTTTATGAATGCAGTATTACTGCGGCCTTTTGTTGTCTGCTGCCGACTTATTTCTCAGAAAAGTTTATATACCTTGGGACTATACATTTTTGCTGGGTATTATAGTCCTAAATACCGAGCCAAATGAAGTAGACAGAGTAAGAGGAAGGGTTTGATTTCCTCGCCTATCCGAACCGGGACACCGGGGAAATGATGCTAATACAAGGTCACGTTGTTTTGTCAATATATGTACTCATATGTTGCTATGACATGGGTACTTGCTATAATTATGGTGGCAGGAATAGGTAAGGCAGTAGATCCCTACCTAGGAAAGTTGATGCTCAGTGCATGCAGCATGCTACCAGCAGTAGATTGTGTTAAAATTTTTAATTTTCTCGTTTATTACATTTTTCGTAAATTTTCAGTTTTGTTTCTCAGTCTACCCTTAATTTCAACTAGTCATAACCCTTGTTTTTTTTTATTGCATGACCACATTGCCCCTTAAGATAACTTGTACTTTCTCAAGGACGATCTATTCTTCTAGCAATCTTTGACTTGTTTTCAACAGATTTTGATGGTGCTTTGCGATTTTGATTTTGCTATCTGTAGAATTAAAGATGTAAAGCAGCAGCACATTGTTCATATTAAGCATCAGATATAATTTTTAAGTTATAATGTGGATCGTGAAGAATAATGATTCTTTTATTTTGTTTGTTATTAGAATAAAGCAAAAAAAATATATCCAATGAATAATATTGCAATTACTTTTTTTAATTACTTTTGCTCGAGGCCTAACACCCCGGCCTCAGGTTGGCAACGCCCCATTACCACCTTTGGTGTCAATAGGCGGCGTAAGTTTCTTACCATCAGGAAATCCGTCTTCTTGTTTGCCTACCAATATCATAAAAAAATCTAGTTTTTGAAAACGCCAGTTTTTTTTAAACAATTTTTTTTAACTGGAAAAAGTTTGGTCAGAACCAATGTAATGTGAAATATGGCAAAGACAACGATTGTGAGGGAAAAAAACTGGCATCAGGTGCAGAAGCGGATTGAAAAAAATAAACAGTAAGTAATGAAATAAGAAGAAGATAAAATCTGGTACCTACTTGGTAGGCCAAATATATTCTGCGTTTTAGGTAAAATAGCGGGAACAAAGAAGTCAGAAGGGAGTAGAAGTCTTGTAATATAAAATGTATTTTCTTGTATTTGTGATCTATTTCTCCTAATAAGAAATTAAAAGAAAGTATGCAATAGGCCTAATATGTTAATTTCAAGTTTGCAACAACCATTAGCATCATTGTAGTACCGTTTGTTTAATGACAAAAGACCTCTTATTGCTGCCGAATGTCAAGAGTGCGGTAAGTGGCTGGTAAATAATTATATGGGATGACTTAGATTAGCTTTTTTATTTAAACTAACGCCATCTTCATTTCTTAAGAGCAACTACTTTGTTTGCTGAATAATTAGTGCGCCATCTGCGATCTTTCATCGTCAACTTCAATATATTTGTTTGTGTGTGTCAAACGCATGGTAGTGTGGATAATGTTTTATTTATTGATTTAATGTGCTTTATAAGCATTATTATTGAAAAATATTAGCGTAACGTTCTCCTACACATAAACTATAAGTGTGCCAAATTTTATGCTCCTGCGTCCGCGCAATTTTTGTAAAAAGGGGTCCAAAGTTTTGGCATCGCGTATTAATATATGGATAATTAAGAATACTGTTATTTTATGTTAGTTATATACTTTTATTACCACAAATTCGTTTTCGCAAGCAACTCTGTGGGATTTTTGACCACCATAAATGTATCTAATAGGACCTGTGACCAGAGCGTTAGGCCTATTGTGTAAATCTACCGTCTACTTTACCCTCAGGGCTGGAACATAACACTGTAATAATGGTGTAAGCAATAGGTAAGGCGG
This sequence comes from Calephelis virginiensis, assembly GCA_002245475.1. Taxonomy (NCBI): domain Eukaryota; kingdom Metazoa; phylum Arthropoda; class Insecta; order Lepidoptera; family Riodinidae; genus Calephelis; species Calephelis virginiensis. Next base: position 19,423 of record NJDC01003769.1, read on the forward strand.
TGGATCCCTTCCCAGGCTAGTTGATGCAGAGCACTTCACCACCAGTGATTTAGGTGTATTTCTTAAGGAATTTATTGATGGTTGAATACATGCCTTACAACAAAGATAAACTTAGAAGAAACTTTATTTTTATCATCTGATTATTATTAAATTTAGATTAAATCTACAATCCAGACGGATGCCAATGCAAACCAATGTTTACAACCGTCTAAAATCCCTATTAAATTTCTAATCTAAAATAGTAAACGACCTGCTTATGTAATTTTATTGACAAGTGCTAATTTTAAATTAGAAAACGATAATGAATGCACTATAATAATAGACAAGGCGTGTGTCTAATTCGGGTGAGACATTTTACAATTCTGGCGCCAAAAATCGAATAGTATGATTTGAATTTAAATTTGAACACCATTATGTCATATAGTTCAATACCTAAATGATTCACACCAATAGCATTAGCCCGGAATCTGTCCAAAGATCATTTATCACGATAATGATAATAACAGACAGCGCGTACTCAATGGCGCATATTAATTAGAATTGATTCATGCTACACCAAATTTGGACTTACGATACGTAGAAATATCCAAGTACTGATTCACCGGGAATTGATTACTGATGAAGAGAGATAGTGGTTAGTAGTAGAGTCAAAAACAGAGGGGTCCAGTTCGATTTCTACCAAGGATTTTAAAAATTATCAATTCAGTTTAGAAGATTTTTTTTGTTAAATTAAAGTAATACACTTTATATTTTTATTTTTAATATTTGTAAATCTGAATTTGTTTTGGTCCGGGCTCCTTTGTTGACTAGACCATTTGCCTTTCTGCCAGGTAGCTCATAATAAGCGAGCATAGCCTTACCGTTACTAACATCGTGACATCTGACTAGGTGGTAGAGTTTCGCAGTGACTCGCCCGGATTGGTATCACCGCCTTATCTATTCCTGCCGATAAATATCAGCATATTTTGTTGTATACCTGTTAAGGTTCGGATTGCAAGGTAGCCGGTACACTTACTATTGCTCGATGCTTAACATCCCATACTCAGGTTGGAAACGCACCATTAGCACCTTTAGTGTCTCTAGGTGGCGTGAATTCCTTACAATCATATAATCCGTTTGCTTGTTTGCCTTCCAATACCACAAAAATAGTAAATACCTTTGTGGTGTTGACCAGATAAATGGACTTTCTACTGTAATTCAAGGCTGCCCGGGATTGAATAAGTTCGATAGGTTTCCCGCCATTGTTGCTCTAAGTATCTTTGGTTTATAGTGGGTACCGCCATGATGGTGATCTCGGTATAGACAAGGAGGACAACTGCGATTTACCTATCTTTAGTCAAGTACACATGTACATTAGACACAGTTAGATTTTAAATAAAAACATAAAGTAACATTAAAAACGTATTTTAATTTTAGCACTTGCCCTGTGCTTGGGATACCCGCGTGAACGGGTTAGAAAGGAATTAAAAATTTCGCCACGGGACTTGAATCCTCAGTAGCTCAATTGGTTAGAGCATTCGTCGGCTTGAGACGAAAGGTTACAGGTTCAAATCCTGTCTGGGGTGAAATTTTTTCTTTCTTTAAAAATTTATAGATAACATTAAAAAACTTACAAAGCTTGCTAGATTCTATGTTAGCCGAACTTACGTTTCTAGTTGAAAGCAATTTGTTCACGCTAGTACTCCGCCAAGTTGCTTTACCTAGATGGCGCCCTGTTAATAAAATCAATTTTAAAGTGTATTTATAGTTTTCAGCTTCAATTCATCATCTTAGTTTTTTATCTTGTCCATTTTATTAACCATTTATAATGGGAAAATGTAACTGAAGCAACCATGGTCTATAGCAATTCATTGTCATGTAGAGGTGGAGTAGAAAATTTATGCCATAAGGCACTGAATAAGGACACGGTTTTCCTGATGGAAAGAGACAATTCTGATTTATTTCTCCTTTTTACTTTAGGTTGTGCCTTTTGCGTTAGCATTTGCCCATTAGCCAAGTAGATATTTGCATCAATTCGCATCTTCGTCTTGGGTAAAGTGGTGACCTCATTACTCAAGCTCATATAATGAGATTTGACGGCAACGAGGACATACACGATACTCATAATTTCTTCATGGTAATTTCATTTGTGCACTTTCACTTAACATGATTGTACAAAATGCCAGCAAATTGACTAATTTCTTAAAATAAATATAAAAAAACTTTGACCACCTTTTTTCTCGATGGTGCCAAAACTCCAACTCTGACTTATAGACACCATAGATGTCATAGTTGTATCACCCATAGGGCGGCATGTTAAACCTAATATCCAAGTATATTATTATGGCAACGGTAATAGGTAAAATGACAGACCCTTACCAGCTCAAATTGCTGCACTTTGCTACCAATGTTCTTCTTAGTAATCATATATTCTCCAATATTTTAAATGCGAAAGTTTGTGAGAATGGTCCATCCATTCTTTGTTACTGTATCAAACTCAAACTACAGAACGGATTTAGGAAAAACTTTACAGGAATCTAGTTTATACATCTGGCTACAATTTATATAAAAAAAATAAAACTTGGTACGCGGACAAAGTCAAGAGTGGCTGCTAGCTTAAAATAATTAGAAACAGCTAGATTTAACATTCTGTGTTAAACAGTGTTATATATCCAAAGTAATTTTTAATTTTTTTTTAGATGTTGGAGGGCAAACAAGCAGACGCATTTCGTGATGGTAAGAAACTAACGCCGCTTAGAGACACCAAATGTGGTAATGGTGCGATGCCAACCTGAGACCGAGATGTTAGACCTCAAGCAAAATTAAGTTTACCGGCTAGGCTTACCCTCCGAACCGGAACACGTTAACGGCAAACACTAACGTTATGGCGGCAGAAATAGGTAAGGTGGTAGAACCAATCCGGGAGAGTTGCTGCAAAACTCTACCACCTATTAGGATGTCACATTGTTAGTGACGGTATGCCTATGTTCGGCTTTTACGAGCTGCCTGGCAGGAAGGTAGTTGGTTTATTCTACATAGGAACCCGGACCAACACGAGGGCAAAAATATAACTTGGTACGCGGACAAAGCCACTAGTAGCAGCTAGTTTACAATAATTAAAAACAGTAACTTATTTATTTTTAACACATACAGGTTGATTCGAAATTATGTACACAACTAATATGTCCATAATCCAGACATCTGCATTATGGCAAAATAAATTTCCAGCGTCAGCGTATGAGTTTAAAACGCAAAGTTAATTGTATTGTATAACGTATTTTAACAAATTAGCGCGCTATTATTTTGGCTCTTTGTGCTACCGCAGGTTGTGCGTCATTTGGGCGAAATTACATGACAAATTATTTCACATTCCCACGACTGTTCTAACCGTTGTATTAATCAAAATAACCGCAAACATTTTATATTTAGTTTATGTGAATATTTTAATTAAAAACAAAAATAATAAATATGACTAAAATTTTTTTGTTGACAGTTTCAAAGGGTATTTATTTTTTGTTGATTTTAGAAGTTTCTTAAGAATAAAAAAGTTTACAGCTATGTTCTTATTGCTGGTATTTCTTGCTTCGAATTCGATTTTTGCACCATGCTTTAACAAATAATAGTTTTTTAGATATAGTTTATGTATGTAGTGTTATAGATTTTTGATACACGCAAAAAGGTTTTATTTGGTATGCATGATGGCGTCTTTATTTAATAGCAAAAACAGTTATCAAATTTAATAAATTATAAGTATTGTATAAAAATAAATACTATAGTTAGATTGACGGCATAGCCATGAAATAGTCGACTAAAATTCTGTATTGTTTTCTCTTGATTATTACTGAGTTTGCAGGTGGTCCACCTGAAAGATTTTTTAAAGTAACTTCAACTTCAAATGTCGTAGTATTTATTCAATAACCTAAGCTAGGTACGTAGCTTTCATAATTTAAAAGATAAAAAACTTGAGTATGTGAACAAAAAGTCAGTGGTTCACCAAAAATTTCAGACTTTTAGACATGAAACCTTGTACTTATTATTATTATTATATCCTTTGCTAATATGCTACAATGAATGTATAAAAAGTCCTATCACAAGTAATAAATTCAACAAAAAACCTTACATACATAGACTATAGGCAGAATAAACTTGCAAAACAAAAAACAACAAATAATATACATACCACTTAATAACCTCCTCCTTTTTCAAGTCGGTAAAAAAGTAATTAAACGATTATTGAATATTAATGCATCTTCTACATATCAAGTTTTTTAATCTTTTTTGGGAAGATTTAATCAAATACACCAGTCACATCACGTCGGACCTATCTTATTACAAGGTATATCTAAAGTAATACTGTCTGACTACTTTTGACAAATTTGTAGTAACAAAAACAAAAATCTATAAAATGTATATAAATATCAGGTGATCCAAGAAAACGTTATTTCGAAAGAGAAAAATCAGTAAGCCAAGTAAAACGCTTGAAAGTATGGAGAAAATAGTTTCCAAATAACACTAACATAAAGTGCCTTTATTACGTTTGAAAAATATATGCGAATAACACATATTGTATTCAATACGTCAGAACGACACCTGCATTCGACGGGACATCGGCGTAATAGGCGGCCGACAGTGATAGATAGCTTGCTATTTGAATAATACAGCCAGCGCACTTCCATTGTAAATATCTGGAATGATTTCACTGTAGTTCTTTTTTTGAGAACATACTGTATATTGTGATTGGGAAATGAAATGTGGCGATTATTTTGTTGATTTTCCAAATACAATCTTTGATTCATCGGTTAGGATTTGCTTATGCGATTATGTTTGTTTGGATAGTTCAAAAATTAACTACTAAACAATATCCTAATAGTATTTACGTGCAACATGACAATTGGTGCAAAACTAAATGACAAAAATTTTGACAAAGCCAACAACAGAACATAAATTTCGTAAAGTTTTGGCATTATTGAAAGAAAATATAATCACAGTTTTTTTTTTTTTTATAATTATTAAATTTCTCGTACATATTGAGTAAAATTAGTAAAACTTTTTTGTTTTGCAAATAAATTTGTTTAGATTATGTTCACAAGTTAAGTGTGTTCATAAAGAAATTAGTGTATGACTCGTACTAGGTACAGTACGAGTCACGACGTCACCAGCCTGCGAATACGACTGCGGTTCAGTTCAATAAGTTTTATGCTTTAATTAATTTGTTTTTGATTTTTAGTTTTTTCATACATAGAATGTGTTATCGGTTACGAAACGTTTCTCAAAATTTGGTTGGTGTTTTATATGTTACCCCGTATAATACTTTGCTGCCAATCCTATTAATATTATAAATGCGAAACTTTGTAAGTATGGATATATGGATGTTTGTTACTCTTTCACGCTCGAATGGCTGAACGGATTTGTCTGAAATTTGGAAGACAGATTGTGACCTGGATTAATATATAGGCTATTTTTAATCCCGATCGCATACCGGGTTTCTGTGAAAACGCGGGCGAAGCCGCAGGTAGCAGCTAGTATATAATAGTTTTAGTTTAGGTTAATTTATGAAATTTGTGTTAAAATATTTATTTACACTGTCTATCAGACGTTAGAAGAAGTAATTCTCATTTCTAAACTTTATGGCTACTATTTATTAGGATGTGTATTATTAATTCAATGAAAAACTAACTGTGAAATAGAGTTTCATAAGCTCTGTAAGTCTAAAAATAGGAACAGAAACTTAAAACGTATTTTACTTTTAACATTTTATTAAAGATTTCAATTTATTCAATCCATGATACCTTATGATATGTTCAAATTATCTATAAATTTTGAAGAAAGAAAAAAATTTCGCCCCAGACAGGATTTGAACCTGTAACCTTTCGCCTCGAGCCGACGAATGCTCTAACCAATTGAGCTACTGAGGATTCAAGTCCCGTGGCGAAATTTTTAATTCCTTTCTAACCCGTTAACGCGGGTAGTTATGTCCTATAGATACACAATTCTGAGTACCCACCAAATGAGTTCATCATTACAGATGAAATTCACATTTTAGAATGGCCATAACTTTCATTTCTCGCAACGTATTTTTATTTTAGCACTTGCCCTGTGCTTGGGATAAATTTCTATAAATTTTAAAGAAAAAAATTTCAAATTTATAGAAATTTATCCCAAGCACAGGGCAAGTGCTAAAATAAAAATATGTTCAAATTATGTTTAAATCAAAATCCATTGTGACGAAGATACGTACATGTCTGGCTCACAAAAAAGCTTAGAGCTGGAAAATAAGAAACGCAAACAAAACCACCACTTTAAGGTTTACCAAGGGCTATTTTACCACATTTAAATTTATGTAAAGCGGAACAATTTTCACGCTTTGGAATTGTGTCTCGTGTGGGAAACTAACTTAATTGCATCGAAAATATGTACCAAGCTTTCATACGTCTGTTGGTGCCTGCACCTTGCACACTCAACGTGCCATCGCTATACAGCGAATATCAAATCATAGAACTTCGTCAAAGCTGATCTTATTGATATAGAAACAAAACACGAGTTCTTTGTTTTTTAAATTAATTATGTATCATTATTTTTATAAACTTCTGTACATTTTATTATTACATAACTTCAGCTACTAAACTATTAACGACTAGTTTATACTATAAACTATAAATGGCTACCTACTAAACTATAATAATGATCTATAAGAGTTGGGTTAACTGGCTAGCTAAACTAAAACAGAGCAAAGTCTGTACACATTTCAACCGTTACATGTAGCATTTTATGGGTAGCTTTTTTATATGTAACGGATAAAATTTAATACAAAGTTTTAGATCATAAATGATTATTTGTTTGTTTTTTTTATTTTTTTTCAACTTGTGAGCCTATATAAATTTAAGATAAAACTATAAAGTAATTAAGTGACATTTACTTATAAATATGAACAAGTCAAAACAGGATTAGTGCGTTTCCTTTAAGCCTCCCAAAAATTTCAAAAATGCAAAAAAGTGGGTGAATTCTTTTAGTTATAGAATTGAGATAGAATGCTATAATATAATTTGCTACAATTACTTATTCGGAGTAATTTTTTTCAAGTTGATGGACAATATTTTTACCTACTCTAAAAAAGAGGAGGTTCTCTAATCGACTGTATGTTTGTTACGCAATTACTCAAACAATAGGCAGAACAGAACCAGAATAACCATAAAATTGGAAGCAATGCAACAAAAAATGCAATAAAATCGTTGTAGCAAGGCCGTACGTTTCGCGTGTTCTGTTCGCGTGACGAGTTACCAGAAGCTTTTATGCGTTTTCATAGTTTAAGCTCGTATTTCTTAACCTACATAGCTGAATGAGTGGCTAGTCGATTGAAATGAATGTTTGTAGCTGTTTTATATTTTAGTACTTCATATACAAAGAGTCACCCCCTCCTCCACTCCCTTGCATTATTGGTGGCGCGGCATTACGCCGTTAGAATTTTCCTTTGCCCAATGTTTTTTGTAATATGCTATTTTCAGTTATCAAAACTGTATTATGGCCAAGCCAACATAAAGCTGCATGGCTTCCTTCGATTTTAATTTTGTTATACATATTACATTATAAAACTAAAAGTTAATTATGTGGAAAATATGTATAATTTGGTTTTCCCTTTCGATATCAAATAAACATCATATTATCATATACTAAGCTGGTTCCGCTGCTTGTAGATTATAAAGATCATATGGTTCTTTTCTGTATGTAGAATTTATACGGGAACTGCGCTTTTTTCGCAGAGTTTCGAAGAGTAAAGGTGTGTCATCGGATGAAGTGGTAGTGTGTCTGCCATTTTGACTTAAAACTTTGTTTATATCATAAGGGCCAAGTTTAATATTCACTTCAAGTATTTACAGAATACCTTTCAAGAGTGGAATTCCCATTTTGTCAACAAACCACATTGTAAAAAAACCCAAAGCATTTTCACCAATGAAATTGGAAAGAATTCAAAAATCGAATGAAAAGACTTAAATTTTCTGATTCTGATTTTGAATTCGACTTTCGAGCTTCTTTGTTATTACATCCTTTTCCGAATAGGGCAACTGAGTTCGAGTTTTTTCTATTTGACTTTCGGCTTGTTAGAATTGAAAAGCCACCCACATGGATATCAATTCCATTGTAGATAACTTGGAAGCTGATTTTATTTTTTAAAACACATACCTTTTTTATACAAGAGGAGGCAAACGAGCAAGTGGGTCATCTGATGGAAAGTGATCACCACCGCTCACGGGCATCCGCAACACCACGAGTATCACAAATTCGTTGCCGATCTTTAAGGAATGAGTACGCTCTTTCTTGAAGGCCCCTAAGTCATAATTGTTTGGGAATACCGACCTCGGTAACTGATTCCACAAAGGTTTTGTGCGAGGTAAAAAATGTCTTCAAAATCGCATAGTTGCAGATCGCCACGCATCAAGATGATGAGTACGATACTTTAAACTCTGTCGTGAAGTCCGAAGGTGGAAATCAGCGGCTGGAATTAAACCAAACAACTCCTCAGAATATTCCCCATGATAGATGCGGTAGATAACATTGAGGGACCCAACATCTCCACGCAACGCCAAGAGATCAAGCCGAATGATAATTGCCCGGTCATTGACAATTCGAATTGCTCTCCGTTGAATGTGGTCAAACGGAAGGAGCTGGTACAGTGGAGCCCCTGCCCAGAATTGAGAACAGTACTCCATATGAGGCCGAATTTGCGCTTTATATAGTTGTGAGCGATGGGTCGGCATCAAATACTGTCTCGCTTTACCAAGCACAAGTTTTTTAGAGGCTATTTTAGCCTTCTCCTCCAGATGACCACGAAATTGAACATCACTCGAAATGTCAATGCCAAGTATACCAATGCAGGCTGTGGCAGTAAGGGAAACGCTCTTAAATGGAGGAGATGCGACGAAGGGCATCTTTTTAGCGGAAAACTCGCAAACTTGGGTCTTGCTAGGGTTAAATTGTACCAGATTTTGCTGACCCCTAACCGAAATTTCAGACAGGATATTTTCAATTTCAGACAAAAGTTGGTTCCGGCTGTCAATGACATGTTCCCGAGAGATATCCAGTAGTGTCGTCTGCATAGCAATGAGTGTTACTAATTTGCAACATGTCATTGATATGCAGAAGAAACAGAGTAGGAGAAATCACACAGCCTTGTGGAACACCAGCATTGACAAGCTTGGACTCCGAGCACATGCTGTCAACAACGACCTCGACGCTGCGCTCCGTCAAAAAACTAGTGATCCATTTGCATAATTTCTCAGGAAGACCGTAAGAAGGGAGCTTCGACAGAAGCGCCTTGTGCCACACCCGATCAAAGGCTTTCGCTATGTCCAAACTAACAGCCAATGCTTCTCCCTTGCTTTCGATTGCTTGCGCCCATCGGTGTGTTAAGTAAACTAAAAGATCACCAGCTGAACGACCACGACGAAAACCGTATTGACGGTCATTTAACAGCTGGTGCTCTTCTAGGTGCCTTAAGAGCTGGCAGCTTGTTAAGGATTCCATAACTTTGGAAAACAAAGAAGTTATAGCTATAGGCGGGTAATTGGACGGATCCGAGCGGTTACCTTTTTTAGGGATCGGATGTACTAAAGCGGTCTTCCACGAGTTCGGTACAATGCCTGATGAATAGTAGAGCCGGAAGAGTCGCGTTAACACCGGTACAAGCTCAGGAGCACACACTTTGGACACACAGGAACACACAGGAACAATCGGAGGGATGCCATCGGTCTCACTCGACTTGTTGACGTCCAACGAAGTAAGTGTTCTACACACTGAACTCTGCAGAAATTTTATTTCAGGCATAGACACTTCACACCGCGTTATGGTCGGCGGCGTGTTTTCATGGTCATCTAAAGTCGAGTTGGAAGCAAAAAGGGAGCCTAGAAGTTCAGCTTTCTCTTTCTCATCATGGGCCAGCGAGGCAACACTCCGGTGTGAAGCTGGTAAAGATGGCTTCGCGAAATTTCCTTGGACAGCCTTGGTGAGAGACCAGATGCCTCTTGTTCCCGAAGGTAAGCGGGCTAATTTCTCGCCAATTCTGCCAGTGTGCTCCAACTTTGCCCTGGCAATAGCTGTTTTGAAAGATTCGAGGCAAAGTTATACTCCTTTTTAAGTGAGCTGGTGTTTTCATCACAAGACTTAGCTGCCGCAGCCCAGCCTGGTAGCATTTCCACTTATGGCTAAGTGCCATCTTACAGGGACGACTGAACCAAGGCTGGGATTTGCCACCAATGGGCACTGAAGAAAACGGAATATAAAGTTCCATACCCTGCAGCACTACATCAATGACAGCATCAGCAAAGATGTCTGGATGAACCTACGAGAAGCAAATCTGCCTCCATGGGTAAGATGCAAAAAAAGCAAGCATCTCGTCCCAATCTGCTGACCGATAATGCCACACTCGACGTGGGCCTGATGGTTGTTGCCGTACACAAGGTGTAACGGACACTGTACTCCGGATTAAGCAGTGGTCGGAAGATCCGAGAGGGGCATCAACACAGACTTTATAATTTTCTGGTATGTCATATGTAATAATTCGCACACGTCCCTAAAAATAGTGTCATGAACAATCTAGTAATGCTAAGCAATCAAATTGTAGAACATTTGCGATTCTGTATTTGAATTGATCGTACGGGTTGCTAAGTGGATGATTTTAGTATACAAGGAAGCACTGGGTTAAGGACGTAATGAGAGGTATCAGACGTTTAGACGTGTTAAGTAAAATATCTGATAGAACCGCGTTCCACCGTTTTTCCTCAGTGTTGATCTGGGTTGTCTAGGTAGATTAGACCATCTGCCGTCCTGCCTAGCAGCTAATAGAAGTCGCGAAAAGACCACTGGTGGTAGAGTACTGTGCAGCAACTTGCCTGAGTAGAGATCCACCATCTTACCAATTCCTATCATTATAGTGAAGTGTACACACGATTTCTCAGAACACAGCGGCCACAGAACAGAAGCTTTCAGCATTTATGGTGTCTGTAGGTAGCGGCCATATTTTACCATATATGCCGCGTGCTTGTTTTCTATCTTTTGCCATAAAAAATTTCAAACTTATTTTATTCCCTGCTTAATTGATGTCCATATCAATTTAAGATACATATTAAAAAAAGTGTTTGGTCTTGTCTATTATTATTAGTATCTTTACACCCCTATCCTGGAAAAGGTGGTCAGAGGCACATCCAGGGCATCCACAACTATCCGAAGCACTAAGTTCCATAATGTGATAGGTGGCAAGTCTATCGCCAACAGGTCACATATCCAATCCTAAGCAACATTTTTCTTGTTTCAGAAAATTAGAAAGACCACAATTTCTTTTTCTTGCCAGAGATGGAATCTAACCCCGGACCTCATGAAGGCAAGTCCAACACCTGGACTGCTAGACCACAGAGGTGATATTATTGTGTGTGTGTGTGAGTATAAATAGGAAGTTTTCTTGAGGAAAAATAATTCTAACAATACTTAAACCTATTAAAAAACAAAACGAAATATCACTTGTGAATAATCAGACTTACATCAGTAATCAGAGACTAAAAAGGTGAGTCGAGTTGAATGAAGATTTACTTTGGTCTTTTCAACCACAAGCATCTAAAGTGCCTATCTAAAAATAAATGGAATTCAATGCAACAAAACATTGTCACAAGGCGAGAACTGAAATCTATTTTCAACTTCAGTCAAAAGGTCTATTCCCACTAATGTAATGCTTGGTTCCGATGTTAGAAACTCGCCATATTTAGTACACACAGTAACATGTGTGTGCTATACATCCAGTGTGTATGAGGATAGGCCTCAAATGTACGCGAATGAATGGTATTTGAATAAGTGAATGGAACAGCTTTGAATGCGGTTATAAGTCAACCGTCGTCCATTACACTATTGGCTTCTCTGATAGTTAACTATTGTAGGAATGAAGGGCTAAACATAACATCACCACCTTACAATGTTAAAACTAACTATCAACTCTTCGCTGCTTCGCAAGTGTGGATTAATTTCTGGCACCCACGACTAGCCGAAAACACTCCTACAATGCGATAGGTAGCAAGCCTACCGCCAACCGGTCACATATCCTATTCCAGGCAACATTATTTTTATTAACCTTTTACGTGACTTGATATAAAGTCGGTACATGTCGCGCCCCACATGCCATGACTTAATTTTAAGTCTTGATATTGGTCAAGTTCTACAAGTAAACTTAATTGGGTACTTCACGTTTTCTTTCTCTTAATGTGAATGGTTAAATCTTCTATAAACAAAATTTACACATCCGGTATCCATTACAGCGATAGAATTATGACTACAACCAATAAAATAGAATTCAGTAATACGTCTATTTCATTGCTTGGCGTCAGTGGCACGATGTTGATTGATTATGATGGCGGCGAAAAGGTTAAAAAATAGACATTTTCTATTTTTTTTTTACCCGAGGATCGAATCCGATACCTCAAGAAGTCAAGCCCGACGCCGGACCGCTAGAGCACAGATACTTTTTAATATATTACTGGCTGCTTACCCGTGACTCCGTCAGCTTAAAGTTGATTTTCAATAGTTTCATAGTCATTAAAGTAATTAGGGTATTATTAGTAGTAATTCGCATGTATATTATAAGTACAGAAGTGGGAATTAATTATATGTTTTATTAGATGGAAAAGATTTCGTAATTGACTAAATAAATTATACCAAGAACAGTCTTCCCAATTTTAACTTGAAATTGAATTTTTCACCGATTTGAAAAAACCTAGCATCAACGACTAGCCGAAGACACTAAGTCCCACAATGTGATAGGTGGCAAGCTTATCGCCAACCGGCCACACATCCAATCCCGAGCAACATTATTTTTATTAGAAAATTAGAAAAACCAAATTTTGTTTTTGTTGACCCGGGAATCGCACCGGAACCTCATAAAGTCAAGGCCAACACCTGGACCGCTAGACCACAGAGGCGATTAAATAGCAATGAGTAAGTCCACCTAACAGGCTTAAGTGATAGATTATAAATTAGAAAATATGGATAAACCGCTGGAAATTGGTTCCATAAATGTTGAATAAAGTTATATTATAGTCGAATTCGAATAGTAAACAATTGCCACGTGGTGAAGAAATTATGATGATTCTTTGCAATACAATGACATACAGATGATCAATCACAACTAGTACGTTAAGTATTTTGATTCTACGGCACCCACGTTTTAAAGCTACAAATTAAGCCAACCATTAACTTAGTTCTATAACTAACTTACTTGTTAGTTGCTACCACACTCAGAAATGTATTTAAACATTGAAATACATGTACGGGAATGTATATCATATTCCCAACGTGTTAGAATCTAAAACTGCATAAACTAATATATTCCTATAAACCGTAAATTTGAAGAGGCACTTGCCTTTTCCAAAACCGAATCGGTATGCTTGAAGTGGTGTTCAAATTTAGCCTCGATGTTAGCATTTTACAATCGAAATAGCTCTTATGTAGTTGAGATAAAGTTGCCTTTTCCTTAAGTGCAAAAATGAATTTGTTCTATAGTTTTCTACTATTGCTTCATCTCTAAGTATTATATTGATATAGCCAACATCAAAGTTGAGTTTTTATATTTAAAGAGTACCGGGTAAAATCGTTAAAATGAAATATACGTATCTTTGATGTTCAGATTGTTGTCAATCTAACATTTGATTGATTTTCTTGGAAGTTGTTGGTATATTAAAAAATATAATACATAAATAATTTGTTATATAAGACGTTTTTGGGAAAATAAACTAACACATTTCATACTAGTTACATAAATCGCGTACCTTGTGCGCCTATCCAAATACGTGTTAGTTTTACTATAACACGAATTATTGGAATAGCTAAAAAAATTAATTATCTTCACGCTCAGGGCACCGACGACTAACCGAAGCCACTAAGTCCCACAATGTGATAGGTGACAAGCCTATCGCCAACTGGGCACATAATATATTTTTTTTTATTGGAAAATTGGAGCAACATTGTTTTTTATTAGAAGATTGAGACCATCACATTTAACGTTTGTTGCCCGACATGGGAATCGAACCAGCGACCTCATGCAGTCAAATCTAACACCTGGACCGCTAGCAAATATAATATATAACCTCTAGCAAAGATAATAAGTATACTTATTTTAAGTAAAGTAAGGGTACCTACATTTGAACAGTGTTTACCTGCTTCAATACATAAAATTTACAAAGTAAATATTTTAAGAAAATACTAAGTAATATACGTGTGTTATTATTTTGAGTTTGATGTAATTTAGATCTAAGCTGGATTCACTATCATTTCAATTTATTTTAAAGGTAACCCTTCCATCTAATTGGTAGGTATCTAAGACAAACACATCATTTCATAGCGGTCAGGTTCTTCGGAAGAAATCGCTTATTAGCGATAAAACCGCCATTTGTATAAATAATCTACTTGCTGTTGTAATAGTTGTAGTACTTTTAATATGTTTTTGTTGTACAATAAAGAGTTTTTATTATTATTATCATTTATTTTCAATGCCTCTTATTTTCTACGTCTATACATTTAATATAAAAAAAAATTAAAAATTATTATTATTATTAATGCAACTAGTAATCTTATAATGTGGGTTACTGGATTATCCCTATAATGCAATCAGCAATGATTAAGTTTTGGGCTGCTGTGCTTGATTCAATTCGGATTGATACATACATATTTTCAAGCCAAGTCCCTTACGGGGTAGGCAGAGAGTATCGATTGCCAGACCTCACGATCCTGATAAACCTGTCCAGCTTCCTTCACATTCATACCCTTTTCATACAAACACGCCGGTTTCAGAGACTCTTGACACCACCCTCGGATAATATTCGAGTGATCTGATCGTGGAATGTTAACCTTGGTCTCCCCGGGTACCTACATCCATCCACATTCGCATTGTATATCTGCTTTGTCAATATTTCATCTGATATTCATTCCACATGACCGAACCAGCGGAGCATGCCCTTTCGCATTTTAACACCAACATTTTCTTTCAATCCCACTTTTCTTCGCATTGATACTACTGCCTTACCTATTTCTGAGTAAAATCGATGCACGTTATTGTCATGTATCGTGCTGAAAGGTAGGTTAGCCGGTATCCCTGTACACGATACCGTCCGTGCCACAGGATAGCAACTCATATATGGTGTCTACAAGCGGCAGATGCATCTTACCAACAAGAAAGCTGACTGATTGGTCGCTATGCGATACAAAAAAAAATCACAAAAATTAAGTTGGGTTTAATCTAGATGAAGTAAAAATGTTTTTTTTATTGAATTAGGCCTTACATCGCGGAAATCTATTGATGAGATGTAACATAAGCCTTTATTTTGCTAATTCAAAAAAAATATTCTTTTAGTTGCCAGTAGTGGCGTTATTTACTCTAGCAAATACAACGCTCTAAACTCATAGTAAGGTGAAATGTTAAGGCCCCATACTTAGTCAGCCAGAATAGCCAATCAGCGCACTCCCCCGTTCCATGATAACTATGAAATATTGCGCTCTAAAGTAAATGTCTTAAGCGCCAAATCACTATTTTTGACATTATAAAAGTAATTTGAAAAATAATATAAAAACTGAAACAGTTGTCTTTTAGGTATAATACTTATCTATGTTTATGTTAAATCTGGTGTCGATATTTTCATAATTGAAATAGACAGACGGGTTTTGCTTTCAAAAAAGGGTTAACTTTTTGATTTTTTTCTATCGAGCAAAGTGAAATGAATCGTGTTTTGGAAACACTAGTCTTATAAAGCATATTAATGTTAATCTTGTGTATTTTTGTCGCAAAGATCCGTAATTGCTTTGTATGAAAAAAACAGTATATTGCTGACGTATTTTAGCATACATGGCCCCTTAATGTGCAACTCGCACGAAACAAGCGCTAGCATATTTATTCCGTTACCATACCTATCTTTTATCAAAATAAAAAAAAATAAGAATGAAAATGACAAATGATGTCACAATGAGAGGTGTAAAATTAATTCGTACGGATTGTAAACATAAGTGATCCAAATATTTTAACAGTGTGGTAACAACAGACTACCAGTTAAAATAAGTTTCTAAATACTAATTCCAGAGATAAAACTCAAGTGACAGAATTAAGCCGAACGTCACTGAACCGTTTAATTTATCGACCTATATATTAAGTCCTAATCTTGTATATACAGGCTGATTTATAATGTCGTGATTTTTTTAAGTTAGCTATCATTTTAATGTTCAACGTGGCACAGTTCTGGTTTAGTTAATTAATTTGACCGCCTCGTATTAACCCACATCAATCGCCACATAATCATCCGCGAGTCTCGGGTTCAATTACCGACAGGAACAGTGAGTTGTGTGATGAACGTATTATTGGTCTTAATTTTAGGGTCTGGATGCCAATTAATTTTATTAGAGTATTCATGTATGTTTACAGTCTTAGGATATCAAAACATATAAGTTGCTTACTCTGGGGTTAGATTAAGTATCTTCGCGCCCATATCCCCGAAGATGTAGGCAGAGGTACAACCAAGGCACCCACGACTAGCCGAAGATACTAAGTTCCACAATGTGATAGGTGGCAAGCCTATCGCCAACCGGGCACATTTCCAATCTCGACAAACATTTTTTTTATTAGAAAATTGGAAAAACCCAATTTTCTTTTTGTTGGCCGACCCGGGATTCGAACCCGGGATTAGATTAATTTGTGTAT
>NJDC01003769.1:59682-70074 GCA_002245475.1 Calephelis virginiensis
GGTCAATGTTAATAACCTATCTAAGATAAGTGATCGTGCTATTTTAGATCAGTTGCCAGGTAATCGCTTTATCAATGATTTACAAAAATATATAAGCAATAAAACTTTGGAAAGCCTATATTTCTTTGTAGATATGTTATTAATATTGGCCGTAAAAAAACTCGTTACCGTGATCGATTCGATAGATCGAACGAACAAAAGTTTGAACAGGTATTTCATTAACTATGTGCCTGATTTCTTAAAGGTATTTTTCTAAAAGTATCTTCACTCCCGAATACCCGAACAGGCAGGCAGAGTTTGGCTGTTTGTACCAGGGCACCCACGACTAGCCGTAGACACTTAGTTCCACATTGTAATAGGTGGCAAGCCTATACCGGGCACATACCCAATCTCGGGTAATGTTTTTTCTAATGGAAAATTGCAAAAAAATTTTTTGGTTGCCCAAATTGGCGGTCGAACCCGAGACCTCATGAAGTCAAGTCCAAAATCGAACTGCTAGACCATTCTTTCATTGTAGAATAACCTATTTTAAAGTGTTATGGAAACAAACACAATATCTAACCTTCTTCTAACGTTTACAATTAAACTTTAACCGTGTTATTAATAAACATGGACTAACGCAGGAGTAAAATTAAGTTGATATTATAGTCTGATTTAATTTGTAATAAAGACTATGAAACTCGGTTGAACCTTGGAGTACTTTACTCCGGGTTTATTAATAAGAGGATAAGACGGTAACTAATCGTTTAAATGAAAATTCAAGGGTAGGTAATTTAAAAATATTTATATCGACCGTAAGTTTATCGTTTAATGCAGTAGATCTTCCACTTGTTACCACGAAATACGCAAAAAAATTAATCTCGCTGACACATCTCTTAATATTTGTAACTAGCTGTTCCGGCGAACTTCGTTCCGCCCGTTCAGTTCGTATGGAAAAATTAAAATGTTGCTGTTGTAAGGGATAAAATGTACCCCATATCCTCCCGGTTCTAAGCTACCTCTCCATCAATTTTCAGCCTAATCGGTTTAACTATCACGATTTTCGATTCATTTTTTTTTTTTTATAATAACGGAAGGCAAACAAGCAGACGGATTTCCGGACGGTAAGAAATTCACGCCATCTAGAGACAACAAAGGTGGTAATGTTAGGCTTCGAGCAAAAGTAAATTTACCGGTTACCTTACCCTCCGAACCGGACCACGTCATGACGTTATGGCGTCAGGAATAGCTAGGGCGGTGGTACCAATCCGGGCGAGTCGCAAAACTCTACCACCTAGTAGGTTGTCACGGTGTTAGCGACGTTAAGCTTATGCTCTACAAAGGACCCCGGACCAAAACTTGGAAATTATTTTTATTGTTTTTAAGGTATATTCTGCTATTCGGGGCGAAGACAAATCCAACGAATCAAAAATCATGAAAATTGGTTCAGCAGATCTCGAGTTATAAGTATTGTGACAAACCCGACTTTTATATATATATATATAATCAATATGTCAATATATCATATGATACCAATATGAAGATTATACAACATAAAAAAGGCACTAGCGCTGATAAAAATAGTCCTTGAATAACGTTTTCCAACTCGACAATGGAAAAGTAGATTACTTACAATGACGCACTTATGTAATATTTTTTAAATATATCGTATCAGGGCAACAACTTAAAAAGCTACAAAATTGCAAAAAACGAATTTCGATTTTAATAAGTATCATTTACTTACTTACTATGTAGGTATGTACCTACAGACATTAAGCATTTTTTAATCAATTTTCTTAGGTTTCAGTTACCTGATCCAGATTTGGTGGCAATAAAACCATTACAAAAGTTTGTCCTTTCAAATAAAAAATAATTTTAAATTCATTTTTAAATCAGTAATGACGGAAAAACTGATTAACATGCATAAAAATTGAACATATAACCTTCTTCTTCTTTCAAAGTAGGTAAAAAAATAATGTTATACATTGGTGTGGCGCTGGTTTATAGTTAGTCCCTTCCTGCCTAATGTCGATTTCCAAGTTTAGTACAAAAGCAACTAGAATATAGATACTCGTCTAACGGCCCTATTCAGAGATGTCAATTTACATGAAATAATAACAATAATAATAAAAATAAAAAAATTCGGCACGCATTGTGCGGAAGTTTTTTGATTTGTCGCCCTGACCACTGACGGTTGTCAAAAGAGACCACCGTTAGTGGGAATCTGTTTTTTATTTTTATATTTTTAATATTTTTATTTGTTAAATATGTAAATGTAATAAATAACAAATATTGTAAATGTAAATAAAATAAAAATAACATCTCATGGGTAAAAATCAAGTTAAAAATAAAAATTAGAATTCGAGAAAAACTAAATTGATTTAAATGATATTTGGTTTAATGGATTCGACTCATCTAAGAATAATGATTAAAATTTTTGATAAAGGTTGTAAAAAAAAATAAAACGCGTTGGATAAGTCGGGTGGTACGTTGTCGGCAGGATACTTAATATTATTATTTAAACAAACAGAATATCATAGGTAAATCACAATTACTAGAGACTAATCTTCACTAAAATAAGTGATAGTGGTAACGAGTGGTCTTAAAAATGGGAGTAAAAACTACTCTAAAAAAGGTATTCTACTGTATTCAAATTCCTTTCTTACTTACCTTGAGGGTCAAAAAGGTCAAATATATTCCCATCATAACTCGCAAACGCATCCGGTCGAATTGACCGCTATTAAGAGTTATTGCTGCATTTTTATTCATGAAACCATTTAAGATAACCCCACACTATGGGGTTTAGACGGTTTTATCCTAAAGGAATACCAGTGTCCCTTAAATGACGAATATACATACAATTTCAACATTTTTGACCGATGGGGTTCTTTTATTTGCATTTTATGTGCTGTACATATGGGGGAAGTCCCTCCATTTTACATACTGATACCGGGTATTTTATAGACAAAAGGGTTGTTATACTGCTAGTAATTTCGTATATTACAAATTAGGTTTGTATGGCCGGGGTGTAAATTGGTCATAATCTATCAGAAGGTGAAAACAGGTACATCAGTTTAGGTTCGTAAAAAATTTTATTTGTTTCATTTTCCCCATTTAAAATGTAATATAAAATATTTGTGTATAAATCCTAAACAGTGTTTATGGCTGAACTTGTACGAAATGGTGAGATCGATTTTTATGATTTTTTTATGCATTATTTTATTGGTTTGGGAATATGTAAAATGGCAGTACAATGGTTGCCGGGCTAGCTAGCTAATTGTACATAACACAAGAATCAAAATACATATTTTTTTTATGATTCCAAGTCAAACAAGCAGACGGATTTTCTGATGGTAATAAATTAACGCCACCTAGAGGCACCAATGGTGGTAATGGTGCGTTGCCAACCTGAGGCCGGGATGTTAGGCCTCGAGCATAAGTAAGTATACCGGCTACCTTACCCTCCGAACCGGAACACGTCATGACAATATGGCGGCAGGGATAGGTAAGGCGTTGGCCAATCCTGGTGAGTCGCCTGTCTATCTTGTTCTTTGTATAATATGTAGTTTTCCAATATCGTCAGATACATTTTGTAACAATCAAACTCGCCTTGTACATGGGGCACACAAAAAGTTTTGCACTTCTATTAGCTAGAAGTGCAACGGAACTATTTGAATTTTTAAAACATTGCAACCTTGCAAATGGCGGGAAATCATTTGTCAATCGTTTTTTTATCACACATCAAAGTTCTAAGTACACAACGAAAATGGAATTAAGTCGAAAAGATTTTAGAGCGATGATTTTTTTATGATTTTAAAAGTTCTTTTTCTCCGCAGGACTGTGCCGCTCGTCTTCAAAATGCTTTTGGGAGAGAAGCACCTTGTTTGAGCACCGTGAAGCGATGGTTTGCTGAATTTGAGAGAGGTCGAGTTTCTTTACATGGCGAATTTCGTAAAGGGCGCCCTTCAACTGCCGTCAACGAAAATAATGTGGCTACTGTTAAGCGGTTAATTAAAGAAAACCACCGAAATACCAATGAGACAATTTGAGGACTATTGGGGATTGGTATGAACCAAATTCAGAAAATTTTACATGAAGAATTGAAAATTCGGAAACTTTGTCACCGTTGGATCCCTTATGAACTGACAGCTGAACTGAAGCGGGCTCACGTGGAATGGTGCTCACAGATGCTACTGCTGTACGACCACTGACATTGTATTGCTGTTTATGATATTTTTCACAGGTGATGAAACGTGGATTTATTGTTTTAAGCCCGATAAAAAACAGCAATCTTACGAATGGGTCTTTTAAAATAAGAACAGGCCAACAAAAGTGAGACAGGCAAGAAACGTTGGTAAAAAAATGATTGCTTTTTTTTCTCTGCCACGGGTCTCACCTGTACAACTCCACTTGAAGATGAAAATATTGTTAATGCCGAGTGGTATTCCACCATTTGTTAACCAGGGTGCTAGAAAAAGTTCGCGAAAGACGACCCAATAGCCGCATTCTCCTACACCGTTATAATGGCTTTTTCACACACGGCCAACAAAACAAAGTCAATTTTAGATTCCAAAAAAGCACATCTCGTCACTCACCCTGCGCAAAGCCCTGACCTAGCATCCTGTGATTTCTGTATTTTCCCCAAAATCAAAGATTTGATGAGAGGTTTTACTTTTCCTTTCCATCATTCAAATAAATGTAGGTGTGCAAAAATATGTATGTTCGACTTCACTTGTAGAGTTTTTATTTCTCTAGAGAAATTCGCAAACTGTGTATGTACAAGAAAATAACTATTTTTTAAACGGTTTTCGTTTTAACGTATCTTTAATTTTAATGAACACAAGCGGTATATTCGTGTGTAAAGCGGCATGTCAAAAGTGAGCAGAAATAAGCTCAATATCACAAAACCAACGTCAGTATTATCCCTAAACCTAAACTATTAAATTAAAATCTTCAAATAAAATGAACTTGTGACTTATACTCAATTAGTAACACATTACTTCGTAAGATTCAATAATCGTTTCCCTTAGATTCAGAGCCGTAGATTCCAAAGGTGAACCCTCTATATCACAAACTATTGGAGCGATGGATAACTCAATATGGCGGCACTTTAACCGATTTAAGATTATTCGATGGCTCTGTTAAATTGTTCACAGTTCGAAGGGTTGTTTAATTAATTTCAAAGACATTTGACGACAGTTTGCTGGAGCCTAACAATATTGTGAAGGTTCAAGTCTCAAGCAGAATTTATGTACAAATTTGTATAGGGATAGTATAGGATGCCATAATTAACCACCATTAACTTAATGATTTAGTATTGAAGACTTTACGTCTTACATACGTAATACACAAAAATTAAAGTTTCATACTTTACTTAAGTTTAAAAAGTAAAGTATCTTCACGCCCATGTCCCCAAAGAGGTTGGCAGAGGCACCAATGCACCCACGACTAGCCGAAGACACTAAGTCCCACAATGTGATAGGTGGTAAGTTTTAAGTATCCCTTTCTCTGTAGAGGCTGTCTGTAGGGCACTCACGAATAGTCGGAAGTACTCAGTTCCATAATATATCCTTTTCTAAGCCTGGACTTTATGTTTGATATAAATCATACCTTAATCTTTTTTATAATAGCTCTAATGATGCATAAATAAGTGAAATCGGTAAACTATTATCATCTATTTATATAAAAGAAATTGGTGTTAGTTACACTATTTATAACTCAAGAACGGCTTAACCGATTAGGCTGAAAATGGGTGGAAAGGTAGCTTAAAACCCGGAAAAGAACAAACTATACTTTTTATTCTGTTCGATTGTGAGAAAATATGGTCAATAAGTCAAGTACATGTCAAGTACATGGTAAATTACATTACATCAATACATAAAACATTACCCACACTACCATGTACTTGACACACACAAACAAATATGTTTCATCATGTACTTGACACACACAAACAAATATGTTTGTGTGTGTCAAGTACATGGTAGTGTGGGTAATGTTTTATGTATTGATGTAATGTAATTTATAAGCATTATTATTGAAAAATATTAGCGTTCTGCACTTTTCCTACACATGTACATTAGTGTGCCAAATTTCATGCTTCTCCGTTCGGGCAAGTTTCGTAAAATGGGGTTCAAAGTTTTGGCATCACGTATTAATATATAGAAGATAACCACGTCACTGATCTTCTTTAGGCAACCTTATGGTGTGGATCGAAATTCAGCGACTATGCAATGGTGTAATTGTAAAAATGCCACCACTCTGCCACCCTTCACAATTTGTGTAAGATTATTTTGTTGATAATGATAATATATTGATCTCCTACGACAGGATTAACTAGAGACTTAATTTGGAGTGTAAGGGCTGGTCCCTTGAAAAAGCGCTCTTGTACTAACACGTAAACTAACAACAGAAAAAACGTATTTGTTTTATTATCCACTACACAGACACAACAATCAACATTTGGTTTGACGTTTGTCAGTGCATTTGTTCTGTGGCATTCGGAATGTCATATATTTGGGTATTCAGAGCGGATACCGACAACGAGCAAACTCTGGTAGATTAGTACGTGACTTGCATCGCCCCACGACCGACCAACGCTGTCAATGGATCCTTACTCTACATTCGAAGAGATAAATGGTTACTGCGACCTTAGATTATCCTTCTTCATTTCATGTTATACTAGAATTTTATTAATTTTAGCTCACTCTTTAATCGTCTCTGTGGCCTAGCGGTTTAGGTGATCGACTTGACTGCATGAATCCCGGGTCGGGCAACAAAAAGCAAATTTGGTTTTTCTAATTTTTTAATTCAAAAAACTGTTGCTCGGGATTGGATAAGTGCCCTGTTGGCGATAGGCTTGCCACAGGTGTGATAGGTCACATTGTGGGACTTAGTGTCTTCGGCTAGTCGTGGGTGCCCTGGTTGTGTCTTTGCCTACTTCTACGGGGGTATGGGTATGAAGATAACTAAATCCTATATTTTAATATTATAAGCTGTTCCTGCGAATTTCGTTCCACCCGTCCAGTTTGTATGGAAAAAATTAAAAAATATTTTTCCCAGTTTTCTCACAATCGAACAGAATAAAAAGTATAGTTTGTTCTTCTCCGGGTTTTAAGCTACCTTTCCACCCATTTTCAGCCTAATCGGTTAAGCCGTTCTTGAGTTATAAATAGTGTAACTAACACCAATTTTTTTTATATACATAGATGATAATACTTATTATACATACACTTATTTATGCATCATTAGAGCTATTATAAAAAAGATAAAGTTATGATTTATATCAAACATAAAGTCCAGGCTTAGAAAAGGATGAATGTGTTTAAAACAAAAATAAATTATTGTTTGGCATAATTTTTTTAATGAATGAATGAATACACTTTATTATGCACTAAAAATTATAAATAATACACACTGTTTCACTTATAATATTTTACTAAGATGCACAAAGGCGGTCTTATGTCTTCAGAACGATCTTTGCCAGGCAACCTTAGGGTGAAGGAGACAATTTATGTATTTGAAAACTAAGGTAGGGCTTCATAAAACAAATGTATCTAAACTTAAACTAATGTAATAAATACATTTTTAACGTCATATAATACACAAATTTTATATAAAGTACATTACATATACTTAACCCGGCGAGAGTACATATACTTAACCGAAATGTTACAAGGAGTATGACATACCCGTTTAATGAAAATCTAATGAAAAAAATATTGTGCAAACTATTTATTATTTTAAAACGACTATTAAATAAGGTAGCGAAACTAAAAATCTCGAGCTTTTTTAACATTTTTTAAATTTAATCACCTTAAATTGCCATTTCATTTGTATTATTTCCCTTGTGTACAATAAAGAATTATTATTATTATTATTATCATTTATTATCATTATTGCTTATTTGCTAAGTTTATATATTTAAGATAAAAAATATATTAAAAATATAAACATAAAAAATAGAGTCCCAAAGACGGTGGTACAGTTATATAGTTATTGTTATTAATATCATTTATATTCAATGCCTCTTATTTTCTACGTTTATACATTTATCATAAAAAAATATTAAAAATGTAAACATAATAAACTGCTTACCAAAAACGGTGGTCGTACAACTAAACCGTCAGTGGTCAGGGCGACAGAGTGAGGAAACTCCGCACAATGCGTGCCGTCCCCAAAATTGCTGCCTTCTGATAGAACAAATATAGTAGTTGTATATAAAATTATATATTTAAAGTATATAGTTAATTGCATCATCTAGGACATGAATTTTCAATGCACGTGTAACGAGATTGTAAAGTATTAATGCCGACACACCGGCAGATCGCTTCCACGCCGACATTATTCAATCGGATCGCCGTCGAGTCGCATTATATATTTATATGGGAAATAGGGTTGGCACTTATATTAATTTAACTAATCCAAGGGCTTATGAAATAAAAATGGAACATTGTATGTAGGTTGCAAATGTGACGTTTCTGAATACCTGTTCATTTCTACATGTCGAAAAACGAATTTCGAGAGAAATCAAATGTTTTTGCTTATTATATGCCTCTAGCGGCTCCCCTGCTTTGCACGGGTTTAAAATACACATATAAACGTTTCTGTTTTATGACTTTATCTATTAAAATAACCGCATCAAAATTCGTTGAAAAATTTTAAAGATTTAAGCAGACACAGGGATAAAGGAAGCGACTTTGTTTTGTAGTAATTTCAACAAATACCGTTCGGCTTTAAAAATTTGCAAGTTCTCATATTTAAAATTACAAATGACTAGTGAAAACTCGACAATAGATTATTTTTAAAAACTTGGACATTCAGACAAATCCCTTTAATAGTTTTGCACAACACAAGATTTTCACTTATGCGACTGGCCGACATAATACTTTGCAAAAGTTTATCACACGCCTATTATGAATTGGCCCAAACCACGATGAAAGCGCTAAATCATATACATTTTTTTATAGATATCGGAAGGTTAACAAGCAGACGGATTTCCTGATGATAATAAATGCGCGATGCCTAGAGACACCAAAGGAGGTAATGGTGCGTTGCCAACCTGAGATCGGGGTGTTAGGCCTTGAGCAAACATAAGTTTCCGCCTACCTTATCCTCCAACCGCAACACGTCAACTACAAGCAATGACGTTATGATGGCAGGAATAGGTAAGCCAGTGGTACAAGTCTGGGCGAGTGGCTGCGAAACTCTACCACCTAGTGAAATGCACGTCGTTGTATGTACAATGTTCCGTCCTTTTGTTTTTGTTTCATAGGCAAAAGGATCTCGTATAAAACACCTAAAATAAGTTTAGTTCTGGTTCAATAGAATTACCACCTCTATCTACTTACTATATTATCAGTCTGTGTTATAAATTGGCAACCCTAAAATAATTGATTTATTTCCTTGATAAAGTTTTATTGAATGTAATTAATAATTTAAATTCTGATTACCTATTTATATGATCAAATATATTTAAAGTACACATTTATATGATATTAATTTAAAATATCTATTTATACTTATCATTAGCACAAATCACGCATTGGACCTCCTCAGATGTATATAGGCGCTAACTGTTTACCTCCATAACGACAATACTCGCCACTTTCGTCTTCACAATTGGACAACAACGTAGATGGTAGAGTTAAATAATAGACCTTAGTATTTGGGACATAAGATCCCGACGTCTACAGTGTCTATGCCTGACGGTTACCTCTTATAAACACGAGAGCCATATTTTTCAATAACTTATAACGGAATTAACATAATGTTAGTGCTCGACGCAAACGTGTTTCGGTTTTACAGTTTAGATTCGCTGGTAACAATTCAGGCGAGCAGTTGCAAAGCACTCTACCAAATAGTTTTTAGATATTAGGAACTTCTTAACTTTAACTACCCTTTAAACCAACATTGTCCTATCCTATTCAAAGTTATATTTTGATACCTCTTGAATAGTACTTATTCCTTCCAAATTAAAGCTTGTCACAAAATTATATTTTTGTTAAAACTTATGCTACAACTCAGACTAATAAATATAACCCCGAGGTAAGCAAATTAGGTACGTACATTTGCTAAGAGTTAACGATACTAATACGTAGAAATGCTTAAACAGGTACCAGAATACATTTAATAAACATCCAGATCTGGAAATTCAGACATCTATATTTCTATGTTCCCCGTGTTGGTCCGGGCTCCTTCGCAGAATAGACCATCTGCCTTCCTGCTAGGCAGCTAGTAAAAGGCGAGCATAGGCTTACCGTCACTAACACCGTGACATCTGACTAGGTGGTAGAGTTTCGCAGCGACTCACCCGGATTGGTACCACTGTCTTACCTATTCCTGCCGTCATAACGTCATGACGTGTTCCGGTTTGGAGGGTAAGGTAGCCGGTAAACTTACTTTTGCTCGAGG
>NJDC01003770.1:4847-21520 GCA_002245475.1 Calephelis virginiensis
AATAAATGTGGTCAAACTTTGACGCTTCGGGAATCTGTGATGGTGGCCTTGAAGCCAAACCTTCACAAAACAGTTATACAATAATTCGCATTGTTAATGTGAATGGTTATAGTTACTTGTGGAGATCTAGGTTGACATTTCACGGTGAAATGGCTCGGATATTAAAGGAGGGTGGTGTCAAGAGTCTCCGAAACCAGTGTGCTTGTATGAAGAAAGAGTAAAAAATGAGGAGGCTAGGAAGATCTCTATGAATCTCGCCAACGATATTCACTGCCTACCCTACAAAAGGCTTAGCGTAAATACTTGTCTGTAGAAGTATAATTTAACGTTATAAATTGTAGTACTTGCCGGCCAAAAATAATTCTTATAAGTATATAAAAATTTTATACTAACTACCTATATATAAATCTTCTATTACAAAAACTCAAGAAAATAGCAGAAACATTACGATGGGCGTATGAAAATTGTAGAAATATTGATACTAACATTCGTAGGGCAAATATACAGTTACTTTGTAAATATTACACTCGTACTTTTCCACAATATACACATAGCTTCAATAAAAAATAGCAAGCTAATCCGAGGATTGAAATGTTAAATTGTGCTCATACCTCTTTCTTTACTTTCTTCGCTGTTTCGTACACCGCATTCCGATCCGCCAGATCGACGATATAACTCGCTGCTTCGTAACCTTCGTCTTTAAGTGCACTACAAGTGTTTTCTAAGCCTGTGAATATAATTAACTGCATTAGTAAGCAAACTTCCATTAATTACAATTCATTAATACGCTCTTTGATTTTATAATCGTTGTAATGAAGAAGATTCAAGTTTCAAACAAGCTTAAACCCTCGACAGTCCTGCGTTTTTTTGTGGAATACAAATAAACACATGATGAAGATGACTATTGACAAGAAATGCACATTGTCTTTAGATGCCAAAAATTGAAACTCCGGATTGCCAACTGAGGCTGCAGTGTGAACCCTCTTTCAGGATACCAGATAACCTATTAGCGCTTTGCTGGTAGGAATTTGTACGTTGTTGTACAAACTTTTACAATTTACACCAAAATTATATTAATGTTGTGTTATAAAAGTACATGTTGTAGATTTTTATTTGTAAGGGCTATTCCCAGTAGTCCACTTGAGTAATGTTATTATTGTTGTAGTAGATATAACACCGAACACGATATTATAATGTTTTGAATTCCAGAAGTTCCTGTAACCACCGTGCGCCTCCATCAATGTTTTAACTCCTTCATATATCCTTCACATTTCATTATTTAACTCCATCAGTTGAGAATACGTGCTTTAAAATTGATTTGGAAAGTTACAACCACATAACGACATTATAAGTTAAATGAAAAATGTAACAAAACTCTACAAGCATTTTGTTAACATCGAATAAAAAAAATATAGGTCAAGATGACCAAAATGGATCTTCATAATTTTCGCCAGTACATGTAATTGATAATAGAGAATTATTTCTTCAACCGTGTAAATTAAAATTAAATGCATTTAATATCATTTATTTACGAGTAACGGCCCGCCCCGGCTTCGCACGGTTACGAAATATACATGCAAACCTTCCTCTTCAATCACTTTATCTATTAAAAAAACCGCATCAAAATCCGTTGCGTAGTTTTGAAGATTTAAGCATACAAATTGACACAGGGACAAAGTAAGCGACTTTGTTTTAAACTAGTACTAGTGGCCCGCCCCGGCTTCACACGGTATAAAATATACATATAAACCTTCCTCTTGAATCACTTTATCTATTAAAAAACCGCATCAAAATCCGTTGCGTAGTTTTGAAGATTTAAGCATACAAATTGACACAGGGACAAAGTAAGCGACTTTGTTTTAAACTAGCACTAGTGGCCCGCCCCGGCTTCACACGGTATAAAATATACATATAAACCTTCCTCTTGAAACACTTTATTTATTAAAAAAAATTGAATCAAAATCCGTTGCGTCGTTTGAAATATTTAAGCATACAAAGAACTAATTACATCGAAAATAAAAACTAGGGCAAGATGACCAAAATGGATATGAACAATTATCGCCTGTCCATGTGTTTGATAATAGAGAATTAATTCTTCAACCGTGTAACTTAAAATTAAATGCATTTAATATCATTCATTTACGACTAGCGGCCCATTCCGGCTTCGCACGGGTATGAAATATACATATAAACATTTATCTAGAAAAAGTTGCCGAAACTCAACGACTTATAAGAAAAGCTCGCATAGACTCCTTTAAAAGCTTCTGTAATAATATTAATAATTCAGTTAATAGTAGAGGTATGTGGCTTAAAATGCAATGGTTAAAAGGTTATAGGAGTAGCAATAATAATGATTTGGACAAAGAAACAGCATATACATTTTTACAACAGTTTTCGCCAGATTATGTCATGGTAGAAACACCTACATTTTTATCGAACAATGCGAAGTTAGAGGCACCTGTTTCTATACAGGAATTAATTAATGTCCTTAAAAATAAGGACACTACACCAGGGACAGATAACGTTTCGTATTCTATGGTATATCAATTTCCGGACAAAAACATTTTAGTGTTTTTTTTTAAATTCTTGTTTGGCACAGGGCACAGTACCTATCCAATGGAGAGACATAAAAATCATGCCAGTACCTAAACCAGGAAGGGACCCATCAAGTACACATTCACAACAACATATTCGTGTCTAGAACCAAAAGTTAGACCAAATAGGTGTTGGAGCTACATTGTGTATATTTGGAAATATCTCAAGGAAAGACATTTGACGGTTAAGTTAGATGAAAATAATATTTCAGTTACAAGATAGACTTGCCAAGGTTTAGCTCAGGGTGACCCTATGTCACCAATATTATTTAAAAACGTCACTAGTCATATTTTTAGTAGTATTCTGAACATATACCGTTCTCAATATGCTGATGAGTTCGTGCTGTATGTATCTGGTAACAATTTAAGATTCATGACTAATACTACAGGCTGCTTTAGATAATATGGTTAAGCAGTTAACGTAAATAGGTATAAGTTTGTCAGTTAATAAAAGTAAGATAATTTTGTTCTCGAGGGGTAAGCGTAAAAAGTTAGTTAATATTACAGTAAATAATGTAAGCCTGGAAAATGTCTCTTCTATTAAATATTTAGGATTAAAATTATATTGTGCATTAAAATGGATATTACATATTGATGAGCTACAGGAAAAAGCATTAAAAAAACTAAACATTTTTTATGTATTGGCAGGGTCTTCTTGGGCGGTACACAAGTACACCTAAAACAATTATATATCTCTTCAATTAGAAGTAGATTAGATTACGGTACCTTTCTGTTTGATAACAGCGCAAAATATAACACATCTAAATTAGACAAAGTACAAAATCAAGCGCTTAGAGTAATTGGAGGATTTATTAAAACCACGCCTGTCCATGTTTTGGAAGCTTTGCCTGCTTCCATTATTTTTAAAGAGAAGATTCTTAGCAGCAAAGTATTATCTGAAAGCCAGATCTATTGTTAACAGTAGAACTATTTCAATTTTGTCGGATCTAGCACGTTGGTGTTTAGATCATAGTTATTAGAGACGCAAAAAGTTACCATTGCTGGCCATTACACATAACGAGTTACTTAAGGAAGTAATACACACATCTCCAAAACCTGAGATGTTTTCTGGGTCAACATGGATGTCAAATATAAATATAAAATCTAGAATAAGTGTTAATATAAATAGTATTAATATGCCCAGGCGTACACTTGGTCCAGATGTTCTACTTAAAAAAGTATCCAAATGATGGATATGAATGGTATTATCAAATATATACAGATAGTTAAAAAGTCATGATGGTGTAGGTGCTTCATTTTTTGACCCTCAGAATAATTTTTGGGCTAGCTTTAAATTAAATAATAATTTCAGTATTATGTCGGCTGAATTACATGCTATTTTAGAAAGCCTCTCACACTTACATACGTGTAATTACAACAAATTTGTTTTATTTTGCGATTCAAAAAGTGCATTGTAACATAACTCGGTGCACCTCGTCGTTACGAGGGCTTCTGGTAGCCTATTCGATACTTAACTTGGTATTGGAGTTGCAACACAAAAGTAAATATATTAAATTTCAGTGGGTGCCATCACATGTAGGACTGTTAGGGAATGAGAAAGCAGTACGCTCGGGCATACAGGTAGTTTATTTACCCTTATTCACGGACCTTCTATGGAATATAAGAAATCGATGTCACAATTTATGGAAAACATATTTTGATACAAGAGCTGTGGAGAAGGGCATCTGGTACAAAATTATATGTAGTGAACCTCCTAAAATACCATGGTTCGCCTCAAGTAAATTGAATAGACAAAAACTAGTAACACTTATGTGATTACGTGCCGGGCACATCCCAATGAACGCCTTCGGACATATGATGAAAGTCACTGTAACCCCCAACTGTTCAATCTGAGATACGATAGAAGATGTGTACCACACTTTAGTTGAGTGTAGCCGGGTCGGAGCTGCGAGGAGCAGAGTGGAGTCCGCGACGGGTGTAACACTCAGGGAACTAGGTTCTGTGAATGCTATACTCGCTAAGCCGAAATCATTAATATGTTTGTGTCTAGTTAATTTATTTGAGGTACTAACAAAAATTAGAAGTAATGAAAGTTAATGTTAGTTTTCGTTATTTAAATTTTTTAGATTAAGTTTGTTTTGTGTTATGTTTTTTTTGTATTATAATTACTGATTTATTTAGTTTAAGATATTATGCATAAGGCTGGCATAGTCGTTTCACGACTAAAGCCTATAAATAAAGATAAAAATAAAAAAAAAGTTGAGAGGTGTCAAGGGACACCCGGATGGAACGAAGTTCTCTCTCTCTCTCTCAATCTCTATCAATCTTTAGTAATCTATATCTCTATCTCTCTTATAGAGAGAGACAGACAGAGAAACATGAAATAAAAAAAAGAAAATAAAAATATAAAAAAAATAATAAAATAAAAAAAAATGTTCGAACCCGGGACCTCATGCAGTCAAGTCTAACTACTGAACCGCTAGACCACAGAGCAAAAAGTGTCGTGACAACATTTTCGTAAGATTTTTTTCCGTCTAGCCCCCATTCACAACGCGCAATAAGGAACTTCGTTCCAAAAAAATACATATAAACGTTCCTTTTCAATCACTTTATCAATTAAATCCGCATCAAAATCCGCGTTGCGTAGTTTTAAAGATTTAAGCATACAAAGGGACATAGGACAGAGAACGCGACTTTGCTTTATACTGTGTGATGTAGTTGGTACTATAGAGCAACATAGAGTAATTTTTAAATAGCTAATTTTTAGCGGACTTCATAAAAAGGAGATAATTGTTTTCGTAAACATATTGTCTTAATTAGACTCGATCACAGTGCATTAAATCAAATAAATGCTCTTCAAATGTATACTTAAATTATTATTTACGTACGACGTATTACAGAGATCCTTTAATCATATTATTTAATCACTTGAGTGAAGTTACGGGTATCTGCTAGTGTTAAATGAATAAATAATCAATTTCACTATTAATAGTTGGTGCACGGGAAGAAAAAGCGCTGAAAAAATATTTTAATTGTCGAGTTTTAAAAGTTAAAAAATTATACGAAAAAAAATATACACTTTTTATCTAATGATAGTTCAAGAAACAAAAACGACATATTTTTGTACAAAGTTTTATTTGTATGGGTAATGTGTGTAGCTTAATAAATATTTAAGCTCATATTTACTGACTACAATTTTAATAAGTATGTATGTAGAAATTTAACAAATAAATATAGTTATTTTAAAACTTCAAAAATGACAGAAAAGTCGATTGACTTACAAAAAACAGTATAGGAGTCGAACATATTATAAGCTCCTCTTTTTTTTAAAAGTATCTTCACGCCCATAACCCTGAAGAGGTAGGCAGAGGTACAACCAAGGCACCCATGACTAGCCGAAGACACTAAGTCCCACAATGTGATAGGTGGCAAGCCTATCGCCAACCGGGCACATTTCCAATCCCGACCAACATTTTTTTTTTTCATTAGAAAATTGGAAACATCCAATTTTCTTTGTGTTGGCCGACCCGGGATTCGAATCCGGGACCTCATGCAGTCAAGTCCAACACCGGGACCGCTAGACCACAGAGGCGATATTCTTTTTTTATTAGTCGGTTGAACTGTATCAAATAAGTTTAAATACGAGAAGATGAATGTTAGGTATTTTCAGAGTTCCTATGGCCGTCATATCAGCTCAATTATAACATTGCAATGTCACTGAAGTTATGTAAGTATTTCAAAAATCCGCTGATTTGGTTAAGAATAACTGCTTTAAAATTCGATAGTTAGATTCCACTCGAACCAACACAGTCACGTACATAATAAGTTAAATAAAAGCTTGTAAAATGGTAATTAATTGCGTCAAAAACAAGCAACGCGTTGATGTCTTAATTATGGAAAGTCAAAGACGATGATTTCACATGTATGTCAATAAATTCATACTGTCGTCAGCTCTTAAAATGTATGCACTCTCTAAATTTCAATACTATTAACTTAAGGCATTTTGTTTATTAAAGCGAGAAAAGAAAACTAAATGCGTTTTACGAAAGCTCACTTCTGGTTGGGTCCTACCACCTAATTTGTTCCTGCGGTCATAATGACTTGTGTCATGTTCCGGTCCAAAGCCGGTAGCCGATGTACTTACAAACTCTTTGGTGTCTATAGGCCATTCAACAATGGCAAACAAAATCGCCGTAGCGTAATTCAGACGAGCCGTATGTTGGTTCGCTGTCTTATCATAATAAAAGTTAGGAGTAGTACACAGGACACAAAGATGTATACAGGCTTATTGGAAATGTGTCCCGATCCCGTTAAGGGGGTGTAGATGAGGTCACTAGCTAACTAATTACCCATGAGTATGCGGGGAAAAAGTGAACCAATCACGTTTGGGGGCATATGAAATGTTTAGTCTACGACATTTCTCCTGTCTCTTCAATAGAAGAGCTAAGAAGCCGTATTGTAAGTGCAGCAGAACTAATAAAAAATAATTTGTCAAGTGCTGTAGTGAAAACTAGTCTTAGGAAGAGAATGCGTATTTGCATTAGGAATAGAGGATCTCACTTTGAAAATGAGCTGTAAATCAATTTAAGGCAACGTTAGATCTAGTGTTCTAATTGATTTACAGCTATAAATTGTTTGCATTGATTAAAATGAAAATTTCAAATTCAAGGTTCATTTCCTGTTTATGTTTATTAATCTTTATTACAATTATTATGTAACTTTTTGTGTGAATGTTGTATCTTGATGGATAGCTAATAATGTGTAGATATTTTTAAAATGTTCTGCCGTCCAAGTACATTGGTGATTTTTTGAGAAAAAATACACTTTATTCCAAACAACATTGTAAAAATCATAAAAAATGTAGAATTTTCTATCTCTTATTTCAAAACTATGAATGTTTTTATTTATTTTATTGTGTTTTATAATGTACTGGAGTAAGCTGTAACTGGATAATAACTAATTATACTAAAATACGCCGTAGTTTTTTTTTCATCTTGTTTTGAAAATTGTATTACCCTATTTTTTAAAAAAAAAGGAAAAAAAATATAGCTCGTGATTGGTTCACTTTTTCCGCGCATTTAGCTAACTAGCTAATGACCTCATCTACACCCACTTAACGGGATCGGGACACATTTCCAATAAGCCTGTATATGTGTATACATGGAGAAGATGAGCAAAAATATACCAACAAGAAAACTGTAGAATAGTGACATATATGTACCTTAAACTTTAAATACAATAAAGAAAATAGGTTTTGATGACTAATAAAATAAAAATTAAAAACGTTCAATAATCCAGAGAAATTCTACCATAATGTAGGTAAGAACCGCGTCAGCTATAAAAAAATCCGCACTTGAAGTCGGTCCATTCGTTTAGATGTTATGATGTCATAAGCAAAGAAACACACCCTTTAAACGTATAACGCTTCGTTTTTTCTGCCTGGGACTAAAAATGGGCAAAAAAAATTCGTTTTAGTTCATTCAGTTTGGAAGATATGGCAGGTGGCAAGCTTAGCTTCGGGTTCACCGTCTTGATATATAAGCACATAATTCGACAAGTATTTCTTATTATCAAAAACTCCGTTTGGAATCAGAACCAGAAAAACCAAGTGGTACTTGTGAACATCGACATTGATGAATAAGCGATCACAGGATCGGAACCGCACAAAAAAACCGCCACACAATGAGAAGAACCGGAAGACACTCAGCGGGTTTGTCTTTATAAAATTAATTACAACATTTTAAAGAAAAAAAAGCATCTTAACGCCGATATCCCTGAAGAGGTAGGCAGAGGCACAACCAGGGCACCCACGACTAGCCGAAGACACTAAGTCTCACAATGTGATAGGTGGCAAGCCTATCACCAACCAGGCATATATCCAATCCCGAGCAACGTTTTTTTTTATTAGAAAATTGAAAAAACCCGATTTTCTTTTTGTTGCTAGACCCAGGATTCGAACCCGGGACCTCATGCAGTCAAGTCCAACAACTGAACTGCTAGACCACAGAGGCCAAATACTTCCTTTGAGATTTCATAATAGCCTTTTTTATACATTTGTTAAATTATGAACACTTTAAACTTTCGTTCAAGTCTACACAAAATTATATTTCATTCAACGATCGCCACCCTTTGACCTATGTGTTGCTTAAAAGGCCATTATAAATTTTTCATGGTATAAAAATTCCTGCCACTTAATTCAACGATCACCTAAAGTACCTTTTGATGTAAGCTTATATATAAAAGACTTCAAATTTAACGAGTTTTGATGACCGTTTTGCTTAATGCAATAATTTATCTTTACTTTAACTATAACTAGCTGTTGTTCGCGCCGTCATACACATTTTTTTAGCCTGATTCTGCGTTATACAGCTACTGCAGAAACACACGTTTTATACGAACCTTTTTTATTGATATCCCATAAGACGACTCTTGCCCCAAGTCTCGCCAACTTTAGCGCCAACTGTTTGCCAACTCCTCCCGCGCCTCCCGTCACTAAAACCACGTCATTCTTGAGGCTCTTCATAGGCCGTAGGAAATTAGGTACCAAAGTCCAAAACAATGACTCCAGAATATAATAACATGATATGACAAGAAATAAAACTGTGTCTTTGGCGATATCAAAAATACTGGACATCTGAGAGGGTGTATTTATCTTTGTACTTTCCAACATTTTGTCACCTGCAAAAAGATAATGTTATTAGTTTTTTGTCCTTCCCTGCGTTGATCCGGGTTCTCTTTGTAGAATATACTATCTACCGTTCTGCCATTCAGCTAATAAGAGGCGAGCATAAGTTTTCAACAAGACCCCTGCCGGTGTAGTGCTGGGCAGCAACTCGACTGGATAGGGATCCATTGCCTTACCTATTCCTGCTGCCGTAATACCCTATTATGTCCTGGTCCGGAGGGTAGAGTAGCCATTAGACTAGTAGATCCCGGTGTGAAAGTGTGTTAGGCCCATGACGCACCTTAAAATATATCTATAGGCCACGGTCATCTCTTACCATCAGGAGAGCCGTGTCCTTGCACGTTTGTAATGCTATAAAAATGCTTTACGTGAGCAAGTTGACCAAATAGGTACTACTATATTTTGTTATGCGATACAGCTTTCTTGATGATAAAAGAGAACAGTGGTTTATAAAGATAGTAGATGTTAAAGGTGCATCCCTATCCGTATATCTGAGATGTTAGGCATAAAATGTCTACGTCAACTGGCTACCCCCCCGACCAGGACATGAGACTGTTTTTATGGCAGGAAGAATAAGGAAGGCGGTGGACCTCACAGCACTTTTTCACCAGTGGTCTTGTGATCTATGTAACCTATGCTCGCCTCATGCAGGAAGACAAATGGTCTATTCTATACAGGAGACCTGAACCAACACAAATGTAATACCGTCTAGTATTACAGAATAATCGACCTTAAAGTCACAGATTGTGGTCTACAGCCAACAATCTATTTTTGTTGAATTCTAGCTCAAAGCTTAAGGTCAACGAGTCCCTTGTACCTTCGCCGATAACTTGACGCTTGAAATTGGTCATTTGATTGCATAAACAGATATAAAAATAGATCGCCTCTGTGGTCTCGCGGTTCATGTGTTGGATTTGACTTCATAAGGTAACTGTTTGGAATCTCGGGTCGAGCAACAAAATGAAAATGTGATATTTCCAATTTTCTAATAAAAAAATGTTGCTCGGGATTGGATATGTGCCAGGTTGGCGATAGGCTTACCACCTATCACATTGTGGGACTAAGTGTCTCAGAGGAATTGTGATAGTAAATTTAGAAAAAAAAAACATTGAAATCCGTCCGACCGCTCTAGTAATGATACCACAGACAGGCACAAATACACAGACAACACAAACATATGACACCTCTCTTATTCCGTAAGGACTAAAAACTGCACAAAATCGACTTAAATTTCAATATTATGCCAATCAAATAAAATAAAATATGTATACTTAGTTAAGTATTGCTCAAAAATCTCTCAACTAATTGCTGTTATGAAATTTATGTGAAACCATCTTTAACCTGCACTGCCCCCAAAACAAAAGAGTAGGAGGTCACGTGTGTTATGATATAGAAATAATCCGTTTTTTTCATTGGTTGAAAATAAACAACGTACGAGTTTTAATAAAGCTAAAGAAGGGTTTTGGCGCTATCGACAGAAAAGATGGTCGAAGTTTTTTCATAACTATTGAATTTCGTGTTTACGTTGAGTGAAATTAGTCACTTTTGGTGACATTTTGTACAATTTTGTTTAGAGAAAGTGCACAAATGAAATAATCAAGAAGAAATTAGCGTATCGTGTATTTCCCCGTTGCCACCAAATCTCACTATATGAGCTTGAGCAATGA
Source organism: Calephelis virginiensis (assembly GCA_002245475.1). Classification (NCBI taxonomy): domain Eukaryota; kingdom Metazoa; phylum Arthropoda; class Insecta; order Lepidoptera; family Riodinidae; genus Calephelis; species Calephelis virginiensis. The sequence continues at coordinate 15,755 of NJDC01003770.1, forward strand.
GGCCACCGCTTTACTCAAGACCCGATATGACTTTTATTGACGACTTGTGACTAAGTTTGAACAATGGACACCAGATTTTGGTGAATCGGTTAACTTGATGCAAATTTCTACTTGACTAATGGCAAAATGCTCACGCGAATGCTCAATACTACAGAAACCAATAAAAATAACAAACCTAATCTTTCGCTTTTAACGGTGTCTTATGAACTTGAAACTGAATTTACTTACTTACTCTACCCTCTAAACCAGGACACGACAATTGCGACAAAAAATCCTGAATTAATACATTATTAATAGCCCATGAGCCTGCGACAGATTTTTGGACCAATTTTCGGAGATAACTCGTGTCTATCGTATCGATATCTATTTATTTGTATTTATCGTTAAATCTATGACTAGATCAAGAGCTCTCGGTGAAATTAGTTCATCAATAATTATTCTTGCAATCAATAATACAGCAATGATTATAACAATATACCTTACCCATTTGAAAAGAATAAAAATAATAATCAATTTGTTGTTTGTTGAAATTGCAACAAAGAAATAAAGCAGTACCCACATATTCTAAGTAATTACATATTAAGTACATTCAGGTGACATATAATAAGTTACATTCTATATTTCGTAGTGGTCAGTCATCATCATTATAAACATCATCAACCTAGCAAAATATTTTTTTTTCACGTATAAGCTTAAGACCCTGTAGTCCGCTTTCTTATTCTTAAAAGTAAAAAGAAATGAAGATTTCGCATGCACGATCTTCAGTATATCTAATAGTAATGTATATTGGCACATATATTCTGTTCCACTTCGGCTAGCCGGTTTTGCGGAGCTACCAACATAGACTGTCGAATTTTATCAAAACATGATCTCATCACCTTAGGCGGTTTCCCTGCCTTTTCTCCATTATAGTACGGTTATAAATGATACCACGATGTCATCGTGACGCTTTTGAACATCTACAAATTGAAGTATTCAGTACTGGAAGGTAAAGTAACCGGTCGACTTGCACATGTGACCTGAGGCCCAGCCACAAGATATTGCACCAGCAATACCTGTGGTGTATAAAGGCGACTATTGACTTTTAGCGGTCTTCCATAGTATCTGATCATCACACGTAAGAAGAATGGATGTTACGTACTTTTACTGGTCTTTACGTTTTACTACATACATAAGAAGGGGGTTATTTCTTCGAAATCTAGAATTTTTATTCTATCCCATCGATTTCTTCGTTATTGGTTACCCGATTTTAAAAATTATTTTTGAAGTGAAAACTTCTATGGCGACGTTGCGCACTTTTTTTAGAATGGGTAAAAACTTCTAAACTCGCGTCAGGACACGTGACCTGATCGAAATTCGTAAGACGGCGCAGGGCGCTTGCGCGATGTTCGTGTTGTCATGTTTGTGAACGAAAACACAATAAATGAATATTGTATTCTACTACATAAATGATAGGTAGTACTTTCATCCTGATAATTAAAGCAATTTGTGCAAAATTATTACCTAACCATTCCAAAATATCAAAAATGCATAACGTTAATATTCAATTCAAATTGTCACTTCTGCCGGCACTCCCGAAGTGCAAGCCGTCATTTTTTTTACTTGAAAGATGTTTTTAGATGGTTGAATTGCCACCAAAGTCAGGATTTGATTATAAAATCAAAGTGAAATAAATGAATAGAAATGCTTACATTTTTGTATACACAGACGACATAATATTGAGATTGAAGTCGATGTTTTGTAGTTTGACAAACTTAATATCATCTTAGATAGGTAATATAAATACGTAAAGATTCTGTGATTTCAGAAAAATAAATATATTATCTAAATGTCTACTAAATTAATTATAGTTTAATAAGATAGTTTCTATACTTCTTATCGTCGGTGCTTGGTGGAATTCCATTCTTGATACAATTTATTTAGAAACACTTGTACTTTCCACAAGTTATTTATTATTTTTTATTTTTATGGTTTAGCCAACCGGTTTCGCTATACAAGCCCTTTTTATATAGCTCTGATGATGCTTGTATAGCGAAACCATAAAAATAAAAAATAATATAATATATTGTGGAAAGTACAAGTGTTTCAAAATAAATTGTATCAAGTTTAATAAGAACTTAGATTTTTGCAATTTTCCCGCGCTATTTTTAATAAAAACATAATTAAGCTGTACAGAATAAAAATGTTCTCAACACAAATTTATTATCTGTAAATCAAATAGGGAAGTCCTCAGAGAGACAAAGAATAAATTACAATCCAAAGAAGAAACATATAAAAACACGAGCTGACCTGGCAGACGTTGTTCTGTTTTTTCATGTGAATTTTAGTAAAAAATTGGGTTGAGTCACCCTTATCACTTATGGGGTATGAAAAATAACAAACCGATTAACAAACCTACTGAATAAGCATATAAAATTTGGTGAAAATCGGTAAAGCCGTTTCGGAGACATACGGTAACTAACATTGTGACACGATAATTTTATATATAAGATGGAACGTTAACAAAGAACAAAGGTTATACTTATGTCATTTTCCCTAGCATTAGAATATAAATAAGTAATGGAATAGGACAAGTGGAATATGACAAAATTTTCTTGTAAACATTCTGAAATGTATCTTTAATCGTCGGATATTTTACAATTTCTTAAACACTTGTATTTATTTAATTAAACAATAACTAATAACAAATAATTGCAATATAATTAACAAAATAAAAGGACATTATATTGCAATAATTTACGACAAAGATTGAATATTACAGAGATTATCAATATTTTTATACCTTTGTTTCTGAAGGTTGTAAACAATTAATTATTAGCGAAATAAAAACATAATTACATAATTACACGTTAGTACCTACTTAAATCTATAAATGCATATAAGTGAAACTGAGCAGGCTAGTATTTTACTTAAGGATAATATTATTGTTTATTGAAACGCAATATTAACGATAATTCAATGAAAAATAAAAGTTATTAAAAAGAAACAATAGTATTTTATAAAAAAAAATACAAAAACAATTGATAATGTAGGTATTTTATGAAATAAATAAATAATTTATTGAAATATTATCCAGCATTTTAACTAAACTAGGCTTGTTAACTAGGCTTGTGGAATTCTTGAATTATTATAATATTAATTGTCATAAATAAAATGTTACATACCTCGATATAAGATTTTTATCGAAACAAAAGTTAGTATGTTCAGGTATCGACGGTAGCGGCGCTGCGTACGCGCCGGTCGACCTACAACTGCGCGTTCTTCGTTCGTTGCTCTACTCTCATACTTTCTCCGATAACGGTAATAAGATCTTTTACAAGAGGTATAATGATTTAACCTAAAGAACTACGAAATATATACTTTTTTTCTATCACAAATATCTACCATATAAGGTTTACTTTAATATGGCTACAAACTTTTAGTCCGAATCTTAGAACGAAGATTTGTCATTCACAGACAATTTTGAAAGATCAAAAATAACTTATGTTATTTAAGTTTCAGCACTTTTCTCGAGCTTGCGATAAATTTTCAAAAAATTATAAAGAAAGAACCGTACTTGCATCATACCACTTAAGTGTAGTTTAGTCACGCGACTATCGCGTTGTCGGCAAAAGACGAAGGGCGCTGATTCAAATTCCATCTACCTTCCTTGCCAGGCACGTAAAAGGCGAGCATAGGCTCACCGTCACTAACACCGTGACGTCCGACTAGGTGTTAGAGTTTCGCAGCGACTCGCCCGGATTGGTACCACCGCCTTACCTATTCCTGCCGTCCTAACCTCATGACGTGTACCGGTTCGGACGGTAAAGTAGCCGCTAAACTTACTTTTGCTCGACATCCCGACCTCAGGTTGGCAGCGCACCATTACCACCTTTGGTGTCTCTAGGCGGCGTGAATTTCTTACAATCAGGAAATACGTCTGCTTATTTGCCTTTCTATATCATAAAAAAAACATTGTGAATATAAATTGTTGATTAATATACCAGCGCATCAAAGTCAGTTTGGCACAACTTTTAAATCAAAAAATGAAAAAAATAAGTTTGCTATGTTTTTTATTCGCTCAAATTATATGACACTAGTTGCCTTATATCTGAATGCCTTTAGACTTACTTTAAAATTATACGGGTTATACTTTTTCAAGTAAACTTTATACAAATTCGGGTTTGCTATGTATCTATGGAAGTCCCGCCTCTTATTACGTAGTATTTATATACTCTTTGATCCAAGTGTTTTGGCTCTCCCACGGGGATCCTGTATCGGGGTTCAAAGCAGACTCTGTTTTCCTAGGTCTGATAGGTATATATTTGTGGTATTTAATAAGTTTATATATGCTCTGATATTTAACACCTTTTAGATAGCAAAATTCGACGGCTTCTTAATGAGTGGGTAAAGAAAAGCTAAACAAAAGACAGCATTTCAAGGCAAATTAAAAAGATATGAAGTAAGATAGTCTTTTTGGAAGTAAAATATTCGATTCCTTTACTTTTGAGATAGAACTCTATTACACTAACGCCTTTCCTGTTTATAAAGAAGTATCTTCACGCCCATATCCCTGAAGGGGTAGGTAGAGGCACAACTAGGGCACCCACGATTAGCCGAAGACACTAAGTCCCACAATGAGATAGGTGGCAAGCCAACCGTGTTTACAGATCTTGTAAATTAAAAAAAAAGTTGTTTTTGTCAATAAATAAGATATTCATTTTAACCCTAATGCTATTTCTATGGCATTAAGCAGCGAATACGCACACAGCTCTCTGGATGGTATTTAAGAGAAAACCGGAGTCTACAGACACCACATATTTATAGGTGCGTTGCAGTCTTGTGGCCGAGATGCATATTCTATGGGCATATATAAGTATACAGTTGTAGTTCGTCACGAACTGAGACTTCGAGAGGAACAAATAGATCTTTAAATGATTCCAACATTTCGTTATTCACCATTGCTTTCATACGAGTATAGAAACAAAGTTTTACTGCAAAGCAAACGTATAAGTGGATTCGGAGTGCGTAAATATTGACATACACGACTTTCTTTTGCTGCGTTGAGTTCAAACATGCAATTGATTTTCCAGTCTCAACTTCGATCAGAAAAGAAAAACATAAAGTGGTATTTTAAAACAAAATAACCCGAATATATAAATTAACTTCTATGTTGAGAAATGAGATACCTAATAAGATATTATGATGACATATATTTTATTAAGCGTCTGGATGTTTGGTGTGTTTCTTACGCGTTTACTTTGCAAATTAAGAATGGAATTTTAGTATTTTTTTGTAAATTGGCTATGAATTTGATCAGATGATTTCATATGCATAAATGTAATCAAAACTATATCACACTAGTGGCCCCGTTGAACTTGGTATCGCCTGACATTAACAGCTACAAACAATTTGTTTGGATTAAAGCGTTGTTTTTCCCGTTTTCCCTGCTATTTCCCAGTTTTTAATTTCATAAGAACGTAAAAACAGTCACGATATCATTACGACGTTGTTACCAACACCGAAATCAAAACACAGTCGTGATGACACCTTCAAGACACTTTTATGACATCGTCTTCTTCGTCACTGTCAACACACCGTCACAATGTTATCACGAACCCATGACGACACAGCCACGACATTTTCACTAACACCATCGTAGGCGTGACACCGTAACGAAATCGTCACGACACCGTCTCTACATCATCGTGATACTGTCACGACGTCGTGATATTGTCACCAACGATATCATCCTAGCCACCATCACCGTCATCATAATTAACTACG
>NJDC01003770.1:48108-70518 GCA_002245475.1 Calephelis virginiensis
GACACCTATACTAAATTTGCTATAAGACCGGTTTCATTCTATTATCAGTTCGGTGTAGGTCGACCGAACTTCGGATCTTAGACTATTGTATTTTGACTGAATTTAAAATACAATATTCATATAATCAAACTGCGAAACAAGGTTTGATGTTTGAAAGTGGATAATTTAGGAATTGAGACTCTCGTACAATTCTCCCGTGTTGGTCCGGGCTCATAAGCAGAAGAAGCCATCTGCCTCACTATGCCAGGCAGCTCGCAAAAAGCGAGCACAGGCTTACATTCACTATCACCATGCCATCTGACTAGGTGAGAGAGTTTCGCAGCGACTCGCCCGGATTGGTACCACCGCCTCATCTATTCCTGGCGCCATAACGTCAGCACTTGTCGTTGACTTGTTCCGGTTCGGAGTATAAGGTAGCCGGTACTTTTGCTGGAGGACTAGCATCCCAGCCTCAGGCCGTGCATTGCCAACCTGAGGCCAGGATGTTAGGCCTCGACCAAAAGTAAGTTTACCGGCTACCTTGCCCTCCGAACCGGAACACGTCAACGGCAAGCGTTGGACGTTATGGCGACAGGAATAGGTAAGGCGGTGGTACCAATCCGGGCGAGTCGCTGCAAAACTCTTCCACATAGTAGGATGTCACGGTGTTAGTGACGGTAAGCCTATGTTCGCCTTTTACGAGCTGCCTGGCAGGAAGGCAGATGGTCTATTCTGCGAAGGAGCCCAGACCAACACGGGGAAATTGTTCATAATAATGACGCTTGGAAGCGTGCTGAAATTATTATTTTCCCTGTTAAATCATTGTCATATTTATCATTGTTATTCCTCACATTTAGACTTGGAAATCTAGAATCCGCTTTCTTCTCCACTTTGCACGCTATACGACTTTGATGCCTTGATACATTGGTACGTATTTGTAAGAAATTTCGATTTGTTATGTAAGTGTGCTGCAATACTTTTTTTTTGTTTTTATACATTTATGAACGTGATAGTACTTGCTATTTATAAGCAGTTTTTAAACGCCGCGAAGATCAAAAAAGAGTAAAGTTCTAAGTTTGACGTGTACGTGTGAGTGTGTGTATATGTATCTGTGTGTGTGCGTGTACGTCTGTGTTGAGTGTGCTATGTCTGTACAGAATGTCTGGCGTTGTGTGTGTAAAAAAAATACTTAGATACAAAGTATCTAAGTGAGGCTTATGCACTGGCTTCACGAGGACCGCCGGAAGGAAGTATAGCCGGATCGGGCAATAAAGAAAAATGTGTTTTCTTAACGTTCTAAAAAAACAACGTAGTCCGAGATTGGATATGTGCCCAATTTGCCACCTATTACATTTTGGGATTCAGTGTTGTTGTTTTTGTAGCTGGTTGTACCTTTATTTTTATGTTTGGGATTCGGGCGTGAAGGTACTTTATCTATGTATTTATATTGCCCTCCAATGCTTCTACGGTTTCCATGCATTATTTTCATGATTCAAAACATATTCATACTCTATTCTCAAAACTATTTTTCACGTAATATATTTCTGCAACGCAAAATCGTCCCAACTCTACCTCCTAGCTGACTAGTAAAAAATGCCATATAGCATTAAGTCATCCATTAGACAGTTTTTGTGTGCTTAAAAGTAAATAAACAAATAGTCAACCTTAACCTTTGAGTATTAAACAAACATTAACTCAAATCAACAGTTTAATTTGGAAACTGTTCTAACAAGGTTGTTTTAAAGAAATTTAACGAAGATATTTAAAAAAAAAGTATTTTAAATATCAATAACATATTACGTATAAAAAACAGGTGGCAATTCTGAATGTAACAGATGATATGCAACATAAAAGCTTAAAATGTACATAAAAATATGCAAGAAAAATGCTTGAAATGTGCACAAAAACAGACAGAATATGCAACATTAAATGAGTTTTTTTTGTTTTGTATATATTATTCCTTTACATTTAAGTTTATTGTTAGTAAAAACTTGTTTTAAGTTTTACTTTATTAAGTATGTATCTTTAAAATGTATAATTTTTTGATAAAAAAAAAGTGTGAGTGTGTGTGTGTGTGTGTGTGTGTGTGTGTGTGTGTGTGTGTGTACTTATGTACACGCGTTAGAAGTTGTACTTTTTCAGCGTAATAAGATAAAAATCTTTTTAAAAACTAAAATTTTATCTATAGCTAACTTCATCATGTCGGTTTTTCGTGACAGTGTGCGCGCGCATCGTAAAAATTTACCCTCATCATTTTTTCCTAACGCGCCAAAAGAAGTATAACTTCATTAAAAAAAGTATTAAGTTTCAGATTTTTTTACAAAATCAGCATACATTAAGTAAACTATCCATTGATAGACGATAACCGATACAGTCACATGTAACATTACTTAATATTTTTGCAAACATTAACAATCAAGTATTGTTCTAAATATTCAGTGGTAAGATTCATTCTTCGATCATTCAAAATATTTTTATAGGCCGAAAACAATCGCTCCACATTTACTGAGGTAACTGGGCAGAATTTGAACTTGGGTGCTATGTTAGCGCTTATATTTTCTGGCAAAATTTTATTTTTATTTTAACAAAACTATCAATTTGACACAGATGAATAAATAACACGCATAATAGGTGGGAGGAAGGAGTAGCGAGGTATCTTTTGTTTCTTTCCTTTTTTTATCATCCCAAAACAAAAGACGCGCGAGAAATTCTGTAAATTATAGCGATAATATATGCGTCATCACTAGATCTTAGGAAAAATATGCTATTGGCGCTGAAAATGGCTTAAATATGCAAATGCATATGCAAATAAGCAATTTCATATTATCCGATCTCTAATAATTATTGTCTCTAGAGTCTAAACACCATACCTAGATATTAATGGTGTGCGGCAATATTATGGCCGCCATCTTCATATACATCTGTATATTTACCGACCACTCTACTTATATGGCGGCTGGAATAGATAAGACGATGGTATGCTCCGGGTAAAATGTTGTACAGCAATTTACTACCGTTGACTAGCTGAATAATACAGTAACCTTATTTAAATAGACTATTTCCAGCGGCCAAACACAAATTAGTAGTTGTGCTATTTTTTAAAGAAGTTTCTTTGGAATGTGGTCTGGAATATGCTCTTTCGAAAACATTCAGTTTTTCGAAATCTTTCATGAAAATGGTGTAAAGCTAAAAGGATGCAGGGTCTCTTAGTATACTGAAAAGAAATAACGAAGGTAATAAATAGCTGGAGTAGCCATATTCGGCCACGAGACGTGCAGAGACTTTGTAAAGTCACGAAATTGATTGTTCCCAAACAAAATGAAAATACCACAAATTTTATATTGAACGTTAAACGTAAGTAAGATGTGCTTGAATGGTCTTTTGTTTTTATACCTGTGAGGTCAGTGAACAAGCTAACGACTCTCTTGATGGAAAGAGACAGCCATGACCTATAGACACCATAGAAGTTATAGGTTCGCGCTATCCTGTGGCCGGGATGTTAGACTGATTGTGGTAGCAGGAGTAGGTAAGGCAGCGGATCCTTATCCGGGTAAAAAGCGGAACTAAACTCTACTAACAGTAGCATTGTTGGTCATGACCTCTTGAGCTGCTTGAGAGAGGCTGGTTTGTCCTTTCAAGTCAACAGAGTCACAGTACAAATATGGAACAGTATGAAAACTAAGACAACTTGATGAATTAGATTGAAGCGATAAATTCGTCATGTTATTTTTTTAATAATCGCATTGCAATAAATACGTAGTTAACAAATGATGTAGACAATTTCAAGGCGTCCGTGTTGTTTAATCTCAGCAATAGACGAATACGCTCGGGGTATTTTAAAAAAAGGTCATGATCACTCGTCATAACTGGACTCTTCTGCACTGCAAAAACCTCTTAGAGGCCTTGTCGATGCGCATGTTTGCGTAAGTGTGTCGTTTAGAATTTTTGAAGGTTTCGTACTGTTTTATATTTGTACTGTGACAGAGCGATGTTACGGTATAATAATTTTAAGTGTCGAGATAGCTATGAGTTTAAATAATAGAATTGGTTACTTTTTTATATTTGATAAAGCTCCCGTGGCGGAATTAAATGATTCGAATTTTGTGGATGTGTCCGCGGGCAATAACTACTATTCTTTATAAGTAATCATGTATCTCTTGATCTGAAACAAGGTCATTCTTTTTTTCCTATTCCTATTACGTTTAAAGTGTCTGTGTGTGAGAGTGTCTGACCGATTTCAACTTGTTTCAAAGCTGACGTGATCGAGATTGTTCATACATTACATGAAGGTTCTTGAACTTTTTAAATTTAGTGTAATACTTTTACATCAAACTAACATACACCAAACATTAATATCGATAGCATGAGAAAAATCGAGAAACGTCTTTATTAAAACCTAGTTCCTATCATGTTCATACGCAATCTGTTACCGCAATAATGACGACAAATCAGTATAATTATATATCGCTAGTTTAAAACCGTGGCTACATACATTCACTTCAAAGTGTCACGCCTAGTCCATTGCGGATGTAGGCAGAGAGTATCGGGTACTTATCATTATTCCTACAGATGCCGGTTCGGAAAACCTTTAACCCTCAGTAGATACCCGAGCAATTTGATCGTGGACTGTCAAACTATGTCTCCCCGGTCATCAATCAGACAAACTGACCGCCTCGTTGACTGATGAGTTAATGTAAAAGCCATTTTTGGACAAAAGGCTTGGCTTCGATTACTGACAGGAGCAGACATTTTTTGTGATAAACATATTTTTTGTGTTTCTAGGCCGAGGCGTTTATTAAATCTATTTCGGTATCTATTTAAATATTTCAATGTGTCTATAATACATATTTATGAATATATATAAGTTCTTTACTTCTACTAGGTACCTACTTCAAATTGCATTACAAACCTTCGAATTAAAAGTTTACATTTGAAAAATCACAAAATGACAGTGCTTTGACACGGACTGAGTCCATAGGGTAACATAATAGGGCTCAAAGGGCAGCGATACAACTACAAACGTAATTGTATCTGCAACTATTGTCTCTTACCACCAGGATAGCAACCACTCATGAGACCGCTAATTTGTGTGGTCACAGCCGTCTCGGTCGATATCATCGCCTACAAACTTGTAAATTCTACTGCGCCACGCATCCGCAAACAACCGCGGGCGCTGCGGGCGTAAAACGCATATTGAATATGCTCTCACTTTTTGTATATTATAAATCTACATTTTACAGAACCTGCGGGCGCGGACTCGCCGCGCGCGCGTTTAAAAACCGCGTCGTGAGTTCTTAGGCTTAGTGTTTAGCTCTAAGGGTAATCTATTAACCAAATTATATTTTCTATTTTACAAAGCAGCTCATGCCATGTGGACGCGAGATAGTTAATCACATATCGCAGTGGAGTAAGCGAGAGAAGAATATGGTACTTATTCGAACCTTAAGATAAGTACTCATCTACAATGTACTTCAATTAGGATTACCACACAACCGCATTGCCTAATTAAAAAAGTTAATTACTGGCAACTGAATTAGTTACAAAGTTATCTTAAAGTAACGCACTGATGAGCACCATGGTCATCATATGAAATGTGCACTATTTCGTCAATCTAGTTTGGACTAGGGGCTATTTGAACAGTAACTAGAGGACTATATGCTTTGAGGCCCTAAACATAGGGGACCTTCAGACTCTGATCTCTGCCCAGCTTTAAAAACAGTGAAAATTGTCACAGTTTCGAAATGCAAATCCGTACTATATTAGACCGACACTGGACGAGGTTCCCTGTGTAGAGTTAACCAAGCCTGGCAGCTCGTAATTTGGGAATATAAATTAAATGGATCATTATCTATAAGACTGTTGGCAATAGAGTGATGAGCGGCAATTTGCTCGGGTAACGATCCAAAGCCTTACGTATACCACAATGCAATGTTTGGCACCGACATGCTCTGAGGGCTGATTTTGTATCTGAGTTGCCAACTCAAAATGGAAAAGTGTACATCAAATGACGTCATTTGTGTTTGCTCTCTATTGTATTTCTGCTGGTCACTGGATATAGCAAATATAAAACACGTCATTTGACAGCTATTTGATGTACACTTTTCATTTTAGTTGGCAACTGAGATACATAATCAGCTCACTGGAGGATAAGATAAAGGACTCGCATATTAGACACAACACGATGACAGAACAATAAATCATTAATCTTATGATATCTTCACGCAATGTAGCCTCACAGGGTAGGAAAAGAGTATCGACAATTAACTGAAAGAAGTTCGCTGATTCGGTTGGTTATGAAACAAAACTGTGGAATTAAAAAAATTAAGCGTAGGTGATCAAAATGGGCAACAAAACATATTTTGAGCAATTTCAGAATTATTTGCAGACTCCAAAAAGGGAGGACGTCCTTAATTTGACTGTATGTTTTTTGTATATGTGTTATGAGATTACTGGGCCAAAAATACCGGTTTTGATATTTCTTTTTCAGAAAACCAGTTCATAATTTCTAAGTGGTATTATATTAGTTTATCATGGATTATTATTATTAGAAGCCTAAATTTATCACATTAGATGAAAAATGTATGCTTTATTAAGTGTGACTCAAACACTATTAGTAGGTTGTTAATATTTATGTAGAAGCATTTCGGAAACATTTGTTATCTTTCGAAAATAGAATTATCAAACCGCGACGTGGTATTCAATTAAATAGTTGGAGTCGGTTTTTGCAGATTAAAATAGAGGTTATTCTACTCTCTCGGGTACTGCAGAGGGTAGAATCGACGGTAGTCATGCACAATAGGCTTTCCATCCCGGCCTCATGACAGCTACGCACCAATACCGTGCAGTACCTCTTAGACAGAGGTCAAAGAACAAGCCATCACCACTCACTCAGAAGATCTGGCGAAAGAAACTCAGTGGTTCAAGGTTCAACAAGATCCCACCCTAAGCCGAGGTACGGTCTCACAGGAGACACCCTTAAGGAGGGGGGTCCCAGATCCCACCCAAAATTCAATCTCTGGCTGAGCACTCTGCTCGCCCACTAGTCCGGTGACGTTGTAAATATCTATAGACGTGCACAACATTAGTCATTTCGAAAAAAAACTCAACGGGCTTGTCTCTTTTCTTATAAATCTAATTTACAAAAGTATATATTACATATATAATTAATTTGTAGAGATTGGTGTAAGGAGAAATTAATCCCCAGCATTTCTGTCTTCCAAGAATTCGGAAATCCTATAATAACCCTTATCATATAACTTAAATTTAATACATCTTTTAAATTTCTTAATTGGTAAGCCTTTAATATGCTCGGGAAATTTATTGTAAAAACGTATATACATTGACTCAAGAATAACTGAATCTGTGGAGACGAGACTTATGCACAACGAGATTGTTTTTATTCCTCGTGTTTACCACATGTACGTCACAATTTTTGTCAAACAAATTTATAAATTTTATGGACGTACGAGTATAATAAGTTTTCAAAAATATATTGAGGAGGCACCGTTAGAATATTTATTTCTTTAAACTTTTCCCTGAGGGAAATTGCCCTTATAACCCTCTTTTGCAAGACAAAGACAAGCCGAGTTTCCCCAGAGAAGAATGCCATAAGACATGACGCTGTGAAAATAACCAAAGTAAACAATTCTAGCGGTGTCGACATTTGTAAACTGCCTTATTTTCTTAACAGCGTAAGCTGCTGAGTTCAATCTGTTGGCAAGTTTTGCAATGTGCGGGCCCTATTATAACTTTTTATCTATAGTGTATCTTCACGCCCATATCCCTGAAGAAGTAGGCAGAAGCACAACCAGGGGACCTAGGACTGACCGAAGACACTTAGTGTCTATGGTCAGTCAACTTAGTCCCACAATGTGGCAAGCCTATCGCCAACCGGGCACATATCCAATCCCGAGCAACGTTTTTTTTTATTAGAAAATTGGAAAAACCAAATTTTCTTTTTGTTGTCCGACCCGGGATTCGAACCCGGGACCTCATGCAGTCAAATCCAACACCTGGACCGCTAGACCACAGAGGCGATCATTATTATATATATATGGTGATATCCTAAAAATGTGGTGGAATCTACTAGGTCTAGTTCATTCCCATTGAGTTGCACATTGATATCTGCCTGCCTAACATTAGGCTTTGAAAATTTGATGTACATAGTAACAATTCCGGGCAGCTTTATTTAAATAGTAAATTGAAAATACACATTTTCTATTTTTTTGTTGCCCGACTCGGGGATCGAACGGCTGGACCATAGATGCGATCACTTAATGCACTTAAATTATTTATTACTCACAAAAGATCGTCTGTCGTCGACAACCATTACCGATATTATTGCGTGAGGAAAATCACTCATTACTGTTCGATTAAAATTAAATAATAACTCGAAACAATAGCTTCAACTTTGTTTAACGTATTGTTAAAAATTGTAATAAGGATGCTCTCAATTTATTTTTATTTAGTAATATTTTGTTGCAAAATACCTTTTGTGCATAATCTACATTTTTATAGTCTGATTTAAGTCAAATTATGGATTTAATGCAGTAGCTTCAACTTTATGAGCTTCTATAAAAACTGCAAGAAGGATGTTATCATTTTTTATGACAAAAGACAACGGACAAAACCGCGGCTCCTCTGGCGGTACGAGATAACAACACTATAGAGACCATAGATGTTGTAGGTTAGATAAATATTGTCGCTATCCTGTGGTCAGGGTATTAGGCCAATTTTACAATTCTGCGAGCAACCATACCCTATGGATCGGAACGTGACATTGTCGTTTTGGCGACGGGAATATTTAAGGCGGTGGCTGGATCCCTACCAGGGCAAGTTGCTGCAAGTACTCTAACATCAGTGGCCTTGTTGGTAATGACCCGTTTCGACTTTGCTCGCCTCTTGCGAGCTGTCAGGCAGGAAGGTAAATGGTCTATTCTACACGGAGGCCTCGGACCTACTAGGGAATTAATTAATGTTTGATTAAAATCTATTATTGTTTGATTGTTTTTTTTATTTTGAACTACCAGTTTCACGCAGCTTCGTCTGCGTATCTTGGCTTCTACTCCATTGATTTTGATGAAAGAAAGCCTATGTCACTCAGGGATAATGTAGAATTCTAAAGGTGAAAGATTTTTTGAAATCGGTTTAGAAGATTTGAAGCCTATTCATTTCAAACAAATACACAAAAAATCAAATCTTTCCTCTTTGTAATATTAGTATCTATAGATATAGATAGTACAGATTGGAAAAAACTCACATGTAATAAATAAAGTTCAAATACAGAAGACTTCCTGATTGTAACGTATTTTTTGTACCTAACTAATACAAGTTTTCTTTACAGTGAGCGTTATGAAAAAAATAATAAATTTAATTGAAGATCAAGTATTTCTTCCTGGTGTAGCTGCGGGCTTTTTATGGTTCCGTAGACGAATGACAAATATCCTGCCATCCAAACACTAACCGACCTAGCGAACTTCCTTCTCTTGGAACTACATATTCATTATTTTCTCTGCAGGGGAATTTGACTTATCGGTATTGTTGCAATAAATTCCAGCCACATTAATATTGTGAATGTTCGTCTGTTTATTATGATTGATAGAGATTTACTTATTTTATTCAGGTTATCGTTTATTGCAGACAGTCGCTAATAAAGTCGCGGGTACAGTTTGTAACATTAGTATGCATATATAACTTTGTATCTTATACAAATACTAGTTGATCCGGCAAACGTTGTTTTGCCATATAACTAATTAAATGACGATTGATCAGTTATCGACCCAGGATAAAAAATGATTAAATTACTAAAATGACTATTAAAAAATAGGGGTTGGTGATAAAAGGGTGCTGTATCATAAAAAAATAAAAACAAAAAAATTTGTCTGAAAATTACAAAGAAAAAATTTAAGGGTCGACCACCCTTAATATTTAGGGGGATTAAAAATAGATGTTGGCCGATTCTCAGACCTATTCAATACGCTCACAAAATTTCGTGAGAATCGGTCAAGCCGTTTCGGAGGAGTACGGGAACGAACATTGTGACACGAGAATTTTATATATAAGATAAGGAAAAGTAATTTTTTGATGATAAAACTGATGTTTGTGATAGCTAGTCAAGAATTACTTGCTACTCTCAATATACCTTCATACCTATACTATAATATCCTTCTATGGTGTATCGCTCGCTGACCGTATTCGTAACAGTGTGATTCGAGAAAGAGTGGGATTCAAAATGCTCCACTGGTTCGGTTATGTAGAAAGAATGAAAGATGAAAAATTGACAAAGCAGATATACAATGCGAATGTGAATGAGGGTACCCGTGGAGAACAAGGTTGACATTCCACGATCAGATCACTCGGATATTATCCGAGGGTGGTGTGTTTGTATGAAAAGGGTAATGAATGTAAAGGAAGCTATACAGGTTTGTCAGGATCGTGAGGTGTGGCACTCGATACTCTCTGCCTACCCTGTTAGGGACTTGGCGCGAATGTACGATATTATTTATGTATATTATCCTTAATCTATATTTGCCACTACGATAATTAATTAATCTTTATGGGCTAGTTTGACTCGCGCTTAACCACTTTTTAACAGTTACTCGTAAGCACCTAATTGATGATAATTGAGAACCTCGAGGTCAGAGGCTGGGTGAATGACAAGCAGATTTACTAATGATTTATTATCTAAAGTAACACAAGGTTATTCAAAATGTAATGATTGAGACACAAAAATATATTCATCTGTATTATTAAATATGTAATATATATCACTTCATATTTTAAAACGAATAAAGTCGCCTCTGTGGTTTAGCGGTCCGGGTGTTGGACTTGACTGCATGAGGTCCTGGGTTAGAATCCCAGGTCGGCCAACAAAAAGAAAATTCGATTTTTCCAATTTTCTAATAAAAAAAATTTTGGTCGGGATTGGAAATGTGTCCGGTTGGCGATAGGCTTGCCACCTATCACATTGTGGGACTTGGTGTCTTCGGCTAGTCGTGGGTGCCTTGGTTGTACCTCTGCCTCTACAACTACCTCTTCGGGGATATGGGCGTGAAGATACTTTATTTTAAAACGAAGTCTTTCGGCCGCTTTTGTCTGTCTCTCTGTCTGTAGAGCTGTTCCGTATCTTTTCAGTGATGATCCCTGGGTAAAGTGTACATCAAAAAACTATCAAATGACGTGTTTCCTATTTGCTATCTCTATCATATTTCTGTTGGTCACAGGAGATGGCAAATACAAAAGAATCATTTGACATCTATTTGATGTACACTTTACTCAGAGATCATAACTAAAACGATACTGTTCACGATAAACTTAAAAACTGCTGAACGGATTTTCATACGGTTTTCACAAATAGGTCAAGTGATTCTCGAGGAAGGCTTAGTAGAAAAAACAAAACAATGTATAAGGGGATTGTTTTACGTTTAGAAAAACTGGTACTTGTAATGTAATTGTGAAGCCGTTTAAACGTGAGTGGTTTATCGCCTCTGTGGTCTAGCGGTCCGGATGTTGGACTTGACTACATGAGGTCCCGGGTTCGAATCCCGAGTCGACCAACAAAAAGAAAATTGGATTTCTCCAATTTTCTAATAAAAAAAATATTGGTCAGGATTGGAAATGTGCCCGGTTGGTGATAGGCTTGCCACCTATCATATTGTGGGACTTAGTGTCTTTGGCTAGTCGTGGGTGCCTTGGTTGTATCTCTGCCTACCTCTTCGGGGATATGGGCGTGAAGATACTTTTTTTTTGTTTCAACCTTTATCCAATCAAATAAAATAATCACCTGAGGAAGTTCATGCACAATGTGGTTACTCTTTACATTAAACAATAACGTAGAAGTTATAGCAAAATTAAAAACCGGCCAAGTGCGAGTCTGACTCGCGCACTAAGTGTTCCGTACTATCATCTATCTATTAAAAATTACGTTTGTTGTATGGGAGCCCACCTTTCATGTTTACTTTATTGTTATTTAATTATTTATTTTAAAAGAAAATATACAAATAAATATTCTGTGAAAAATTAAAGCATCTACCTGTCACCCTTTCTAATATTGAGCAAAAAAATACGAAAAAAAACACGTTCATATTTTTTTCAATTTTTAATATTTTTTGTTATAGCGCAACGGAAATATATCAATTGTGAAAATTTCAGCTTTCTAGCTATCACGGTTTGTGAGATACAGCCTGGAGACAGACAAACAGCGGAGGCTTAGTAATAAGGTTCGTTTTTACCCTTTGGGTACGGAACCCTAAAAATTACGGGGCGAAAAATCGACGGAAAACGTGAACGTACCTCGGCGTGTCGCAGGCCTCTCCGTCTGCAATTCTAATTTCTTGGTTTTTCCTCCAATCGTTATAATGCGCACGTTTTTAGGGTAGCGTAGCTAAATGTCAAAAAGCGGAACCCTTGTCGATTTGTCATGTTTGTCTGTCCGTCCATATGTCACGGCCATTTTTTCCCAAATCATAAGAGCCATACTGTTGAAACCTAGAAATTAGATGTTTTTGTTAATTATGTGAACCGCATTAAAACTTTCAAACAAAAATAAAAAACGATAATTTTTACGGGTTCTCCATACTTAGAAACGTAGTGCAAAACGTTTTTTTCATCCTAACCATACGTTTTGGGTATCTATGGATAGGTCTTCAAAAATGGTATTCAGATTTTTAATATATTTTTTTAAACTCAATAGTTTGTGCGAAAGGCGCTTCTAAAGTGAAAGTTGAGGGAATTTGTATGGGGCGCCATTTTATTTCGAATTTCGATTATGGGAATGGGATTATGTAAAAGAATTCCGAAAGTATATGGCGGCATTAATTTTTCCCATACAAATTGAACGGGTGGAACGAAATTCGCCGGAATAGCTAGTAAAAATATAAAAAATGAATACATTTATATTGACATTGAATCAGACGACTGTATTCGTTATTTAAACACAAGTAGTTAGTATTACAAATGATATTCATAAATTGTATCTTAAATTTAATTCCACTAAGCATAGATGTTAACAAGCGAACAATGTCAACGAGGTACTTGTCGAGTCCCTGACAACGCTATTTTTCTTAGATAATTGATTAAACAAATTTTGAGTTGTCCTTCTCTAAAATCGAACACGGGACATCGTGTAGTCAATGCCAACACTGGACCACTAGACCACAGTCATGGAGATGGTAAACAGTATGCACGATAGTTATTTCTATTTTTCTTTAATTACCAGTATATAATTGTTAGCTGAAGGTTATGTGTTCAGAGCAACAGGTGTTTAAATCGTCAATTTGTAATAAAACATATAAACAAGATGTCGCCCGCGGCTATGCCCGTGTATTAAAGATATTTAAATTTACTCCATGGACCTATTGAAATATTGGGATGATAATAAAAAGATATGGTACGAGCGGATACCCGAGTTCCCAGTGTACATTGTGTGACTACAAAGTACTTTCGGTTAATCGAAAAGTAAACCTATCACCAAGAGTGTTAGACTTAATTGGGATAATAAGCAGCCTATCATTAATATATCATCACTTATCAGCATCTTAACTATCTGCACAAAAAATAGCAGAATAAAACGTAAGAAAATGACAAACAAACACACTTTATCATTTATAAATATTAGTATGGATTTGCTTGTTCTCATTGACACATATAATCAACACAGAATGACGCAGAAGTCCGTTATCTAATAAACTTATTATCAACTAGCTATCCGGCAGATTCGTTCGACCCGTTCAGTTTGTATGGGAAACATTAACATATAGCTTTTCCTTGTCTCCTCGCAGCTTTCCCTTTCTATTATCTTTTAAATGCTTCTTAGACTTTCACAAATAATTCCAAACCAAAATTAGCCTAATCGGTCCAGTCGTGCGAAAGTTATAATTGCACATGTTCACATACATACAAGTTCATAAAGAGCTTCAATTTTGTGGTAAATTAACAATATGAGCAAAAAAATGGTGGCATTGTACCATAGCCTACAACCATACTGACTTTTAAACCAGATTTATTTGGCAGGTCGTGAGGTTCAACGAAAGCTTTTGAAATAATTACCCTTAACATAACATTGAAATTTTGCTTCAAAAAAAATGATGCTGCGTTTTGCTAAGTTACTCATTTTTTTAAGTTATTTGAGTGGAGCACCACACCGGAGGACGTAGTTTTGGACGTCCTCCCACCCGGTGGACTGATGACCTGTAGAGTTACTCTTGAATCTCGATATCATGGGAATTGGAAATTGGAATCGTATATGTCACTTTAGGTACTTTTGAACACAGTATTAGCGGATTGTTAACATTTAGTTACAAATAAATTCAAAGAATAGGATAAAATAATTTATTGTTTACTATTAATTAAATGTTAAGAATTCTTCAGTATTGTGTTCAAGAGTACCTAAAATGACATATTCGATCCCAATTTCCAATAATGCATGAATCGTGCTTCGAGAGTAACCCTACTGGTCAAAGTCACGGGGAGTTGTTGGATACAAGCAGCTGGTGACCGTGAATTGTGCCGCTCTTTGGGGGAGGCCCTATGTCCAGCAGTGGACGTCCTCTGCCTTATGACGATGATGATGATGAGTAGATTTAGTATTAATGAATAACAAATTTATAATTAGACTAACATATAAACCAAAATTCGTTGAAATTATGTTATTATCATTTTCATTTTATCCGCCTCCAAAACGGTTAAGGCTACCAATTCAACTGTTGATTTTTGTATGTTCATTACACTACTCGGCCGATAACTAACAATTTTTATTGTTTTTTTGGGAAAGCAATTTTTTTTAAATTATTGAATTAGATCCTTATTCGTGAAACGGTATTTTTGTAGATCTCAGTTATTTGACCGCCTCGTTGGTCTAGCGTATACGCCTAACTACATTGACCAACCGCGAGGCTCTGGTTCGATTCCCAAAGGGGGCAGGCATTTGTGTGGTGAACATATAGATGTCTGCATTTTATTAAATTTATTCTGGTATCTATTTTAGTATTTCTATGTATTACAATCGTTGACTAACACCCATAACACAAGCATATAATTTGCTTACTTTGGGGTTAGATTCAATTTGTGTGACTTGTCCAGGGATATTTATTTACTTTCACTACAGAAAAATGTGTATAGAGCACGTGATAATATTTTTATAGTGAATGCGAGTAATCAAGCAGCTTATTTGGTGGTAAAAGACAACCGTGGCTAAAGAACACAGACACCATAGATGCAACCGAGGTGTTAGGTCTAATTTGCTAGCCTACAGAGTACATAGCCTTTGGTTCGGAATATATAAATAAAAAAAAATATGGAATAAAACATTATCATTATGGTGGCAGAATTAGATAAGGCGGTGGATCTCTATCTGAAAAAGTTGCTGCGCAGCACTAGTAAGCTAAACCTATTTAATCTATTCTCGTCTCTTTGACTCGTCTCAGGCTGCCAGGCCGATCAGATGGTCTACTTTATTCAAAGAACTCGGACTAACGTATGAAAAATGTATGTAAATATTATCCGCCTCGTTGATCGAAGGGTTAGCGTGCACGTCTAACTTCAACGAATAACCGCGAGGCTCGGGTTCGATTCCCGACGAATGTCTGTCAAATTTGTGTGATGAACATACAGATATCTGCATTTCATGGTCTGGATATTAATTAAATTTATTCTAGTACCCATTTAAGTATTTCTATGTATTAATGTCGTTGACTATCCTACGAGTGTTGTACAAGCACAATCATAATATAATTTGGTTACTTTGGGATTAGACTCAATTTGTGTAATATGTCCAGGAATATTTATTTCTAATTTATGCAAAATGTTAGACTCCTTGATAAATATTACAAAGTCTAGCTCTCATCTGATCATTTTTTTCAAATGGGTACACAGATTTCATGTATACATAATGAAAGCAATCGCAAATTAACAATCTTACTGAAAATACTGACACTAACCTAAAAGTTTTAAGCGGTAAATCATTAATTGTGAAACTGTAAATTACAGTTTACCTGCAGTCGAAACTAAATGTTTTACAGTTGTATTCTTAAATTTAGTTTATTTGTTGAAATATGAAAATTTTATTTGTAAAACAGTAGCAGAAGTATAAAATATTCATCTCTTGATTTTGATGATGTCCATTTTTGCTTCTTTAACAAAAAATGGGTTAAATTAATTGTTATGATAAGAAGTTATGTTTCATACATTATTATCTAAATATGAAGTAAATGTAATTTCTTTGTTGAATGATATATACGTTTTAAGAATTTGTTTTAAATACATTTTATCACACTAACTTTTATACAAAAGTTTCATCCTCTATAATGGTTTGGTCCCCCATTTAAGTTGTTTTTTTTTTTAAATAAAAGTAACCGGTTTACTGGTTAAGTTGTAAAAGGGTAACAGACAGTCTTAACAGACGGTCTTATCGCTTCAGAGCGATCTCTGCCAGACAACCTTAGGGTGAAGGAGACAATTTATGTCATTTAAAAACTAAGGTAGGGCTTCATAAAACAATACTTATGCAAATCTAATAAATATATTGTTTTATTTCGCCTCTCTGGTCTAGCGATCCGGGTGTTGGACTTGACTGCATGAGGTCCCGGGTTCGAATCCCGGGTCGGAAAAAAAGGAAATTGGATTTTTCCAATTTTCTAATTAAAAAAAATGTTTGTCGGGATTGGAAATGTGCCCGGTTGGCGATAGGCTTGCCACCTATCATATTGTGGGACTTAGTGTCTTCGGCTAATCGTGGGTGCCCTGGTTGTGCCTCTGCCTACCTCTTCGGGGATATGGGCGTCAAGATACTTTTTGTTTTATTTCATATAAGATAAACATACATATTTAATAAAGTACATTAAATAGGTACAAATACAAATAATATGCACTAAATTACAAAAATACATGTCATACATATTAATATTTAAAAAATATATTTCTTTCAATAGTTGGTAGCATACTTAGCTTGAACATTTAGTAACAATTTACAGTTCAATTTACGAAACTGCAGAAAACGGCTTTGTTATTTCCAAAAGACACATAATATTTATTTTAATGTATCCTCAAAATAATTTGAACGTCAGTTTAAGGCGAAGGTTTCCTTTCTATCTAAAATTAAAGTTTTTCAATTAAAACATCAAATCTAAACTTAAAGGAAAAAAACATTGTCCATTTCCAAATTGTTCGAATTCTTAGGAAGGAAGCTGTAAATAACACCTTTGGTATTACGTGTTATATTACGTATTAAACCTATCATGGGTATTCATTATCAGCCGGAGATCTTCCTTGTTTTATCTGTTTGTCCTTCTTTGCTATAAAAAACCTTATTTCCATTTCTGGTATTTTTTAGGTAGCAAATATTACCAAAAAAATTAATAGCATCAAAATATTGAGTAAAGTCGTATATTCAGGTTAAGCTCGGAATCGATTTTACCTTCCTTAACCATCTGTAATTTAGTCCTACTTAAAAGATAGGATAGCGTTCCGATAACTTTAAAAGGCGTCCGAAATCATAGTCAGTAGCTATTGAAATAATTGTGACACATGATGAATAATACAAATAGTTGATAAATGGTCTCATTCACCTTAAGTTGTACAGTCTGTAGAGTCTAGAGCTCTCTCTGAAACAAAAAGTCCAGGTAAACCCCGACGGAAAGAGGGGCGTTATAAGTTATAAGTGAGTGTGTGTTTGTTTCAAAGCTGACGCGATCTAGATGATTCTTAGCTACATTACGAATAGGTTTTGTCAGGGGTTACTGTTTTTTGTTTAATCTTTACATAAACATATTTTAAGTGTAGCACTTAATGTCTATTAATTCAATAAAATACTAAAACTAAAAAAGTAGCTAACTAAACTAAATATCGAATTAGAAGCAATTGAACAATCACCTGTTCTATTACGATGATCAAAATACAGAGTTGCATTGTTATAGAAACGGAGTTGTCGTCAACGCGCCGTGAAGGTCGAGTCGAGACGAGGGTGTAGGTTCGGAGACTGCGCATGGCTGCGTACTCTGTAGAGGCTTTCGTTAGTCGATCGTAAGCGTCGTACGTTGATACTTGTCCACTGGTATATCTTATTATATCATACGAGACACGCGGAACGTGCCTTTATTTTACTATACGTGAATTTGAGAAACTTGTGTTGTGGTTAAATAATACTGTGCTCAAACAAATAGGTGAGTTCTCTTAGCACATTGGTGTTTATCAACGATTTGTGTTAGGCAAACGTTTTCACATAGTTTACAAGAGATTCGAAAGTATTTCAAGGCGATCTTGCTCTTAGTGTTCTGACTTTGAGTTAGAAAAATTCAGTCTTATTGATAGGTTAAAGAAAATATCATTTATCAAGAAAATTGAGTTTTATTGATAATTCACTATAAAATTGTTTTTTTTTGAGTAATCTAATTATATGTTGGTTTTTGTCTACGTAAAAAATTCAGTTTCATGGAGGTTGGACAATGTGGGGTAAAATTGTTTCATTCCTAATCTAATTACAGGGTTTTACATAGGTGAACAATTGAGTTTTATTGATAAACTATAACGAAATTGAGTTTTATTGATAAACTATAATAAAATTGAGTTTTATTGATAAAATGGAGACAATTTGAGTAAATTAATTATTTATTATGAATTAATAAATTAATTAGGCGAAATTTGTGTTTTGTTATATTAATCTAGAGAACAATGCGTTTTTATGTAACATGTCAAGGTTAAATTTAATTTTACTAGGCTAAACAAGGATTTTTTTAAAGGATAAGAATTCAAATAAGGAAGTATTTACTGTAAAACGTATTGAAATGTTTTATTACTAGTAAAACAAACTTTATTTCAAGTTTGCAGCCGGTAATGCACGTCCGGTCATTCTTCCTTCTAGAATACGTATAGCTAAAGTTATCATGATGATGAAAGACTTGCTCACCTAGATGCTATACATTTTTTGGTCTGCTTGACACTGCCTTATGTTGGGCATTTGAACTGCAGTTTTATAAGTAAGCCCACTGCAGTCTACAAGTATTGTGAAGCAATACCTATAACTGTTTGTTTTTTCGATGCGAATTTCTTACCTAATCTTACTGCCTAAGAATCAGTGCTCAATTTTGCTGTTTTCATTTAGATTGTGTACATAGCTGATAAGATTATGGAAACCTGAGATTTGAGTCTTCGGTTTTCAACATTAAGATCTTCGGTACCTATCTGTTTACTACATGTTTGTTTTATTACATTATTTTATTTTTATTATTTTTTCATTTTTATGATATTGGAAGGCAAACAAAGAGACGGATTTACTGATGGTAAGAAATTTCATCCCCCTAGAGCCACCAACAGTGGTAATGGTGCGTTGCCAACCTAAGGCCGGGATGTTAGACCTCGAGCAAAAGTAAGTTTACCGGCTACCTTATCCTTCGAACCGGAACACGTCAAGGGCAGGCACTGACGTTATGGCGACAGGAATAGGTAAGGCGGTAGTACCGGTACCCGGGCGAGTCGAAAACATTAAAAATGTACCCCCCGTTACCCCCGTCCTCTTGTTCCGGATCGTCTGACTAGATTGGACAGGCCCTGCCCATCACCAACAAGTAGGTACTACTGGTGGGGAAAAACTATTTCTGCCTGTCTGGAGGGTAGAGTAGTCGGTATTTATTATCGGTTATAGCAAAATTAGCCTGATATCCCAGCTACAAGTCGGCAACGCAACTATAACATCTGTGGTGTCTGTAGACTACGGTTGTCTCTCACAGTCAAGAAAGCCGTATGCTTGTTCGCATACCTCTCACAAAATAATACACAAATAATTAATGATTTTCACAATGTGTAGCACCTAAATCATTGAACTTAAAGAAGTTAAACTCTACGTAGAGTCAGCAGTTTTTTTGATGCTAAATTAAAAAAAAAAAAAATATTTATGTGATAAAAGGTGAATACATGAGTAGGGAATGTGGTGATTATATGCCTGCTGCTAAATAATGTAGTGAAATCATATGACTGAACTATTTACCTGATCAGCCAGATTTGTGGTAGAGTCCTGGATTGATGCCACTTTATTTTAATTCCGTCATATATTAGTGCTCACCATTTTTTTTATGATATTGGAAGACAAACAAGCAGACGGATTTCATGATGTTAAGAAATTCACGCCACCTAGAGACACCAAAGGTGGTAGGTGCGTTGCCAACCTGAGGCCGGGATGTTAGACCTCAAGCAAAAGTAAGTTTACCGGCTACCTTACCCTCCGAACCGGAACACGTCATGACGTTATGGCGGCAGGTAAGGCAGAAATAGGTAAGACCATTGTCATGTTACAGTGCAGAACGTAGCACAGCCGGTAAATTTAAGTGCGTTACAGCACTTTTTATTTAAATAGTTCTTTAGAATATTCCCCAATATCAGTTGAACGTAACAAAAATAAACGTAACAAAATAAAGAAATACGCAAAAGTCCGATACAACTTCGTGTTGAAATAATTAATTCGTAAGCTTGTGTCGTAATTAAATATGTTATTCATTCAAAAACACAGGTTTCGGTTTATATTTGAATATGTGTTTAAAATTAAATGTAAATGTATCATTTTATAAAAACATATAATATACAATGCAAATGTGGATAGATGTAGATTGTAGGCACCCGGGAAAGCCTAGGTTGATACTCCTACTCCACGGTCATACTCGTAGGTACAGCAGTACTATTTAAATTATGCGCTTCGGCTATAATCGTCAAGCTACGGAAATCCGAATGTATTTTAAAGATATCTATATAGAGTTGTAACACATAATTAATCATTTCGCTTAAATTTAGATTAGGTCAGCCAATTTAAAAATAAAGGTATAAAGTGTAAAAAGAGTAAAAAGTGTAGAGCCGAAGCGCATAATTTAAATGGTAGTACTATAATACTCGAGTATTATCTAAGCGTGGTGTTAGAGTTTTCTAAACCAGCGTTTATGTATGAAAAAAAAAAGGTTCATTTTATTTTCAATTTTCATTTTTATAATATTGGAAAGCAAACAAGGATTTCCAGATAGTAAGAAACTCACGCCGCTTAGAGACACCAAACGTGGTAATGGTGAGTTGCCAACCTGTGGTCGGGGTGTGAAGCCTAGAGCAAAAGTAAATGTACCGGCTACCTTATCCTCCGAACCGGAACACATCAACAGCTAGTGCTGACGTTACGGTGGCAGAAATAGATAAGGCGTTGGTATCAATACGGGCGAGTCGCTGCGAAACTGTACCACCTAGTCAGATGTCACGGTATCAGTGACGGTAAGCCTATGTTTGCCTTTTACGAGCTGCCTGGCAGGAAGGCAGATGGTCTATTCTGCAAATGAGCCCTGACCAACACGGGGGAAAATAACTCAACATTCATAATTAGGACAGGACAACATCTGTTGGCTCAGCTAGTTGTATTAATGTTTTTATTTAATAGAAATATTTGATTTAATTTGAACGGTACTAATTTTAAATACAATACATTCTAATTTGAAATATTATACTTTTTTCTTACAAACAATATGTCTTTGTTATGAGCTATTATTTTGGGATAGTAATGGGAACTGTAGGAGTTTCTAAGTCCACCTTCCGTTCCTATCATCAGATCAGCTCCATATCATAATAATTTTACATTGTCGATTTAAACATGCATACAAAATTTCAACTCAATCGGTAACCTGGAAGTAGATCAAGTTCACCTTGTAAGATTCCACCCAGACAAGTTAATCAAAAGCTTGTAATAAATAGCGACTAGATTGTGATTTGTGGTCACCATTTGTTAGGTTGATTGTTATAAACCACGAAATAGTTCGTTAAGAATAAGGTCAATGTTTTTCTGTATTTAAATCATTTCTTTTTACAAAACAGTTGTTATGAACAGCAAAATGAACAAAACGCAGACACGCACCAAGCTTAGGTGCGTGTCTGCGTTTTGTTCATTTTTTTATTCTGCGTGTTACCAAAGCGTTTTGTTCATTTTGCTGTTTTGTCTGCGTGTTACCAAAGCGTTTTGTTCATTTTGCTTCAATTCAAATTTGATATATTTCGTATTTAAAGTATAAAAAGAAACACGAGTATTTAGAGTATGTATATCTATACCTTAGCACATTTTATGATTTTGTATTTCGCGGTCTGCATATTATGCGTGTTTATATATATATTCCGGTTTGTGCTATTTCAATATTATTCAATATTTTCAATGGTTGCCAGATGTTGGTCCAGGGCTTCTAAAATAGATAAAGGCGTAAAAATAGCAAATGTGAGGTTTCTTGCCGGTTTTTATTTCTGGTGTCATACTTTGCAACTGTTCTTATGATTATTTACCTTTCATCTCATAAGTTTATGTCGGTAAAAAAATATTTCTGATTTTTTTTAACTGACCGCCTCGTTGGTCGAGTGGCTAGTGTAAACGCCTAACTACGCCGAACAACCGCGAGGCTCGGGTTCGATTCCCGACGGGGGCAGGCATTT
>NJDC01003770.1:73735-83830 GCA_002245475.1 Calephelis virginiensis
GTGTGCTTGTGTGTGTGTATTATGTTATGGGTATTAATATCACTTTTAATCTTAAGTGAAACCTTACAGTTAAAATACTAACGAATGCTGGTACAATTGAGCTGGTCTGATGATAGAACTCGATGGTACTGCATACAGGTAAAACCATCGAGTTCGGACTCATTCTGTTCGCCTTAACTAAATCTATTCATATTTTCTAATGACGATGACTTGATGACAAGGACCTGATGAATTGAAGTCGGGTGGTTCATGGATCCAAGTTTTAAATTTCTGTTTTTCGGCTACCTTACCCTCCGAACCGGAACACGTAATGACGTTATTGCGGCAGGAATAGGTAAGGCGGTGATACCAATCGGGGCAAGTCGCTGCGAAATTCTATCACCTACTTAGATGTCGCGGTGCTAGTGACGGTAAGCCTGTGCTCGCCTATTACTAGCTGCCTGACAGGAAGGCCGTTGAGTTCTTGTTTGCTGACCTATCACATAAAAAAAAACATACATGTCTCGATGAAATGATAATGAAATTAAAGTGGATTGGCATTTTTATTGCACTTACTTTTCACAACAAATTGTAGCGGCATTAACTGAATGTAATTTTGTCTGACTTAAATGACTATATATTGACTATAAATGTATAACATTTAATATTCGTAAAGTTTGAAATACAATGGCCCTGAATGTAAAAAATCCCTTTTGTCAGTTTCAAATTTTTATAAGTAATATTTAACAGGTAATTGTAGCTAATGCAACATCTGCTATTTTGTAAACCTTATGAAAATACATTCACAATGTGACGTTTTGTAGGTCACTGCCTATCATTAATAAGATCTTTTAAACTAAACCTAGTATATCAGTCATTAATAAGATCTTTTAAACTAAACCTAGTATAAAAGATCTTATTAATGATATACATACAATAGTTTTTTTGGCTTGCCTTTTTAGGGTTCCGTACCCAAAGGGTAAAAACGGACCATATTACTAAGCCTCCGCTGTCTGTCTGTCTGTCTCCAGGCTGTATCTCATAAACCGTGACTCATTTCCGTTTTCGCTATAATAACAAATACTAAAAATTAAAAAAAAATATTATTCAACAAAAGTGTTTTTTCGTATTTTTTTGCTCAATATTAAAAACGGTAACAGGTTGACGCTTCAAATTTTCATAGAATATTATTTACTTGTACCTTTTAAAATAAATAATTAAATAACAATAAAATAAATGAGTCGTATAAAAGCAAAGGCAGCAACATCCAGTACGGGGTGGAACTGAATGTTGCTGCCTTTGCTTTTATATGACTCAAATATTAAAGGGTAGCTCCCATACAACCAACGTCTAAGCAATTATTTCTAATATAACAACTAAAACAGACTAAAAATTTGTATACCTACAACAAACGTGAATTTCTTATAAGGTATAATTTATAGATGACAGCACGGAGCCCTTCGTGCGCGAGTCCAACTCGCACTTGGCCGCTTTTTTAATTTTTTGTTTCAAATAAACCATGCTCTACATAAAACCATGTAATTGTGTAACTAAAAGTAAACTAAAATTTAAAGAGAAAGCCATTTTGTATCAATTTTGATATTACGAAAGATACACTTCAAAAATTAGATTCGAAGATAAATTACATTCGAATCAGCTAAATATTGTTAAACAATGTTACCATACTACGATGCTTTCTAAGGAAAAAAGATTAACAGAACGAAAATAAACTTATTTTGCAAAATAAATAATTCCAAAATTTAAATGTGCCTCTAGCGGCTTCTACATTTAAGGTGTTTATTTTTTATATACTTAAATAAAACATTGTTTCCTAGTTACACACACAAAAAAAACAACCAACAAAACCTTTATTACAATAGACATTGATCCTAACAATAAATGTTATGACCTTTTGAAATACAAAAAAAACATACAATCGAATTGTCAGATATTGCCTACAGGAAACTAATTTAGGTGCGCTCTCTTGCTAAAGAGTATTTATATTCCTTGGGTGCGTTATTCTGAAGCTCTATCTCCTATTGGTTAAATTTGATGTCTCTATGTTTCCTATCATCAGAAAATGTATCTCCTTGTTTCTGTTCTCATATTATGGTCAACCCTGCAAGTGTAGATATAAATCAAGAGCCCTGGACAAGATATCGCGTGTACGGTTGAGTAGTTTAGAAGGTCGTTTAGTATCGAAGTCATGATAGCTTGCACTATAATGCAGGTTATGTGGCTTCTGTAGCCCTACTATGAACTTCTCTTGCTTTCGAGTCGACAAACCTAAAAGTGCGATTCGTTAACTACCCGGCACAGTCTACACTCACTGCTTAATATGTTACTCCTTTAGGTAAAATATTACAGTCGACTCTCGATAATTTGAAACTCAAGGGACCAGAGAAAAACTTCAAATTATCAATAGTTCAAAATAACAAGTGTTTGAGGGGGACTGAAGGAAATAAGAATTTGATCAAAATTTGTTACTTATTATTTCTATATTCTTATTATGTATTAACAATTATTATAACAACATCTGTTTAGCAACATATTTTTTAAATTGTCCATCCTCCACAGCTTGAGTCACACGCTTTTTTTAATTTATGGAAAGACATTTGTTCTTTCTTGGATTCATTTTAATAGCACAAATTGAACATTAACGTGACTCATTAAGGTTTCAAATAAGACTGAAATGCGAACTTACTCATATGTACCACATTTATGTAAACAATTGACGGGTCTGTGCATGTATGTAAACAAACGACAGGTATGTGCATGATAAACGCTTCAAATTATAGAGAGTAGAGAAGCTCGGATTTCAAATTATCGAAGGGACCAATTATCATTGATTTTATTCAATTTATCGAGTATTTTTCAAGGAACCGGAAAAAATTTTCAAATTATCGAGAGATTCAAATTAACGGGTGTCAAATCGAGAGTCGACTATAGTTATCACGCTCAGCTTAAACACTAGCACCGTGCTACTTTATAAACACAAAAAACTGTTAGCGCTAAAATAAATTAAAAAAAATAGTTGTTTTTAATGTTTTTATAATATTAGAAGGAAAAAATAATAATTAGATGATAAAAGGTACGAATTAGGTTAGTTAGTAGGATTTTTTTTTATGACATTGGAAGGCAAACAAGCAGACGGATTTCCTGATGGTAAGAAAGTCACGCTACCTAAAGACACCATATCTGGTAATGGTGCGTCGCCAACCTGCTAGGCATCGACCAAAAGTAAGTTTATCGGCTATCTTATCCTCCAAATCGGAACAACGTTTGCCGTTGACGTTATGGCGGCAGAAATAGGGAAGGCGGTGACATCACTCCGGGCAAGTCGCTGCTAAACTCTACCACCGAGTAAGATGTCAAGGCGCTAGTGACGATAAGCCTATGCTGGCCTTTTCCGAGCTGCCTGGCAAGAAGGCAGATGATATATTCTGCAAAGAACCCCGGACCAACGCGGGATTAAAATTAACTCCGATCATGCACGCACCAGGAGTGAACGAGTGAAATAATTTATTTAAGTATTTTAAATACGGTACCAGTACTGTGCCGTGAATTGCTGTTTTTTTATAGTATTATAATTACAACCTTGATAATTTTGTGTTATTTTTTTTTGTTTTCTTTTGCAGTATAATTAAAGAAAATTGTATTATTATATATGCTACAATATCTTTATAATATTGACGACCATTAACGAATGATTAATGGTTTTTTATCTCTAAGACAAACCTTCAATCCAAGTTGCGAAGTAACAATCCATCATAGGTTATTCGCAATTTCTCTCTAAGTCTCTATTTTTATGAAATTCTAAAGGTTTTTGTTTGATAAAGAATTAGTCAAAAAAGTTTTTTTTGGCAAATTTCTTGCGTCGCTGTTTCGTATGCTAGTCTTCGAGTTGCCGATGTAACTACTGAGCCTGTTATTCTGAGACAACCGTCGGGTTAAGAAACAGGAAGTCGATTATTAAATCCATACCTATTATTTACATGTATGTTAGATACATATACATTGTATACATTTGTGTAGGAATGTAATGATTCTATCGACCACCATTGGAATTAAAAAATTAATTCTTTTCGCCCGTGGTCCAGAAGAGGTAGGCGAAGGTACAAACAAGATACCGTCGATTCGCCATAGGTACTATTTCACCACGCAGAGTGGTAAATCATCATTGACATTGAACATTGGACATCCATCTTCTTACTTATTTTTCCTTTAATCGAAAAAAAAACGAATTTCTCAATTAGACAGTTTATATTTTTTTTCTACATTCATATGCCTTTAGCCAACCCATTTTGATGGTTCTTCCTTAGACAATGATTTCAAAGTAGTTCTATATTCATTTTATCACGATTCAACTAGTTGTGTTTTGAGTTATACTTAACAACGAAAACTTTTATGTTCATTGATGAGGTCGTCAACATAAACAAAAATGTGGTCATTATTAAGTATAATTTAAAGCTACTCGTGAATATTGATAAAATTTATGTGGGACGATTTTGGAATTAGCTATGTTTCAAAAAAATAGTTCTCAAATTGCGAATAAGTATCTTATGAAATAGAGTTAGTTTTTGCAGGTTTACTGCGCTTAATTATATAAAAATATTGTTTTATATGCATTTTAGGTAAAATGACTCGTACTATTACCAAAAATTATGGTTTTCGAAGTTTAGTATTAGTAACAAAACTACTTCCATGCGCCGTTATTACGCGATGAAAATGTATAAAAAGCAGAGAACGGAAAAAACCTTGAAGTAGTCCTCCATTTAGTTTCGTTTTTGGTAGAATAACAATCATAAATCCACATAATTTGACAAATGTGGATCTTTGAAACGGTTTTTCTTTTACCAGCCTCCAAAATACTTTTATGTTTTTTGACCCGCCTTCGTGTTTAAGGTAGTATGTACGAATATATATACCTAACTTTGTAAGCATTTCCACATATGAGCTTGTGTACAATGTGTATATGCTTATATTAATGTACTCTAAAAAGAAGTGTCTTCATTTCCGTGTTTCGTAAGAGATTGGCAAGGGTACAACCAGGCAACAAGACTAGGCGTCGACACTGAGCTCCATAATGTGATAGGCAAACCTGTCCCTAATCGCGGTAGAGAATAGAGATAAAACAAGATAAATCTTCCAAACCGAGTATATAGAAGCTTTCTAAGTTGTACAATAAACTAACAGCCCATGGAAAATCTTCAATGTTTTTAAACGTATAAAACTTCCTCTGGAATCAGTCTATTTATTCAAAAAATCTGCATCAAAATTCGTTTCGTAGTTTTAAAGATGTAATCATTTATAGGGACGGACAGTGAAAAGTGACTTTGTCGTTATTAAAAGTATTTCATGTACAGGATTAGTTTTATTACTTTTTTATTATTTGTATGTCACCTATACACTAACTGTATTGTTAATAAACGCTGAGTAAAGTGCTCAAAGGTTTAACCTCGTATAACCGGTCAACAGTCCAAAAGCAAAAGCGATTTTCCCGCCCGATGGCTAGCACGTTAAGCGAAAAATGGCTGAACAAACTGGAATTAAGAATGGAGCGCGGCAGTCGAGGCCCAAATCGGGTCGGGACCATTGAGCGGACTTTTTTTAGACACCCGATATGGGCTGCGGACCGTTGACTGGATAATAGTCTTTATTACAATACAGACAACAATATCAACTTAATTTTACTCAAACTTTAGTCCATGTTTAATAATAAGACTGTAACTGTTTTACTCTGTATACGTTTGTTAAACTCACTTATTGACGAAAAACATTGTATCCTGTTTTAAACAGAAACAAAACTGTATCTACAAGTTTTCGCATTATATACCATATAGTCTAAATTAATTCATTCACTCAACGTCTCAATAACAGACATAAAGTACTCCAAGGTTTAAGTTGACATTATAGTCTATTACAGTGTAAAAAGACAGTACTGTCAACTTAAGCCTGTTAGTACTTTAGTATGTTATTGTTAAGACGGTCGGTATTAAGTCTTGCTCGAAGAAATCTCTTATGAGACAGATAAGTAATAAACTCGTAATTTAACCGACTCCAAAAAACAAAGAGGTTTTCAATTATTTTTTTTTATTTTATTTTTTCGTATATTTGTTACGCGACTACTCAGTCAATAATCAACCGATTTTGATGATTCTTTATCAAGAAGACAAATCATGATTTCGATGTGGTCCCATATTAATTTTATTATGATCCGACTAGTGGTTGTCGTCGTCAAGATAGTGTAATGGTCGTCAATATAAGTGAAAAATGTATGCACTAATAAGTATAACTCAAAAACAACTAGTAGGATGTTGATCAAGTAGATGTGGGACTATTTCTGAACTATTTGCTATGTTTCGAAACAAATAATGATCAAATTTCGACGCAGTACTCAATGAAATAGTTGGAGTTAGAAGTTTGCAGTGCCTTGAATTATGTGATTTGTGTACAATAAATAAGTAATAGTATTAAACAAAAGGGCCTAGCAAATAAAAAATATATCAACTCAAAAATTATTCGTTTAGTACAGTTTTAATAATGCATTTGTTTTGCATAATGCGTTAAGAATACGCACAGATAATATTTATTCAGTGGACGTGACGTTTTTGCTGATAATTCAGCGGTTTCTATCAATGTGGATTTTGGGGTCAATGTTAATAATGTGATGCATTTAGTAAATACTCTTGATTATACTGTATTCGATCAATTGTGGTTTCTGATGGACTGACTGAAGGCATTTTATTTTTCTTTATTTAATTATGTATATTATGTAAATGTACTAGCTAATCTGACAGACTTCCTGTATTATGTATGCATATTGAATTTATGAATTTCTAAATGTTCCTCTAAACTTACATGTTCTTTTCTCGAATATTATACTTACAATAATTATTAACACATCAAAAAATAATTAGCAATAACAAATATTAATAAATACTGTTGCCTCTATGGTCCAGCGGTCCGGTGGACTTGACTTCTTGAAGTCCCGGGTTCTAACCCCGGGTTGAGCAACAAAAAAAGTAGTTGCCGTTGCCCGGGATAAGATATGTGTCCAATTGACGATAGGCTTGCCACCTATCACATTATAGGATTTAGTGTTGGTTGTGGGTGCCCTGGTTGTGCCTCTGCCAACCTCTTCGGGGATATGGGCGTGAAGTTACTTTTACAAAAAAATAATGCGTCATGTGATGAAAAGGGAAGACAGATTATTTTTTATTACATACACATATAGATAGATTTATTTATACAGTACTGAGATCTTGTGACATGATGTTTATGATTGTATTCCTCCCAAGTGGCGGAACAGATTTTATTGCCTTTTCGAAGTATAAGACAACGAACATGCACACGGTTCTACTAATATAATAGACAACCATTGCATATAACTACCGTAGATTTTTTAACCGAATTCGAAAAAAAGGAGGAGGCTCTCAATTCGGCCGGTATATTTTTTTATGTATGTACACCGATTTCACCGAGGTTTCTGGACCGATTTACGTAACTCTTTTTGTTTGATGTGGAATAATTTCGAATTGAACCCATAAAAATTTGATTCAGGTAGGCCCCTTAGTTTTTATTTTATGAGCATTTTTTTATCTACTTTCACCTATTCCGATGTAAATTTTTATTAAATTAAATCATATCAGCAATAAAATAAAAAATATTAAATAAAAATAAGTGCGTTAAAAAAACCGACTTCAAAACTAAAAAGAAAAAAAATAACGTTTAATAATAATTATATACTACCTATTATATATATGTGCTATTTACTAATAGCTCTAAAGTCGGTGCCAGTATCTTCACGCCCATATCCCCGAAGAGGAAGGCAGAGGTACAACCAAGGCACCCACGACTAGCCGAAGACACTAAGTCCCACAATGTGATAGGTGGCAAGCCTATCGCCAACCGGGCACATTTCCAATCCCGACCAACATTTTTTAATTAGAAAATTGGAAAAATCCAATCTTATTTTTGTTGGTCGACCTGGGATTCGAACCCGGGACCTCATGCAGTCAAGTCCAACAACCGGACCGCTAGACCACAGAGGCGTGCCAAGCCAATTAAATACTTATTTATAATAAAATTATTAGTAAGGCTTGGCACCGACAACAAAATATTAGTAAATAGCACATATAAATAATATGTAGTATATAAAAAATATTAAACGTTTATGATTTTTTTACTTTTTGGTTTTAAAGTCGGTTTTTTAACGTAGTTATTTTTATACATGTGCATCGTTGTCCTCTGGCCCAGGTTTTAAATATAAGTATACTGGCTTTACCTTTCGACCCAGAAGGAACAGGTAAAGCAGTGGAAATACCTATACCTGGACAAATTGTTGCAAAACTTTTTGCCACCAGTGCTCTTGTTATTAATGCCCCGTTTTACCCACATTCTCTTCTTATCAACTTGCAGACAGGAAGTGATATGCTTTAATCTAGACAAAGAACCCTTGCCAACACTACGGAAATTTAAAATACTGATAAATAACATAAATAATTTAATTATGATATATGCCGTAAGGAAATATATAAATCAGCGGTAGACAACCTTGATTTGACATTTGACTGACATTTTGGTGTCTAAAACATGTAGATATTATATGTGTGCTATAATTACTTTTCACGCAGTCTAGACTCTAAGTAATCATTACAGGTGTTAATACTCGTAGTTTTAAAAGGTGTTATAAAAAGTTTTGTGTAGTTGTTTACCACTGTAATAAATATTACTTTTAATTTTCGTATACGCAAATGAAAAAATCTCTAAACGTAAAGAAATTTTGCGGAAAAGAGTTTTAAAAGGCACCTGTTAAAATTCGCCTCTGTGGTCTAGCGGCCGAGAGATTCTCGGTTCGTAAACAAAAAAAAAATCAGAAAATGTTAATTTTCAATTTTCTAATAAAAATAACGTTGTCTGTTATTGGATATGTGTCTGGTTGACGAAAGGCTTGCCATCTATCATATTGGGGACTTAGTGTCTTGGGCTAGTCGTAGGTGCAATGGTTGGGCCTATTCACCATTCGGGGATATGAGCGTGAAGCTACTTTCTTACCTGTTATAATTATGTTTGTTCTATTTGCTAAATTATGTTTGTGACTATGTTGATCGAGTAGTTATAACTTATACGTCCAATGCCGCGGATTATTTACAAGCAGGACTTAAGAGCTGTATTTCTGGGCACTATTGTTGCACTATGTTTATTATTATTTAAATAAGAATACATTTTTTATGCATATTTTTTTGAGTGGCTCTCATCACTCCTTAAACTTCTTTAACACACAATACAATGATTTGCCTTCTTGTTGGTAAAATTCGTGTGATATGTTAAGAGATAATCATTTAATCTTAATTTTTGCGTCTGTGGCCTAGTGGTCCAGTGTTTGCATTGACTACACGAGATCTCCTATTTGATTTCTGGATTTGTCCGACTTAAAATATGTTTTCGTCATTTTTTGGTAAAAAAACAGCGTTGCCTATGTCTGGAAATGATCTGGTTTCCGGTTTCCTACATATTTGCCGGATATAATTAGCTACAGCTTATCATGGGTCGTCCTTTTTATGACATTGAAAGGCAAACAAGTAGACAAATTTCCTGATAGTAATAAATGGTGCATTGCCACAGTGAGGCCGGGATGTCAGGCTTCGAGCGAAAGTAAGTTTACCAGCTACCTTATCCTTCGAACCTGAACACGTCAACGGCAAGAGCTGTCATTATGGCGACAGAAATAAATTTTTTATTACTGTAATAAATATTTTTTAGGCTACAAATGCTATGTGCAACGAAGAGAGTAATTACCTAATTTATACCTATGCAAAGGGTTCCAAAACGTTTTCAACATGTGCCTGTGCCCTGTCGTAGCTCCAGTGTCGGGATGTGAATACCCTGTCATCCTTTGAACTAATCTAATAAGTTAGATTCTTTGAATATTCCACTAATGCAGTCAGCCGGACTAGGTGGTAGTTTTGCGGTCTTGTCCAGATTGGTACCGACGCCTTAGTGCTCACTTTTGTCTTGTGACTTATTTTTTAATTGCAAAATGCTTTGCAGTTCACGTTGGGATATTTTATTGAATCAGGCGTTACTTTGCGGAAATCCATTATAAAAGATGTA
>NJDC01003771.1:0-10089 GCA_002245475.1 Calephelis virginiensis
GTCATATTAAGTCATATAAAGGTCTTAAGTAAAGCGATGGCACCCTTATCGAGCTTCGTTATGGGTGATACCGCTATAACAACAACAAGGAAATACACGATACACTAATTTCTTCGTGTATATTTCACTTATGATTTTACATTTTAGCCAAACAAAATTGTACACAAAAATTTAAATCGTAAGAAAATTAAATTGTGAAGAACAGCGTAGATTACTTGTTAAGTAAAAATAATAAAAATAAAAATAAAACCACACTTCCACTACTAATCTGAGACATTCGTATGTAGAAAATAACAACTTAAACAAATCTGCACCCTCCATATAGAGTGTTG
Source organism: Calephelis virginiensis (assembly GCA_002245475.1). NCBI lineage: Eukaryota > Metazoa > Arthropoda > Insecta > Lepidoptera > Riodinidae > Calephelis > Calephelis virginiensis. The sequence goes on from NJDC01003771.1 coordinate 333, forward strand.
GCCCGCACCAAATTGTTATCATCAATTTTCAGACATCAATGTTTGATCGGCAGTCTATTTCTACATTTCACAACGAAAATCAAACGACAATAACAATTTTATGTTTTTTTTTTAAAATGGCAATTTGTCAGACAACATTAAATCCGCTAGCAATAATTAACTTTTTTAATATTGCCAATTATAACGTAAAACATTACTATTGGCTGTCAAAATCGATGTTATGGTACGTCACAAAACTGCTATGTCTTGCGACAAGATTGTTTAGAGACGTCATGGTACGAAAAGTCGATGTAGTATTAAAACATTTCTGTTTTAAGGGGTTAAATTTCTGTCATAAGGGGTTATGATAGGCCCCAGACGTATAACAAGCCTTTATTTTGCTAATACCGCGTAACCAGTGTAACTGTTGTGCGAAGGACGTGACAATGTATATTATTTCCCGAGATCTTACTTTATTCGTGGTCTGGTGGCGGTGTGGACAGTGGGAACATTAGGTAGGCTAGGCACATTCTGTGTCATTTAGAAGACTTCTCGCCACAACAGTTACACTACTTACGCTTAGAATTCCACAAAGTAATTCCTGATTCAATAAAATATCGAAAGCAGAACATTTAATTTTGGCAAGATATTGAAAATCGCATAAATTAAAAACGTTAAAAAAAAGACGACACGTGGTTCAGTTTCTATTACAGAGCCTGTCACCCTTAGTGCGGGAGGCACCGTTTGAAATATACGAACACAATCATATTCTGACGTTTAGAGACGTCAATCACTCCATAAATATTTGAACATCGAAATGATGCTTAACACTTATCGATATTAAAATTTTGATGATGAAGATGGAGAGATGAACTTTTTTGGAGGGAGGTGAAGAGGTCCACGGAGTTGTTCGTCTGTCTTTAGAATGAATAAAATTAAGTCTAAGAGTGGTGATATTCTTACAAGCACGCATGACGTGTTAAAACGGTGGAGTGAATTTTATGGAGATATGTATGAATGTGCCCAAGATGCTGCCGCTGGGTCAGAGTACTCATATGACTCGGAAATAGCGGAGGCATCTGACGATATTATGATGGAGGAAGTTGAATTTGCGATTAGAAGTATGAAATGTAGCAAGGCTGCGAAATGTTCGAGGACCGGCAGAGTACACGAAGACTGGCGATGTGCTGTCATCGTGCCCTTGTATAAAGGCAAGGGTTCATGCATGTACTGTACAAGTTACAAGGCCATTAGTTTGATCAGTTAAACATCAAAAGTGTATAGTAAAATAGTTGAAAGGAGGATGCACGGTATGTCCGATGGAATATTGTATGAGGCTTAAGGAAGCAGATGTTCGGATCAGGTGTTTTTGCTTTGCAACATCGTAGAGACGCATCTGGCTGTGGGCCGGAAGGTTTTCTGTGGTTTTGTGGATCTCGAAAAAGTGTTTGATAGGGTTGTTGTAAGGTACTTTGGTATATTTTATCAAATTATGGGATAGATGGGTCCCTGCTGCATGCGGTGCAGTCTATGTATTTAGATTGTAAAGCATGTGTGCGGGTGGGCGGCTTAAAATGTATAAACCATATTCCTGTAAAGTTTCATTTAAATCCAGAAAGTAAAATCAGTAGTTTGTGCGCGAAAGAGTAACACTCATCTATCCATCCTTATAAACCTTTGCATTTATAAGATGAAGTAATATGTTTTTCGTTTTAGCAAAAGTGAGCTCACACGTAACTCAAAGGTTTTGTGGCGTGCCTAATCTCATAATGACACCTCGCCAAGTCGGTAAAACTATACTGTTATCTGTGACGTACGCGAGCGTTCGCTAGTTCGTCGTAGGCTTACAGCGCGCACAGGTATGCTGGATTTATAAGGTCATATTTAGGACGCATCAAGTTTATCAACACTACATATTGCAAAAAAATCAATCAAAACTTTTCCTCTGCTTTCCACTGAATGAACACCTGACAAATTATTTTAACCTGTTTGCACTCAGTGTATGAATCAGTCATAATTTCGTAATTTTGTGTTTCCTAGTCATTCATTTATTAAATCTTTTAAAAACATTTTGAAATTAAGGCTTTTGACATAATTTGTTAGGACATGAGGTGTGTGTATGTATGTACTCACTCTCGGCGGGGTCCTCGACAGCCTGCTTGAGGTCGGTGGCGGCGAGCAGCTCGTCGATCAGCGAGTCGGGATTGACGCGCGTGTTTTCCACGCGACACGACACGCCGTGCTGCACACACACACACAAACACACGTTTCACTCTAATATTCACTTTTGGATTTAGAATCTAATTTAAAATAATATTTTTATATACGTTTGTCTGTTAACTCTACTATAGAAAGCTGACATCAATACAAATCACCTGTGTACCTGCTCCTGCAAATCGATTGTTCATTGTAGCTCATTTTACTATAGTTGTTGATGCAAGCTAAATCTTTCTCATTCAAAGTTGCATAAAGCATGAAAAAGAACAAGGACTGCATAAAGTTATTTTTAAAATGCAACTTTAGAGCTCTAAAATATTTCAAAATCCATCTGTTAGTTTTGTTCACTTGTGTGTATTCCGGCGAGTGAATAATATGATGTATAGTGTGTATTGTGGTTGTAACATGTGACATGGCGCATCTGCGACTATACTGTAATGGTGTGTCTAATATAAAAGAAGTGTAACAGAAGAACAATATTGAATTTTGCTAATAAATTAATGAAATAATAGTCACCGGCGCGTCGTCAGTGGGCGGCGGCGCGCGGCGAGCGAGCGCCCGTGCCCGCTCCAGCGAGCCGCCCTCGGACGCGGACGCCGTCAGCGAGCCGGACGACGGGTTCCTGCACACGCCACACACACACACTGTACCCCCACTCCGGACCGAACCTCCTTACCGACGCACGTCTTAGTGCTCCACCTTTCGCTTACACATACTTTTCCTTCTATTATTTCATTTTGTTGCACACAAAACTTGAAATAAAAAAAATTAAACGCTTCGAACGGACGGAACACTTGCGCCGTTCGCGTAAAAATGTTAATGTTATAGTGTATAGCAATCCAAAAGAGAAAACTGTCGCCGACCAAAACAATAACATATTAGTGAATTTGGAAAAGTAAGCACTAAGACGACGTAATTCTGGAGGTAAACGAATAGGTCGACGTTTTCTACGACAGCTCTTTTTGCGCAAATTAATTATCAATATCGTTAAAACATGCATTCGAGAGAAAAGAAATTTAGTTATTTTTATTGAAAACTAATTAACGTGATTTTATAACAAATCAATAAACAATTATCATAATCAGACTATACTTATACAGAAAATAAAAATAATGTATATGACAGTATTTGACAGTCTATACGTTATTTGCATTCTTTCTCTATATTCAATACTATTTCCATTCTAATTTAATTTTACAACATTTATAAAATAACATTTACATCATTAACTTTTTTAGAAATACAACAAAACAACAACAGTTTAAAGACTAAACTGTCTGTGTCAACGATCATTTGATTAACTTTGCAAATTATTACATCAATATTGGACATAAAATGTCCTTCAATTAAAATAATTATTAAAATTCTTTATCCTCCACTAAAGAGGGAGGCATCGCTAAGTAGACAAAGTTGCCGGCTAACTATAGCCGATAACAGAACTTAACTGAATATAATTTCAAATGAATAAAATTTACCAAAAAAGTTTTTATTATTGAATCAACATAAACAAGTTTTAGATAAGTCTGCTATTACAAACTTATAATAACCGTCTAAAAATAAGTACTTATGGTCACGTTTTCATTATATAGAAACAAATTTTATGTATGTACTGACATATCAGTACCTAGATAATTATCAAAATGTCTAAATCTAGTTCCCACTCATGCGAAGCATATTGAAGCCGCATGCAACTTGACTGCCATAATTACAATACATGCTCGGCGTCGAGGCGAAGGATATGTTATGGCACAAGAGAGCGTTAAAGTAACAGATAACCATTACAGAACAACTAACACAGCGAACGTCGTAATTTGCTAACAAAAAACACAACAAAAATATTGTTGAATAAGCTTTCTTTGCCACGAACACTACACAACACCGAACTGTACGCGCACGCGGCTCGCATATTTCATTCGTCTATTTTGATTTTGAAAAATGTACCTCATAGTAAAGAGACCGAAACCACTTTCATCTATATAAAACACACCTAACGTCATTTAAAAAAAACTAGTCTAGCTGTTTCACATATAAATTATTACATTCAATGTAGATTTTGATGTTATTGAAAATACTTTAATAATTAAGCGCAGTAGAACTGCAAAAAAAATACTCCAACTATTTTATTGGGTACTTCGTCGCGAAGCTAACAAATGGTTCCGAAAAGGTCCCATAGTTTTATCATGATCCGACTAGTCACAACCGTCAAAATCGGTTAGCTATTGGTCAAATAAACGCGTAACAAACATACAAAGGTATAAAAAAGCAGTCGGATTGAGAACCTTCACCTTTTTCAGAATCGTTTAAAAGTTAAAGTTGGCACAATGTCGTTTTTACTACTGAATTTCGTAGCAGTAGCAGTGCCATCTGTATAGCTTTCTTTAATATTCTCGTTTTATTTTAATGTCCTCAATGTTACGAGTACCTTAAATACGGCAAAAGTAGCTAAAATAGTAAATAGAAAACGGTGCGTTTGCAACAAATTGAAAATATTTTTTCCATGAATAACTATTATTGACGAATAAAGGACAGACTGCAAGAGCCGCGTGCGCGACATACGTGTGCGTCGCTGGGGGCACGCGCGGGGGGGGCACGCACGCGGGGGGCCGCGGGCGGAGCTCCGCGCGGGGCTCATCACGCGCCGCGCCGCACGCGCAGCGCTCGGGCTCGCCCGCCGCCTCGCGCCTGGGCCACCACACACGTTACTCCACCGACCGACCTCACCCCCACCCACTTGCCCTTCATACATTATTTTCCTCCACAACGAGAACATCACAATCCCAAGCGACCCGAGTGATTCCGATTAGCACAGCGTCACCACTTACGTGAGCATCGATGAAATGAATGTGAACACAAAAATAACGAAAAAGAAAATAGGGACAAACGGACGGTAGGAGTTCCCTTCCAGAGGTGTTTAGTGTTTGGCGAGCAGTGTTAGCACGCGGGCGGCGACACTCACCTGGCGACGCACTCGGCCACGCTGTGGCGTGCGGGCTCGACCTCCGCCTTGGGCGTGGAGGTGTGGCCCGAGTGCAGGTTCCGGTTGGAGAGGCTCCGGAACCGGTGCCGCACGTCGACCCTGTCGCCGGCCTCCGCTTCCGGGTCCGACGGTATGCAGTAGAACTCGTCCTCGATGCACCCCGACAGACGGTTCGCATTAGACATAGAGTTCTTTCTGTGCGCGAGCGGCGTGAGAAACGGGAAATTCGTAAATAGCTCTTCGTTTTTTTTGTTCTTTTCTAACAACGCCGGTATAGTATTAAGAGATTTCTGTTTGAATATTTGAAAGTTGGTGAGCGGCTCGACCGCCGCACTTATGATGGAGGCTGCCTTCTTCTTCTGGTCGAAATAGGTCGGCATCGCGAACGAATTGTCTTCTACGATGGTGGACTCGGGGGTTCTGTATTCCTCGCTGGAGGGGGACTGCAGGGCGTGTCTCGGGATGACGTCGGGCGGGCCCGTGAGCGTCACGTTGGGAGTCAGGTATATCTCTGGAGACTTGACGATCGTGTTCGGAGTCAAGTACACTTCGGAAGTTTCGTTGACAATGGTCTTTTCTAACAACAGCTTGGCTAAAGTGCGACCCGCGTGCTTACAGCCGTGCGTGGGCACGTACAGTGAGGTGGTAGTGGTAGTGATCCGCTCTAGGCGCACGCTGTGAGGGATGGGGGGCAGGGGTGAAAGGAAGAAAAAATAAAACAAATCAATAAAACCTGATTCGATTGAAATGTTAGTGACGTGCTAGCGCGACCGTTCAGTAAGCGGCGGGGCTGTACAATGAATTTCATTCCAGCGGTCGGTTTTAGCAATAAGGCTTTTATTGTTATGTATTTATTTACATTATTCAAAATAAATTTATTTTACGAGTCTTTAATATAAATTGTTTCCTTATCCATTTTCCACACAGCTTACAATAAAAAAAGTATATTCTATATTTAAAATTCAATGAAGACTTAAATTATTTTGTAATTTTTACCTTCACAATTGAATACTGTGAGTCATGTATAGTTTTGGAGCCGTACCTGTTGTGGTGCGGCCTGCAGTCCCCGGCCGAGTCCCCCTCCGAGCTCTGGCGCGAGTGCGCGGAGGCCGCCGACACCGAGCTGCCGTACCCGGAGGCCTGCGGACCAACGCTACTAGTAAGCCTAACCCAAGATACTAAAATACTACATCCTTAATGCTGATCTGCATGTATAAAATTTGTATGGTCTAACTACGATTCCACTTGCGCTTGCAATTCGATTCAACAACTGGATTTATGTAGTCTTATTTTGATTTTAGTGATTTGATATTTGATTTTGTACCTAACATTATTAAAAATAAAGCTATCAAAATTTACCAGCTTTTATTAGGTCCCACAATTGAACATTACTTAGACTCATACTCAATTTTATTAATTTCTCCATTTCCAGTTAAGAAATATTATCAATCATTATGCAATAATATGACAAACGCGGTGCGAATACTACATTTGAAGCATCTTTAGAGAGAATTTTTAATGATTAACCAGCGTGTCTAACGTGTGTTAGGGTAGAGTGTACCCACCCACCCAGGGTGTGAGTGGACGGTACCTTGCTGCTCATGTCGCCCGAGGTGTTGGAAGAGTTGCGCGAGTGCGTGTGCTGCTGCAGACACGAGGCGCATCCGCCCGCCGGCGCCACGCCCGCCCCCGCCCCTAGCCCCGCCCCCGCAACGCCTGCAAAACCGCATGTTAATTTTATTAGAATACTAGCGGCCCGCACCGGATTCGCATGGGTATAAAATATACATATAAACCTTCATCTTCAACCACTTTATCAATTAAAAAAAAAAACATTGAAAGCGTAGTTTTGAAGATTTAGGCATACAAAGATATATAGGGACAGAGGAAGCGACTTGGCTTTATATTTTGTAGTGATCCTGACATCACTTTCTATATCCAGTCAACGGTCCGCAGCCCATATCGGGTGTCTAAAAAAAGTCCGCTCAATGGTCCCGACCCCATTTGGGCCTCGACTGCCGCGCTCCATTCTTAATTCCAGTTTGTTCAAGTAAACTTCGTGTATCCAAACATTTTTTTTTAGTCTGTAGCAGAATAAACAACCCGTCGTATTAAAAAGTTTGAAGTACGTCATCATTGTAAAAAAAATTTCGGAACGAGTTGAGTTGGCATGATTTATTCATCGGTTGCACTTTTTTCGAGTATGTGGTCGGTTAGTGACTTAAAAACAAAAAGTGATGTGAAAATGTGTTAGTTAAGTGTTAAAATTATATTTTGGTAAGTGATAAACAATTTTATAAAACACTACACATCATTTAACTAGTTTTACATAAAATTTAGCGATATTTAAGTCGGTCATGTATGTATGTATGTACTTGTGACGTAACGGCCCGCTCGATTTTAACTATTTCTAATTATATAATAAATTATTCTTGTAAATAACATGTGTAATATGTTTATACGACATATCTACAGATAAAACTTTTTTTTTTTTTTTGAATGACTAACTTGTTGCTAATCTTGCGATTTTTACAACTTCACCGAACTTTATCAGATAAAACATATAAGTTTTATGAGTGTCTTCCACTAAATACTCCATAATAAGAGATAATAAGAGATTAAATAGCACGTGACACTTTTTCTAACATGCAAGAATTTAATTCTATAGAGCTTGTGTTGTAAAATATTTGCATGGACATTGTTGTTTTTGTAATTGCATTCTGTTAAACGTTTCATGTTCTTTCGAATCAAGTATACAGAAGGTAAATAAAACACGTTTGTTTTTAATAACAAATGTTTTTCTTGGGAATTTTTTTACGTTATTACGTAGCTTAATTCTCAAGGATTCTAAAAATATATACATTTATATGTTTTAATACATAAATCGAAAGATATCATCGTTATTCGCCAATTTTACTTTGCCGCCATTTTTTGCCAAATGTGCTGGCCATCGGGCGGTAAAATCGCTTTTGCTGTTGGACTGTTGACCGGATATAAAACTTTTGAACAATTTAAATCCGATTTTGATAAATACTACAAATGCCTGTAACAAAAACTGAAAAACCCTAAATAGTGAAAACAGAATAAGTTACCAGGGCAGTCCGGCAGCGCGGGGACGGGCGGCAAGGCTTCGGTCTCCGGCGACGGCAACTCACACGATGGTAACGAAGACAGCGGCTGGGAATGGCTCCCTTCTGAAATACAACAATAATGTTCAATGAAGGTATTTCAAGGTTTATAATGTGTTTGTAAGCCGCGAGAATGTAAGTACCATAGTTTTTCTTCTTGGTGAGGGAGCCGAAGCCCGAGCTGGTGGTGGAGGAGGCGCAGTCCTCGTCCGCCGCCGCCGCGCTCTCCGACCCGCTGTCCCCGCCCGTCTTCTCTGCTGCTTCTTGCTTGCGCTCCGGCCTGCAAAATCATATCTACCTTTCTTATCAACATAATATTTACCACATTTTACTTAACTATTTTTAAGAGATAGTCCTTAATAGAAAAGGCCTGTGAATATAATGGTGCACGATGGTAACCATGACTTATGACAGTGACAGTAATAACTCTAAACGAATACTATACATAAAGGATTTACGGGAATATTTTTTCTTAATATTTAACCTGAGCACCGAGTCAACTGGGTGTGTCACGCCCCCTCCCCCTCGCGTGACGGAGGAGTACCCTTGGGTAGACTCGCTGAAACCTTTCATTCTCCTTCACTAACTACGAAAGATTTAAATAGTAATCAACATACACTTTAAAGAGTGGATCCCCAGATATCATGTTCATCTTGATGCGTATCCTGAGCACTGAGTTGTCGGGCCGCTGCCGCCGCGGGATGGTAGAGGAGCCGTACCCCTCTAACAGGAATCGCCTCGTCGTCTCGCCCGCGCCCGCCAGCTCTGCCAGATCCACGTCGCAGAATCCCAGCTTCTGATACGTCCGACCACCTACAACATTTATACCAAAATACAACATTTTATTGTTAAAATAAACAGACCGCTTCCCCAATCGAAGGCTAACAACGTACTACACGTCTAATACCACCAATAACCTAAAAGCTCCAGCCTTATACGCCATCTATTGGATTTCTAACGAAGTTAAACGTTAGAGCGATGAAAATACTTACAATCTGGACGTAAATTGCATTTATCTATGCTATATTATCTATAATCTATGTAATATAATTGCAGTCACCACATCTGCACATTTGTCTGTATGTTTAATTGAAAGGATTGAATTCTCAAAAGGTTCTTATTGATAGATTTTGTTTAAATAGGTACTGTTTTGTGTAATTTTGTTGAAAAAGAGAAACATAAACAAGTCAGAAAATTTCAATAAAATGCTTTGAGTTATATCAAAACTATGTATGGAATGATCCTTTTTACATGTCTGCAATCTATGCAAACTGACCGAGATTGCTTTGAATGAGCTTCGTTAAATTTTAAATAAAATTAATATATGAACGTATATAATAGGGTGGATCCAAAAGTTCTAAGCCCGACCAAGAAAATGAAAGAAAAGTGGGTCTAAATTTATTTTTATTTTTCGACATAGTCTCCATCTAGCTCAACACACTTCTTCCACCTGACC
>NJDC01003771.1:10767-29252 GCA_002245475.1 Calephelis virginiensis
TAAAAGGATTGAATTCTCAAAAGGTTCTTATTGATAGATTTTGTTTAAATAGGTACTGTTTTGTGTAATTTTGTTGAAAAATCAATCAAATTGTGGAATTCCCTTCCTACCGTGATTCGTGACAGCCCTTCTTTACCTACTTTTGAGAAAAGATTGAAGGAACATTACTTATCGTTGACACAATAACATACTCATATATTATCCTACTAAGATATTTTAATAATTATAATTGTACCTGTTTTTTTTTACACACTTTTTTTAGTATATTTTTATTTATTCGTTCTAAGTATAGCTATAGTTAATTGTTTTGTACACGATGCCTTCCATTTTATTTTCACAGCTTAATTTTTTTTTTGGGTTGGCTGGAAGAAATTTCTTTAGTTAGAGATAAGCTCGCCTTTTGTGCATTTTTAACTTCTCGTGTATTTTGTGTATTTTAATTTTTGTGTGCAATAAAGTGTTAAATAAATAAATAAATAAAAGAGAAACATAAACAAGTCAGAAAATTTCAATAAAATGCTTTGAGTTATATCAAAACTATGTATGGAATTATCCTTTTTACATGTCTGCAATCTATGCAAACTGACCGAGATTGCTTTGAATGAGCTTCGTTAAATTTTAAATAAAATTAATATATGAACGTATATAATAGGGTGGATCCAAAAGTTCTAAGCCCGACCAAGAAAATTAAAGAAAAGTGGGTCTAAATTTATTTTTATTTTTCAACATAGTCTCCATCTAGCTCAACACACTTCTTCCACCTGACCTGCAACTTGTTTATTTCCTCGAAAAAAAAAGATTCCGGAAGGTCGGCGAAATAGTCGTTTACTGCGACTAACACCTCATCTTTGGTCGAAAATTTCGAGCCACCCAAGTGTTTTTTTAAATTTGGAAATAAATGATAATCCGAGGGGGCTACATCCGCCGAATAAGGTGGGTGGGGCAGCAATTCGTAGCCACAATCATGGATTACAGACATTGTTTCAACCGAAGTGTGACACGTGCATTGTCTTGATGAAACAAAACTTTCTTACGCAACATTCCCGGCCTTTTTTCTTTTATTTCTTCCCGGAGTCTTCATAAAAGGTTACAATAATAACTATAATTTATAGTTTGACCTTGGCACTTTGTGAAACCCCATTATGCATGTTTTAATACTAGTGGTCGTCCGTTGGTCGAAATTCGACCATAATAAATTTTAATATCTTGTTGATAAAAACGCCACCTTCATTTCTCAAGACCAACTACTTTACTAACTTATCATAAATATATTTGTTTGTGTGTGTCAAATGCACGGTAGTGTGGGTTTTGTTTTAGTTATTGATATAATGTACTTTATATTTATTATTAAAATTATTATCGTTCTGCACTTCTCCTACACATAAACTATAAGTGTGCCAAATTTTATGCTCCTCCGTCAGCGTAATTTTCGTAAAAAGGGCTCCAGGTTTTGCTTCACGTATTAATATTTAGATATGAAAAATTGAATTTATTTCTAAAATAATCTATTTATGTATATCTATGCAATGCTTTTGGAAAAAAGTTGAAACTACTTTTTAGTTTATAACATTCTTGATAATCGCCAAAAACTTTCGATTCTACTAGAGTTTTGATCTGTCGAAATGTAGAAACAAATAAATACAAAGTTGGCGACCGCTTTGTTTGTGAAATGGCGCAGTAAACTTGACATTGTGCACATTTGCAGTTTTAGCCAAATTTACACAAATTCATACTTAAAAAGGTTGCCAACGAAAAATACTCGGACACGTTACCAACGCTGGTATCAGTAGTTGCATGAAACAAAAGTATTACCGAGCTGCCTACGACCGGGTCAGAATGTCGAATATTATTAAATAAAATATGCTGTCATATATTTTGTAAAACACACCGCAGTTTTAATATAACGATTAGAAAAAATGAAATTCCTCAACTAACGCAGCTTCTTAACAAGGAAAAGATTTCATTTTTTATATGAGTGATCAGCGAACACGCACGAAATTACACTCAGCAATGCAATCAATCAGCAATGCAAAATTTATTTCCACTTTTTGAATACATAATCGTATTATGTGTGTGATATCGTGCTGTGTGAGTGTGTGGCAATAAGTAAAATATAAGCAAATTTATCCTTTTCAATTTTGTTAGCTGGTCAAATTCGAATCAATCCAAAAATACCCAAAACCCTCAGGCACTAAAATCTTGAGAAGTTGTTGGATGTGTGGGGTTGTTCGCATAATGGCACATCGCAGAATGCTCCTGTTGAGTGCTGGACCAATTGTTTCCCGATGTGCAAGTCTTGCCTATCAAGATCTTCGGTCCTTTCTTTTGTTCCCTGTTCCAGAGGAATGCGACCAACACTTTAGTGGCCCCGTCGGTATCACTAAAACACTAACTCTCCGCTTACCTTTGCACTCCTTGCGAACGGAGATTTTGAGGCGCGCCGGCTCCAGTACGCCCGTATTGGCGTTGGCACACATCTTGCACAGGAACGAGAATTGCGCGTTCCACTGCACCGCATGGTTCCGCACTTCCTCTCTGTAACAACACAAAATACACGTTCATAAAAAAGTGACTGTCTGTCTGACCAAAGCTTGTAAAAAATGTACAACCTAGTTATCTAAATTCACTCGGTACAAGAAAAGTTTTAAACGATCACACGAGTGAAGCCGGAGAAATTTTGGCAAAATGTTAATGCGAAAGTTTGTGTAGATGCTTTGATGTCAGTGTGTGAGACTTTAACGTCTGTATCAACTAAATCACGCTACGGATCCTGAACCGATCACGACTAAATTTGGCAGGACAAGACACCACAAAACACTTAGACGGACATGATTAGATTTTGTCCACGCAGCTAAGTGGTAACCGTGGGAGTGACGGTGACCTTGAGAATGAATGCGCACCAGCAAACACCAGGTACCTTTGTGTTTCGGCTAAGTACATAAAAAAATGCAAGCACTGAAGTCTGAGTCTATCAATGCGCCCCGACACTTGACTAAGGTACTAAGAGTAACATGTGAACTCCCATGAAGTAGCTTCCAACAACGATTCAGTTTATTTTTATTTGTACATTTTACCAAGCTTCATGAGTGCTTTAAAATTAATTTTATTCCACCTTTTATTCCAACAGTCAATTAAAATTGTGATAATACATTTGTTTGAGCAGAATGCACTGCCTGCCGCAATAATGACTCTGCCATGTACGAGCCCCGGTAGGGTAACCAGTAGACTTAAACAATAGACCTTTCAACCCGGTCAAAAGATAGCTAAGCTTCGCACCTATACCTTCTATGGTCTATAAGCCACGGTTGTCTCTTACCATCAGGAGAGTCATGTGCTTGTTAGCTGAACTCTAACATAAAAAAAAATTTAGTTAAACATAGATATCTTGATCCGTTAAGAATAATTATCAACCATGCATTATAATGAGGTATATAAATAGTATTACTACTTTTATTAACATATACAAAGATGCTAATTGATTAATCGTAATATTTTCACTTAGCGTGTGTAGTTGGTAACACAAGTATAAGTTTGACTAGGTACTAACACATTCTAAATCTATGGTACTAACAATAAAGATATTTTTCATTTAACGAGTCTATGATTTTGAAAAAAGAAGGAGTAGTAATTAACGCTGGCAAAAAATCGGCATTCGAGATACATAATATATACGAGTCCAAAGCGAGGGAAGAAGATAAAAAAAGTGGCAATACAGCTGAATACGGAGAGGATTTTATATAACAAATATGTTTTAAGGAAAGCATTGTTGTGTTTAAATAAATGAAGCGTATCGTGTTTTCCATTACCGAAACACATAAGTTGATGGTAAAATACGCGGAATGTGTAACACGTATGATGTGTGTTACACATCCCGCGTGATTCCGACTCCTTTGGAGAGGGCATCGGCTGTTGTGGGTGTTGTGGATTGTTTGCCCCTTTATCTTCACAAAATATTGGAGGTAGGAGTACATAAAAGTGTGTCACTGGCTCAGACACTAACGTTAATATTGCATAATTTTTAACATAATTTTAACGTTAATTAATGTAAAGTTGATGGACTGCGAGTTGGTACTCGGAAACTCTTGTCGTTCTCAAGCCGCTATTTAAAACCGGGTTCCGACCGACCGTTTTTTTTACTTTAAAATTGCAAGTGTTGGGCTAAACTTTGCAATTACTTCAATAGTTATAAAATTATTTGTATGTTTTATAACTTTTGTGATTGTAATGTAAGGAAAACCACAAATTGCTTAACAACAACAACATCGATTAGTTTTCACGCTTGAGACGAATATAAAAAACATTTAACCATTACAAGCTGCAACTCGGCAGTAGAGATACTCGTATGTTTCATCAAACTTAGTATAGATGGGACTTAAATTTATTTATTAATTATTTTATTAAACATCTTTGTAACGGAATTAGCAAAATTAAGGCTTATTTTACTTTTATTTATTAAGATAACCTCGAGTGAAAATAATTCACCCATGATTTTCACTCGGAAAACATTGCCTTGAATGAATAAAATTGATTTCAAAAGCCTAATGAAGTGAGTGAATGATATCCTTAATAGCGAGAAATCAAAATGAAAACAAGAAGGAATGTAACCGCGACCCGGAAGTGCCCAAGCCAAGACGAGCAAAACGAAGCCCGTGGGCACTGAGTACTAACTGACTACCTTTTCTCGAAGCGTTTCTTCGTTTTTATTGAACCCTCATAACATCGGCTTGTTTTATACCAGAAAAAATAACATTCTCAGGATATATTGCATAGATAATATAATACTGTAGATGTTATTACTATCTTAAAAACACCGATGTCGTCACTGACCTCTTATTCACTAATTTCTAAACAAAAATCATCATCACAATTTATGTGATACCTTCCGATATACAAGAAAGCTGAATTTTATTGTGTAAACGTATATTAGCTCACAACCAAAGAAAACATTTTAAAATTTAAATAAAAGTATGATAAACAATAAGAAACCTCAAATTTTCTTGTTTGTTTATATAATAAAACAGCGAACAAACGTCAAACACACGCCAGTTCTGACGGTAAAAGATGATCGTGGCCTATAGACACCATAGAATTTCCAGGTGCGTCGGTTTCTTGTGACCGGGGTGTAAGGCCTAACGTGCAAGTCTGACGGCTACCCTACCCTCTGGACCGACATGAGTACAACTGTACGTAGCCCGGCCGACTTGCTGCACAGCAATATACTAATTTAATTCATGTTTTTCTGTATTTTTTAAGTAGATAAAAAAACAACATTTAAATTTTTCCCATTCAAATTGAAAGGGCGGAACGAAGTTCGCGGGAACAGCTAGTCTATACTAATATTATAAAGAGTTTAAATTTATTAGATGTATTATAAAGAGTATTATTGTGAAGGTTTAAATTTTTGTTTGTTTGTTTGAAATGAATAGGCTCCGAAACTACTGGACCGATTTGAAAAATTCTTTCGAATTTAGAAAGCTACATTATGCCTGAGTGACATAGGCTATACTTATTAAATTTTGAAAAAAAATAGGGTAAGGTGTAAAAAATTACTTATTTAGCGCACGCTGCCTAAACTTTAAAAGATAAAACCTCAAAATGTTCTAACTAATTATAGATCTTAGAAATATCTATAAAAAAAGTCGGCGACAAACTATACTTATCTATGTCGAGTGAAGCATAACAACGACATTTTTATTTAAAAAACCTGTGTTACCTACTGCCTATTGCTCAACTAACTAATGGACCGATTTGAAAAAAAAATATTACCATTAGAAAATTATCTGACATTTTCGCTGATCAACATGGGCTACAGTATTTCTATGAAAAAATATAAATTTATTTACCCGTGCCAGGTGGGACGGGCTGCTAGTATTATATACATATATATGTATAAGGATATTTATAACTCGAGGACGGCAAAAATGATTTCGCTGAAAATTCATGGCGAAATAGTTTAGGACCAGGAAGCGCACATCGGATTTTTATATCCCATTCGACATGCGAGGAAATTAGGAAAAAGAGATTTTTAATTTTTCCCATACAAATTGAACGCATAGACCGAAGTTCGCCGGACAAGCTAGTTTGTAATAAATAATACTTAGTGGTTATGTGGCACAATGTTGGTGACATCCCTCCCAAATATCAGAGATCAGCGCCCCTTTGTCCGCCGACAAAGCGGCGCAGAGAAGAGGCGGCCGATTACAAAAGCATCTCAAAGCAGCGCGAGCGCCCCCAATACGCATCTTTACGATACACAGCCGCCGTCTCCGTACACACTACGGCAGGGGCGCACAACCTTCTCCGCTACTACTACAAACCATTCAACTTGAATTTTACAACCAAAAATACTTGTGTAGTGCATCTACAACTCTTATATTGCATTGATTTCTATTCGCTATGTGCGGAGCGGGTGGTAGCTGTACGACAACGATCGCAGCGCACAACGTGGTAAAAAATGGAAGATAATTCGGCTCACTGGCTGTCTAAATAGAAGTATTTTAGTGTAAATCAAAGTAGCAAATGTTTGGCTCCTTTCCACGTAAATTTTATCCACAACCATTTTTTGAGTTACTCTTAATAACGTATAAATTCGTCGTTAAAAAATGAGGTCGTAAAGATAAGGGAACAAAGTATGCACTATTAAGTACCATTACTATTAAACCACTAGTCGAATCAAGACAAACTAATATAGGATCACCTCCACCAAAACTTAACGAAATGTCCACGTCTGTTGTGTCAGCTAATAATGCTAATATCTTATATATAAAATTCTCTCTTAATTTTCTCATATACCTACAAAATGTTAGTAATGTCAAGCGATACGAAGTTATCAGCTAGTAGCGAATAAAAACAGATTCTGAATTATTAAATGATTGATGATATTTATACTATTTTTTCAGATTCTAATTTAAATACGTCTTTATTACAATTAATAACAATGTATTAAATTAAAGAGCAAATCATGAAATGTCTGTCCCATCCGATCTCAGCAGGCGGACCGCGGGTTTACAATCCCTGCACCTTTAAATTATTTTGTAATATCTTAGGCAATACTGCATTCGTGCTGACTGCTGACGTATTATTAGACTGTTTTAGTTTCACTGGAACGCCCTCAAGACGATGCACGGAATGCAAATCTACTTGCGGCCTAATTAATGTTTACTGAGTACATATTTCATATAAGAATGCGAATAAGCTTACGGCTTTTCGCCCAATATGAATTTGTGCGTTAAAAATGTGTTTTTTTTTGCGTTTCTTTTATAATGAAAACAACGATATCGCTGCCACCTACCACATTGTGGGACTAATGTCTAGGTTCGTCGTGGTTGTCCTGGTTGTATCTCTGTCCACCTCTTCCTGGATACGGGGTTGAAGATACTTTTGTGCTTTGCAAAGCAAATGCTGTAATACCAACACTCTTGAGAATACTTTAAAGCCCACTCTCCAAATTGGAATACGACAATAGCCTGGCAGCAACAGTAAAAGGAAGGAGGACGACACCAATTCGAGTAGTAGTATTACTATAGATTAATATAAATTACAGCTACATACTCAAAGCTAGCAGTCGGCCTAAAATATTTTCGCATGTACACAGTTCTACATAGGTACTTACAACTGGTTATATATATATATATATATCGGTAATGAAAACTTTTCTCTAACTGTTACCATATGTTTGTACGAAATGGGTACGTACGCACATATTTACGTGTTACGCGAAACGAAGAAACTTGTCAAAAAACTGTCATAATATTCCGATTGTATCCATGCGGCAGCCGGCAAGCTCTACGTTTATTTATGGCCGGTATGGCCCATACAGTGGAGCTCTGCTCTTTAGTTTTCAAGCAATTTGTAAGAAAAGATATCCTAGACCTGACTGAGTTTTCTCCGAAGGCCAGAGCATTAGATCTTAATTAGACAAATGTAAATAATAATAAACCAACGAGGCGGTAACAGTAAACGTCACTACGGATGTATGATGGCGGGCGCGTCATCGCAATTCTACAGTTTGTTGTATATTTCGCGTCAATCAAAAGTGATAGCAAAAATAGCCACCACCGCAATGGCCGCGTTACTACATACCTATATTCAAAATGTTTAAGGTCGGTAGTGAACTCGCGAGACTGTCAACGGCTATTTTTTGTGAACGATTCATTTCATTCTTTTGTCGATATACTGAAGTTTCACTTCTATCGTGTGTGAATCGCACACACACCTTTTTTTTGTTGCATATAACAATATGAAAGATATAAATGATGATAGACTGTGAATGTGTGTGTATGAGACGAGCGATAAGGACGCGGCTGGCACAGATCCGCGGAAATAGGCACAAGGCCGCAGGGCGGATGGTCCGGTGTCGGGTGTCGTCGGCACATGGCCCGTGACGTCGCTACGTGTGAGTGTAACGTTAGAGCATAGGTATACAAATATAATATTATAACAATTGCAACAAATGTTCTCGTAGCGTACGTAACGTTGTTACGAATGCAGATAATTAGAGGATTCTGTGGATGGAATATGTATTGTAAAGTACTAGACAACTGGACGTCTACGTAATAGAAATTGTTTCAATTTCTTCTTTCTTTAATTTTTGTTCTTCATAGTGTCTTCGACTAGTCGTGGGTGCCCTGGTTGTGCCTCTGCCTACCTCTTCGGGGATATGGATACTTTAGTTTTTGGCAATCGCGTTAGCACTTTGCCATTAGTTAAGTAGAAATACGCATCAAGTTAACTGATTTATCAATATCGGGTTTCAATTATTAAAAATTCAACCACAACAAGTCGTCAATAAAAGTCTGTCGGGTCTTGAGTAAAGCGGTGGCCTCATTACTCAAGCTCTTATAGTGAGATTTGGCGGCAACGGGGAAATAAATGATACCCTAATATCTTCATAATTATTTCATTTGCGCACTTTCACTGAACAAAATTATACAAAATGCCACTAAAATTTACTAATTTCACTCAATATAGACACGAAATTCAATAATTATGAAAAAACTTCAACCATCTTTTCTCTCGATGGCGCCAAAACTCATTTTTTTTTATGACATTGAAAGGCAAACAAGCACACGGATTACCTGATGGTAAGAAATTCACGCCGCCTAGAGACACCAAAGGTGGTAATGGTGCGTTGCCAACTAGAGGCCTGGATGTTACCCTCCGAACCGGAACACGTCGTGACGTTATGGCGGCAGGAATAGGTAAGACGGTGGTACCAATTCGGGTGAGTCGCTACGAAACTCTACCACCTAGTCAGATGTCACGGTGTTAGTGACGGCAAGCATATGCTCGCCTTTTACGAGCTGCCTGGCACAGGAGGGCAGATGGTCTATTCTACAAATTCAATTTGTGAACTCAGTCAATTTGTATTTGTCTACATACAAAAAAACAATAACAAAAATACACGAAGCTAATTTGTTTACTAACACAACAATTTGCACTTCACTAAACTTAGTAAAAGCACGTGATAATTGGTTCAACCTTCGCGACCATCCGTTTGGGCTCGAACTCACGTGGACGATATTCGTATGGTTTCAGATTCACAAAACTACCAAAAACAACAGTTCTGAAGAATTAACGTCGGCGTACAACATTCACCCGTGGATAAGTCATGATTCTCTCTTCTATTCTGCCACGGAAAAATCCTGCCCAATACATTTAACCTTTAATAAATAAACATCTCTAGCTCCAAGGGTTATTCGAGCTAACTGCTGTACTTGTGTATTACCTGAGGAACCTAGAACTAGCATCATATTAAAAACGCCTTTACTAAACGTGGTGTAACCATAAAATAACAATAACTTCCTAATGACGGATTAACGCGAATGTTAACGTACGATATGTTAACGTTAACGACGAACACAATACGTATTTTCACCCCGTTTGGCGGGAACGTTAAAAACGACTAGCGCGCTTTTTGAGGATTTCCTCCAATTTTATAGATAACAGCGATAAAAATTAGTTTAGAGACACAAGTACATTGTAAATACTTATGATGGTGACAAACTATGAAACTAAAGACAAAAATAGGTACCTTAGAATTTCAACGGTTGGTGTAGGTTATTAAATACAACGTTTGAATTGAAAAGTGAAGAAGATGATTGGTACAGCAGACGGAGCACGGGACTAGGTGATAGAGACGATTTATTGAAGACAAGCTATGAAAAACTACATGATCCAAAAATGTTTGGAACATTGTAGAAATAACTTTGGATGGGTACCTGTTATAACAAAAATGAATTAAATTTTATGATAAATTTCATGTGTTAAAATACGAGTATATGACTTAAAAAAGACAAGCTATCATTAGGAAAATAATAAATTAAAAAATATATATTACATTAAGAATAAAACTAACCTTTAAAACAAAAAGAAAAAACGAAAGCCTTAAATATGCATAGCGAATTGTAATTATAATATAATAATAATAAAGTTGAAACATTTGATTGTATTTTTTTGTTTCTTTGTATAGAATAGGATCCCAAACTACTGACCCGTTTTAAAAATATCTATCGACCTTGACCTTGGTGAACATGGGCTACGGTTATATTTGTAACTAGAAAAAAATAGAGATCCCTATTAAAACATCAATAATATAACCTAAGGTGTAAAAACGTAATATATAAAATGTCTTTTATCGCGTGCGCTGCAAATAACGTTACAGATAAATAAAAAAAAAGTTCTATAATATTAAACGGCGACAAAAAACTCAGCGACACCATATATCTAAAAAATAACAAACTAATATAGTTGATCCTTACTAAAGCAGAGGCTATTTAAAAAAATCATAATTAAAATGAATTTGCTGAAAAACTCTTCTAATTTGTAAACTGAGATAAATATAATTTTATTATTAGAACGTCTACCTTTCACTTCGTATCTTCATTTTATTTTTCTGTTTATGATATTGTGGTAAATAATGTCTCAACATACATGGTAAATATATCCACTTTTCCCCTCAAGAGTAGCAAGTCACGAAATGTTGGGTTTTTCTTAATTTTAAACGTTGTAATAAATTATCATTACTAAACATATTTCATATATATACATATATATAAGTAGTTGCTTTTTTATGAATTACGCAACTTATAGAAAAAAATATAAATTTATCGCGTTTACTCAGCCATTCAAAAGGAAGAAGCGCGTCGAAAGTCGGCAAGCTAAAATTCAAAATCAATGAAGTGTTAGAATGGAAACAAACGGTCAGATAACACAAATCAACGAAACACGCCGAGTGCAAATTTCAACCACATGTTTTTTTAACAAATTTGATTTTTTTTGCTGATTTTGTATTCTACAATGCTTCGCGATTATGAAACTGTATTCAAATTTTACGTAGCACATCTAAATGCATAAGGCCCGTGTAAGGGTAAAGGTATTATAAACACTTTTTTACATTTTAAAAGTTGATAGAAATGCCGACCATCATGTTATCCATATCTTCATATTACATTCATGTTATCTTTTTAAATAAATAATACATATTTTTTCAACGTCTGTTTCAACGTCTTGAGATTACTTTTTGAAATATTTAAATCGAGCAATCCATTCAAAACAATCATTCTATACAAAATACCTACCTACTTACTTACTACACTCGAAAAATATCAGATACGAAACGCGGTTTGCAACGCGACGACACTGGGTGAGTTTATATCACTCTAGCGACCTGGTCCGGCTTCGCTCGGGTAAAGAACTTGTATAATCTATACTAATTATAAAGAGAAAAGATTTGAGTGTTTGTTTATTTGTATTAATAGTCTCTGAAACTACTGGATCGATTCGAAACATTCTTATTACAATAGACGCCCACATTATACGTAGTAAAATGCTTCATTCCGGGTAATGAATCCGGGAAAACGGGTAACAGGATAGCGAGGGAAGGTAAAAAAAATTCCATGCTGAGATAGATGGCGCTGCTGTCGGTATGTCAACTAGAAAACAGCTTGACCGTTTGGGTTAAAATTTTGCATGCGTATTTCCGGGGTTTCACAGACGCTTCTTATGCATACCTTATCAATTTTTCTATACACATAAATAAATAATTTAATAGCCGTAATGTATTTACGAGCATATTTCGAACTTTTTATACGACACCAATTTTATAGAGGAAAGATTTGATTGTTGGTTTGGTAGTTACAAATGGTATTGAAAATTCCTTTACCATTGAAAGCCAGCGTTATCCCTGATGAACAAAGGCTGCTTTTTAAAGCGGGACAATGCATCATTCCCACGCGACAACGGGTAGTGAAAAATATCCTTCCGTACTTACTTATTTTTTTTACATAACTTCTAAACGGCTAAACCAATTTGGTTCAAATTTTATATGGGTTTCGATGGTTTCCTGTATGATTTAAAAGTACAATTGTAACCGGTAGGTGGAGCTGCTGTCGGTAAATCGTCTACCTACACTCTGACATTATCACTGATGAACATAGGCTACGCTATTTCTTCGATGAATCAAAAATTTAACCATCCGTGCAAAACCGGGACGGGCTGCTAGTTATAAATAAAATAACTGTTTTAGAGTTACAGTTGTTTATCTTATCTAAGACAGTAATTTTCCAACTATGAGAAAAAAGAAAAAGTATTTATTTTGATGGCTTGGAAGCATCGATTTTAGGCAGCATGGCTATAGGCTCTATATGAAGGAAAAATTGATTTAATAAATATATTACTTCCATTATTTTTTATTAAAGTTATACACTTTTCTTCCCTCTTTTTCTTGCTTTTTAAACTTAAATTAAATTAAACAATTAAGAGCCAATTTCACCAAACTGGTATAAGTTTTATTCCAAGTTTAAATGTGCAATTTACTCTTGGATAGCCATATTTACATTTCACCAACTGTTTGTTCATAGATTAAGAAGTTATACTAGAGATAAGAGTTATCCCGCCAATTTTGAGAGAATAAGGACTTATACCCTAGTATAAATCCCTTATAAAAATGGCTGCCTAATGTTTAACAGCTGTGGACTCCCCATTGTGAACAGTGACCAACAGTTGTTTGTTAGCATTTTGTGTTCGTTTATTGTCTTTAAACAATTAGCAAGAGATATTGTGTAAGTTTGTAAGGTATCATGTTTTTTTTAAAAAAAACTAATTTCCTACAGTGATAGTTAAGAAGAACAATTTAAAGGTTTAACGACAAAATAAGATCACTTTAATTGTTGCGATGACGAATACTTAAGATTTCGTTTATCAAATGTAATAGTCTTTTCTCCGTTGGTACAAATTAAATGTCACTTGGAATATAGGTACATATAAAGTCATTTTAAAATAGGATTTCATTTCTTAGATAATTTCCACTTTCAGGTGAGTAGGACACTACACAAAAAAACATGTTCATTATAAACTAACTAAATATTTAAGTATTAAGTAATAATATTAATAGTAATTAAATCACCAAACAAAACAAAACATAAAGCAGTACATCATCTCACAAGTCGGTTCAAATTCTAATTATTAACGATTACTGACATTAATTCACAATGGACAAGCAAGAAATGACGTATGGTAAACCTACTAAAGTTAAATATACGCTAATGGGCCGTAATGCTTACAAGGAATAGCGTACATACTGTGACAGTATTATACGCTAAAAGATGTCACAGATAAAGCAAAACGTTATTCTACAGAATAGTTAATCCGAAAATTAATACACGGAGAATAAAGCTCGTGAAATGTAAGTTGAGTTATACGAGAGTAAATGTAAGGGATAACTTTATCACTGCTATAGCTATTCTCAGATAAAGACGATGTTAGTGAAATTGGGCCTAAGTATCGCAAGTTAAGATTTCTAACGATTTTTTTGGATAATGTTTTCGGAAATCCTATTAATATTTTAAATGCGAAAGTTTGTTTGATTGTTTGTTACTCCTTCACGCAAAAAATGCTGAACCGATTTTCATGAAATTTGGTACAAACATAGATAGATGGTAACATGGATTAACACATAGGATAGTTTTTATCCCGAAATAATGTTCCTGTGGGACAAAACAAACAACAACAAAAATAAACAAATTAATTTGTACAAACTTAATGCCTATTGGCCTTTGGGCCAACAGAAAGTGTAGAAAGCAGGTGCCAAACATAAAATAATAAAATACGCAATTGCAAACTCTGAAACTGCCAGTTAAGTGATGCAAGTGTTGTGAACCGCGAAGGTCGAGTGCAGGCGTGAGGAGTCTCGGTGACTCATTTGTCGGCCCACGGTCGGTACTGTTGTTGAGCCAAGTAATCCACTCTACACCAAGAGACTATGTCTCGATTAATACCTCGTCTACTAATAAATTCATTGTACGTGTCGTTTTATGCGATTACCATAATGGATTACATGCTCATCAATGTTCTAGTAAAATCAGGTTATTTTATAACCGTTTTAGAATCCCTAGCCAAGCTCAGGATTTGCACTATAATGCATATCAAATAAAGCTGCCAAGTAGGAGACGGATTCACCCATTAAGGGTTCCTTAGCAGCAGTCATAATCTAAAAGTTATTTCAGTCAATTTGATTTACTACTACTGTAATCTTTAGTTTCCCTTTTACAATAGCGCGGATTCATAATATCAAATATATTATATTAAAAGGCTTTTTTATTACACGGTTGCGCGATTCTAAACTACACAAGGCCATCTCAGTGAAGCACAACTATTTTGGTTAAGTGTTGGTGTTACATTACTTATTAAAAACACTACTTGCTAGATCTCGTTCAAACCAATTGAAGATAGAAGTTTACATGGTGCTCATTTTTCCAAATCGGAGGTGTCTTTCGAGCAAATTATTCAGTTTAGAAAAAAAATATAGTAAAAATCTCAATATCATTTTTGAAGACCTCATACATAGATACATTAAATACACGCCACATTTATGGATTTAAGGAAAAAATGAGAAATAGATACATATAAGATGAGTAAACTAAAGGACCTAGTAGTGATCCCTGTAGATCACCAAAGAGAATTGTCACGTAGTCGGAACGATAACCACCTAATACCACTACAAACAAGTAGTCTTCTCTTACTAATATGGGATTTGTTCTAATGCAGAAGATCGCCTTGGAAAGCTTACGGAGCAGGATTACATGGTCCACACGAGCAAACGCTTTCTTTTTACTTAAATTTTTTTTTAACGTGTATTTGAAGTAAGGGCAAAGTAATAACGTCAGTTGCATCAAGACGAAGAAAAGTGTGATGAGTGTCCCTTGGCTAAAGCGGTGACTGACAAATTGAAATATTAATCTTAAAAAAAACAAAAAAATATTAAGTTAGTTTATGTAGTTCCATTGGTTAATATTATCAAATCTTCAAAAGATAATAAGTTCAGCTGCGACATTTTGCGTGTCCAAACTACCTTTTTTTATAAGATACCGTGTAACCATTGAACACAATGCAAGCCAAAGTTGCCCATAGCCCGTAACTAAAAATGATCGTTAGGTGATTCCAACGCCCATTTCAGCCAGGCTATTAGTTTATTAACACGAAAAGGAGGGATATTATCTGGTGGTTAATATATCATGACAACGATGAGAATCTTGATAGAAGCATCAAACGAGCGCCCTTCTATTGTTACCATAATATACACTCGACGTTAGCATCTCATTGGCAGTCTGAGTAGAGCCGGGTGGGAGATGGTCTTGGCAAAGGACATGGTCCTTCTAATGGTCAAGATCTGTCATCATTAGAACTGAATACAGAATGCAATAAGCATATAATTTAGGCATATGTAGTATTTCAAACATTGTCAAGTTTATTAATACCTAGTAGTAATCTTCCTCTATCACGGTTTCACTTGCTTCTACAGTAAGCGCTGGAGGCGATTCTTAATTTTCACCCGCTATAAATGCATGTCAGCAGTGGGAGGCTTTTTTTTTTGAAATGGCTAATATGTTGGTAACCTCGCGGTTTTTACAACTTCACCGGACTATATTATCGCGGGAAACTAAGATCGTTATGTTCCGCGTAATGGAGAAAAGGAAATGTAGCTGGCAATCTTCAACTTTGAGGACACTGTACAATGAACTCATAAAAAATCCTGTCACGAAAATGCCCTCGGAAGTCAAAATAACAAAATACAGTTTCAAAAAACCGTACAATATTACTCTAACCAGTAGAGCAAAATGGCTTAATGGAGTATTGTAATCCATGAAATCAGAGGACGTTATGTGGGTTACGGACGGGTCAAGACAAGATGGAAAGGCTGGTGCAGGTGTTTTCTGTCAACGGCCATAGAAGCGTCATAACAACAAATAACACTTGGATAGGTTCCCGAACAAACAGGTGTATAGGGAAATGAAGCTGCAGACGAACTTCCTGGAAGGGCCTCTGATGCACTCCCCTAAGGACCTGAACCGGTATGTGGGATCGCCAGAAGCACTTCTAGAAGCTTGTGCGAGATTTGGAACAGACAATAAATGTTAAGCTGGCTGAAAACTGTGAGCCAGGAGCACTGCAAAGAACTCGTCAAAAAATTTTGCACCATATTCATGTAATTGCAATATATATGCAACGAAGAGCTCAGAATCTTAGTCTGAGCGTTGAAAAGTCACTGCAGGTTAAACAAATATCTAAACAGGATGAGCCTAGCTGAAGAAAGGTCAAGAAAAAAAAGTAGTCATCTTTAATAAGTAGTCCAAAAATAAAGATTTATGTTTCTAACATAAAAAATTACGATCCCCATACAAACTTTCAACCACTATTTCTTTTTCTTAGGGGTAGAATTTCCAGAACCCTCCTTAGTGGGTGTCTACTCGATAAAACGACCCTACTCACCAAATTACATGGCTGTAACTTTTAACAGTTTTTGCTCGGCGATGATGAATCAGTCAGGACATGTTGTTTTATAAGTATAGATAAAATCGTGTTTTCCAGCGTATTGGTTTGGTGGGAAGGATAGCCAGTAAACATACTTGCAAGAGTGCCGACTGCTAACCTCCCAAACTTACTACAAAATCACTAACAACTAATTTTGTGGCAGCGTATAGCTGTATTACTATTAAAAGGAAATCCGTATACTCATTCACTTTTATTTATTTTTTTGAATTCATTTTATTTTCAATCATTATTTTTAAATTAACATGTTTTTTGAGACTTTACAAGAAACGAAGATTCAACATTATCGCTCATTTATCAAATTGTTAATCTAACTTGTTGTTTTTAAAAAAGTATCAATCTTGCTGGAACTTTTAATATTGACAAACAGGTTTGAGCAATAACTGGCGGGGAGCTCCGAGCACGCCGCAGCTCGCGGACGTACGATGCAGTTACACCAGTGTACCGTAAATAGTTTTATGGGTCCGGACCACGTATGGACCACACGGCCCACTTCCTTATGACCAGTTCTAATTCCTGCGACTGAGGCGCACTGAACTTACAGCATTTCCTGTAATTTCTCCATACACCGTGTTAACAAAATAGCCTTTAAAAAGTGCGTAATCCATGCGTCGTAATCACTTCTTTTATACCATTGGATAACTTACTGTCAGACGTAGTTTGTCATTGATGGCAAATAAAAGACTAACTTAACAGAGAGAAATGCGAATGTCGCAGGTTTAAATACCCACGGAGTTCTAAAATATCTTAATGTATTATCCGAGGGTCGATTCAAATCAGTAACAGGCTTTTTTTTATAAAAAAAAAACGACGGGTTGCACTCCGATAGTGCCGGCAGAAGTCAAAACTTGAATTTTAAAGTTGTGCATTTTTGATATTTTGAAATGGTTAGGGAATAATTTTGCACGAATGGCTTTAATTATATCAGTATGTAAAATACTATCATTTATGTGGTAAAATACAATATTCATTTATTGCGCTATCGTACACAAACATGACAACACGAACATTCGCGCAAGCGCCCTGCGCCGACTAAACGATACAGCAAGGGCAGGCATACATTTTCGCCGCGCCGTAGAAAGAGAGGAGGATACTTTTTCTCCTAATCCGCACTGGCTGTTTACTCTCCATCCGTCTTACGAATTTTCAAACAGATCACGCGTCCTGACGCGAGTTTAGAAGTTTTTACCCGTCCCATAAAAAGTGCACAACGCCGCAAAAGAAGTTTTCACTTTAAAAAATAATTATTGTGGGGAAAAACAAATAAGTCTGTCGGAATCGGGACACTTGGCACTCGATACCCTCGTGTGCATATATTTTTTTATTATAGATATTTTTTTACGTAGTTAAACTTTGCTCTTTACTTTTAATATAAGCTCTATCGGCCCAGTACATCGGATTCAGTAAAGACAGTAGTTACTTCATAACTAATGAATTTATTGCGTGCATTATGTCGACGTAATGGGATAACCGACTTTGACTAGCTTTGACTTTGACAATGAAATATACTGCATATACACTTATCATAGGTACATACGAGGGGCCTTCAATTATTACTTAGCCTCATCGCCCCATGGCGTTGTTGTTACAAAAAAAATTTTACTATCGTGCAGTAAATACTTTTTGAAGTCTATCAAGTAGTTTTTAGTCTTTTCCCT
>NJDC01003771.1:56155-70038 GCA_002245475.1 Calephelis virginiensis
ATATATATATATATAAAAATGAATCCTATTTAGCATGGTCATCGCATCACGATAGAATGGAATGGATGAGGCCAACCTTGCTAATTCTTTTTTTTGTGGTGTTGTTTATTGTCAAGACAAGGAAAGACGGTAAATTTGCAGGAAAATAAGAAAAACAATATTTTACTTTATTCCATACAAAGTGTTGGTACTGTTTTGTCAAGCGATAGAAATTTAGACGGGTCGGCTAGTCGATACTAATCTATACTAATAATAAAGAGGAAAGATTTGACTGTTTGTTTGTTTCGAATAGGCTCCGAAACTACTGGACCAATTTGAAAAATTCTTTCACCATTAGAAGCCGATATTATCCCTAATGAACGTAGGCTATACTTGTAAATGAAAAAAAAATAGAGATCCCTTCGAATTACTGTGGCAGCCAGGCGAAGTAGCGGACCACATCAAGTTTATAACATAGCAAACGGGCAAGCTGCGAAAAGACCACCTAATCAATAATAGTATGGTCATCAAATATAGTAACAGTAAGTTTTCAATTTGATGATAAAATGTTAATGTTCTTATTTGACTAAGTTTCCTAAGGTAGGTTTTACCTTCCGAACGGAGACACGACAATGACGAGAATTAATGCGACGAAAGCAGTGGACATTCATTGGGTTAAGCAGTAGCAGAAGTTTAGCACTTAGGTAAAAATCCCGACATGTGATCAAGTTTACGTGGTCACTTTTTATGAGCTCTCTGGAGTCGTCGGACATAAAATATACTTTGCAATTTTAAGAAAAAAATAAACATTTTGCGTGCTACTGACATCTTGCGGTTGGTAAATTCAACACGCGGAGCAACAAATACATTCCACCTTTACGACGCACTGACGGTAAAAGCAATTATAAATTAAATGTACATTAATATATAATTTTATATATTTTTATGATATTTGAAAGCAAACTAGCAGACGGACTTCCCGATGGTAAGAAGTTAACGCCGCCAAGAGACTCCGAAGGTGGTAAATAGTATTGAGACGTTGCCACCCTGAGGCCGGGAAATTAGGTTTCGAGCAAAAGGATAAGATAACTGGTAAACTTATTACCGGCTATCTTATTCTCTAAAACGAAAGACGTCAACGGCAACCAGGAATAGGTAAGGCGGTGGTACCATTGTGGGCGAGTCGCGGCGAAACTTTACCACCTAGTCAGATGTCACGGAGGTAGTGACGGTAAGCCTGTTACGATGTATTTGGGAAGAAAGCAGCTTGTCTAATCTGCAAAAGAGCCCGAACCAACACTGGAAAACATAAGTCAGAGTACTTTCATGAATACGTATTTTAAAATTGCTTGTCAGAGAAAATTAATTAAGATTATGAAATCCGGTTATCCTTTATAACGTTGGCGTTTTTAATGAAATCCGCCGAGAACCGACATCAAAGAACATAAAACTGTTTTATCAACATCAGAGTTCCGCCATCGCCGTTTATAAACATCCGTTTGTTGATTTTTTGCGTGAAAACTAACAACCAGGTTTTTGTGATGTCTATAATTTACTGGTACAGTATAATATCTTTTGGTTATATATATAATATCATATTGTTGTAAACATACACGTCGTAATATTATGATGTACGTCTTAACGTTGTGTTCGGAACTAATTAGAAGGAAAAACAAATTGCCTTCTGCCTGGCAGTTGAATAGAGAATGTTTGCCACGATCTTTCGATATCATTATTATTTTGTTTTAACTTGCAATTCGAAAAAAAAAATTCATTATTCTGTTAATGGACATCTCCCTTGAGCAGAACCAACCGCCACAATGCTCTTATTTAATTTACCTGATACTGTTTTCTTTGACTCGATACTTAATGTGATTCCATTGGCCATTGGAGATAGTCGCGTAATAGTCTTAGTCGCCTGCTAACATCATAGCAATTTCACTTTATAACGTCCCGAACGTTAGGTTGCCCGAAACAATATGGCTAACAAAAACATTAATGACAGAAAATATGTGTCTCGTTTGCTACACACCATAATTGTACCACCGCCAATTGTCCCGGCATACGTCGACAGTTAGAATTAGGAACGTGTCAATAAAGCCTTGAGTGCAGTCGTTACCATGACACAGTACTAAAGTTTTACGACAATTTAATCGTAGCGTGTACGTCGCAGGTTTATGAGCCATATGAGAGTAGGTACACTTCGGCCATAAGTGGACTATCGCCACAATTAAACAAAACACGAACTGAGCTGAGTCGTAAAATTGTAAGTACCTACATGGATTAGACGGATGATGTGTGTTAATTGTTTTACTGCCCGTTTAATGAAAGAATGTGGTTATTTCGTGGTCTCCCCGCGGCCGGTCCTCGACTGTCGCCGTCTACACCACGTGACGACGAGCCTAACGTGTATTACTGCTACAGGATGAATTTAACTTAAAATATAATAAACAGGTATAGAAGTCAATCTCATTTATGTGTACTTCGCTTTTGACAACCACCATGTCGCGTCTTGCCAGGGTTGTCGTCTTAGGCTTATGTACAAATAACTACTACCTAGTATTCGTATCTAGTTGTTTGATTTGCTGTAGAGAATTAGCCAGGAAGAGCGGAAATATAAACTATTAATTAATATAATATTTTAATGATTGTATATAACTTCTTGATTGTGTATAACTTCTTAATTGTGAATTTAGAAGTTGTTACAAAAATATTTAAGATACATGTAACAACTTCTTAATACATTGTATCTTATATTTTTAAAGAAAGAAACACTTGTACTGTTTTACTTATCACTTATAATTTATTTATTTGTAATTAGTAGCCTACCGGTTTCGCTTATACAGCATCATCAGGGCTAAAACTTAAAATACTCAACAATGTTATTTTTGATGTGTAAATATAAACTCATTTTACAACATTTTGTAGATACAAAGAACTTCTTGTCGCCTCTGTGGTCTAGCGGTCCGGGTGTTGGACTTGACTGCATGAGGTCCCGGGTTCGAATCCCGGGTCGGCCAACAAAAAGAAAATTGGATTTTTCCAATTTCCTATTAAAAATTAAGATAATAAAATTATGTTGGTCGGGATTGGAAATGTGCCCGGTTGGCGATAGGCTTGCCACCTATCACATTGTGGGACTTAGTGTCTTCGGCTAGTCGTGGGTGCCCTGGTTGTGCCTCTGCCTACTTCTTCGGGGATATGGGCGTGAAGATACTTTTTTTAATTATTTATAATTATTACATTTAAAATATGTTTTTAATTGAATTTAATCACTTTTTTATATTCATTAAAAGATGCATTCGTGTCATTAACTGCCATTAAGTTTAACCCTATCCACCGTAAACTATCGAGAGGGTGATAGTCCAATCCTAGAAAGTCAAAAGTAGAAACGGCAAAACGTGGTGCCCGGTAACCAAGATACCTTTAATTGAATTAATTAAGTTTATATATTACTACTAGTCGCCCGGTCATTTCCGCATGTCACCCCCTAGTTTGTCCCAGCCGGTGACATGTGGGAATTCTTTTGAAAAAAATTCCCGCATATCACCGGTGGACAAACCGGTGACAATGGGGAATTGATTCATGAACATATTTTTCTATAACGGTTATTAAACGGTTATTGTGGGTTATTATTTAAAGATAGACATATACCACCGCTTACTTTTTTTGAGATCTATCGAAGAGGAAAAATCCCACCATACATTGTTTTGCTTAAAATCAAGAGGTTTTGGCAGCGTTTTCGAGTAAAGCTCCCGATCGGCTTATTTTTTGCCGACATATTGAACTCATATCATTGTAATATCGTTGGTTTGTACAAAACATAAACTTACCATGCACTAAAACCTTCCTCAAGAATTATTGTTCTATCTATTGTTGAAAACTGAATGAAAATCCGTCAAGTACTTTTTGAGTAAATCGCAAACAGGCAGACAGACAGACAGACGCGGCGTTGGACTGTTTTATAATATGTATTGATAGTAGGTTTCTTTGTTCTATTTGGATAAAATCATCATAGAAGGGCCTCATCAATAGGACAATCTACTATTTAGCCCAATTTATTTTTATTAGAAAAATTTTTTTTAGAAAAATTCCCGCTTGTCACCGGGGGGGCAAACTAGGGGGTGACATGCGGGAATGACCGCTAGTCGCCCAAGCAAAATTCGTATCGCTTGACAATGATAACTACTACGTACTTAACAGTTACTACATAACAACAAAACCGACAAAAAAAATAAATAGCAAAATTGGTCCATCTGTTTAGGCGAGGTCAAGCTAAATGGGGATCCATTTTATATATAAATCCCCTTATTAATAAAATTTAAGCGCCAGTTGATCTGGTGTGTAACGCCACTTTTGCCTAAAAAAATATAAGTTACACACTAGATCAACGGGCGCGTAAGTTTTATTAGTAAGAGGTTTAGATTTGTGTTAAAGCTTTTCTGCGGATTCTCAAGCGGATGACGCGTTGGTGACATTCGCTCTTGCCAATGGTTTTATTTGGCGTCTCTGAAACCGGCGTGTTTAAGAGTAAAGAGTAATGAATGTGAAGTAGATAATCAAGACTAGACTTGTTATTGCTCGGTCACAATAAGGATCGCTCCGTACTAGTACAATTATTCGAATGTACTAGTTCGGACTTCTAATACTATTAGTTCAGTAGTACATTAGAAAAAGTTACGTCTTACGATTCTCACGTGGGTCACGAATTATATTTTGGTTTTCCTTTATACTTTGCAGGCTTATTTATTTCATTCTAAAATGTCTTGTCTCCATTTGTAGTATCATATCAGCATCATTTTCAGAATGGAATAGGTATTTAAAAATCAAAATGTTTACGGTTGGTATTTTTCAATTTTTGTTATTTATTTATGTTATGTTATAAATGCATATAAAAAAAATATTTACATTATGTAAAATGTGTTTCAAATATTTATCAACGTATTTACAACTAGCGGCCCGCCCCGGCTTCGCACGGGATTAGATATAAACCTTCCTCTTCAATCACTAGATCCATTAAAAAAAACCGGATCAAAATCCATTGCGTAGTTTTAAATATTTAAGCATACAAAGGGACATAGGGACAGAGGAAGTGACTTTGTTTTATACTATGTAGTGATATTTATTAAATTATTTCTAATATTCATCAAAATAATTAACTATGATCTCTATTTCAATGAAGTTAAAAGTCAAAATAACATATCAACACATATACCATAACACCTTGTCCAATAGCAGCGTGCGACAAACAATTCATTCCTCGTACTCATATTTCATTCTGTTCTTTGCTATGATTCCGTTCTTGATGAAACATTGCGAATGAGATGTACTAAATGAACGATTAAGCATACGGTTACGGAATAGTTCGTTCTAGATCTGTCAAATGAATTAATTCTTATTAGTTCTTAGTACATGAACTAAGCAAGCCTAATCAAGACGGGTCTACAGGAATCGCGACATTTGGCCCTACATATTCTCTATCCCACAAGGGACTTAGAGTATACCTTTTTTTAGGGTTCCGTACACAAAGGGTAAAAACAGAACCCTATTACTAAGCCTCCGTTGTCTGTCTGTCTGTCCCCAGGCTGTATCTCATAAACCGTGATTGCTAGAAAGCTGAAATTTTCACAAATGATGTGTTTCCGTTGCCGCTATAAAAAC
The DNA here is from genome assembly GCA_002245475.1 of Calephelis virginiensis. NCBI lineage: Eukaryota > Metazoa > Arthropoda > Insecta > Lepidoptera > Riodinidae > Calephelis > Calephelis virginiensis. Next base: position 61,796 of record NJDC01003771.1, read on the forward strand.
AAATACTAAAAATTAAAAAAAAATAAGATATTAAGGGTATCTACAACAACCCCATACAACAAACATGATTTTCTATTATAGATGAGAGTACCGAACCCTTCGTAAGCGAGTCCGACCAGCAATTGGCCGGTTTTTGTTGTTACATTTTTGCCGAAAAAATATTTTAAGTGTATATCAAGCGGGTGACACTCGCACTTGCAGTGGTTTAAACTGGTCCAAATTATCGTGTCCGTGAGCGATGTCGATGTGTGCGTTGTTCAAGCATACTTTCTATGTGTCTACTGTCTTCTGTACGGTCTCCACTTTGTAATATAAGGCGTTTAATTTTAGCTGTGGTCTAGCGGTGCAGTCGTAGGACTTGACTGCATGAGGTCCCGGGTTCGAATCCTAGATCGGGCAACAAAAAGAAAATTAGGTTTTTCCAATTTTCTAATTCAAAAAAAAAAGTTGCTCGGGATATGTGCCCGGTTGGCGATAAGATTCCCACCTATCACATTGTGGGACTTAGTGTCTCCGGCTAGTCGTGGGTGCTTTGGTTGTGGCTCTGCCTTCCTCTTCGGAGATATGGGCGTTTACAAAAAGAAGATAGACAAGCCACCACCTCTTTCGTTCAAATTGTATGGCATAAATCTTTAGATACATTTTAATAGATTGTTTGGAGTCTGGGAGTTAAACTAACAAAAGTAATTTATGCCGACAGCACTGCACTCCTAGAGCCTAGTCACTAGGCCCTAGTGCATCAAAAATACTTGACCTTCTTTGTTGATTTTCTTTGTGTTAGTTTTTCCCCGTGTTGGTCCGAACTTCTTTGCAGAATAGACCATCTGCCTTCCTGCCAGGCAGCTCGTAAAAGGCGACCAACGGCTTACCGTCGCTAACACCGTGACATCTGACTAGGTGGTAGAGTTTCGCAGCGACTCGCCCGGATTGGATTTTTTATTTTTTTTATGACATTGGAAGGCAAACAAGCATACGGATTTCTTGAAGGTAAGAAATTTCCGCCGCCTAGAGACACCAAAGGTGGAAATGGTGCGTTGCCAACCAGAGGCCGGGATGCTAGGCCTCGAGCAAAAGCAAGTTTACCGGCTACCTTACCCTACGAACCGGAACACGTCATGACGTTATGGCGGCAGGAATAGGTAAGGCGGTGGTACCAATCCGGACGAGTCGCTGCAAAACTCTACTACCTAGTCAGACGTCACGGTGTTAGAGACAGTTAGCCTATGCTCGCCTTTTACGAGCTGCCTGGCAAGGAAGGCAGATGGTCTATTCTACAAAGGAGCCCGGACCAACACGGGGATTTACCTATTCCTGCTTGCCGTTGACGTGTTCCGGTAGGAGGGTAAGGTAGCAGGTAAACTTACTTTTGCTAGAGGGCTAACATCCCAGCCTCAGGTTGGCAACGCAACATTACCACCTTTGGTGTCTCTAGGCGACGTGAATTTCTTACCACTAGGAAATCCGCCTGCTGCTTGATTGCTAAAAAATAGGAAATAGTTAATACACGTTTTGAATTTGATAAGATCCGGAGAATGTGGAAAATCAGTCACCGAAATGGTTGCTTGTGGGTGGCCGTAGCCCAATGTTTCAAACACTTGACGAATGAAGGCTATTTATTACCTCTGAGGAGGCACGATCCACACCATTGAGCAAACGACTCCAGAAAAATATTTTTATTGCAATCAATATTGTAGGTATGTGGTGTTATATTATTGTAGGTAGGGACCTCTCATTTTCACCTTTCACAGAAAAATTGGATTTTACGTATGTTGCTAACATAGAGTTCTGGAATCATAAATCTGTAGACTAACTTATTCTCTAGACCAGAAGACGCCAGCAGCAAGCACTGATTTTATAGTATATAATTATTTATAGTATATAATATGTAAATTAGTATCTTCACACTCGTATGGCAGCAGGAATATGGAAAGATGTCACTAATTGTGAGCGTGACTACTAACGGCGAATATTAATAATCTATCTAAGATAAAAGATCGTGTTATTTTAGATCAGTTGCCAGGTAATCGTTGCTATTTTTCAATAATTAAGAAAAATATCTAAGCAACAACCGGATAACACTGCTATTATGGCGGCAGTTGTAGAACGGCGCTCTAACACCGGTGGTCTTGTTAGTAACGACCCATTTAACTAATGCTCGCTTCTTGCCAGTTGGCAAGTTGGCAGGCAGTTGCCTGGCAGGGAGGAAGTTGGTCTATTGTACACAAGAGGTATTGATCAGCACGGGGGAAATAGTGTGTGAGTTTGCTATACAGAGAAGATGCACCTCAATGCTTGATTGAAAAATATATATATATATATATATAACGCACCACAAAGATATTGAAATTACAATACAATTACACAAATTTAAATTAGATTTTCGTAACACACGCACTGATATTTCGCGTTATCTATTCTAAAAATAAACCAAAGCACACGACATCCGTCTCGTGTCGTGCGAGTGTGAGCCATGGACACACAGACAATAATGCAACAATAAACAAACGCAAAGTAACACGAATAAATATAGTATCGTTGTTCGCTTGGAGGTGATAGTACGGTAAGATACGCAACAGACGCGTCAAGTGAAAATAACTTGCGTGAGAGCGCGGGAAGATGTGCGGACAGATGCGGACGGGGCACGGTTTTAGACCCTCAGTTATATTTATATATGTATGTATCTTCAAGCCCATATCCCCGAAGGCAGAGGTACAACCAGGGCACCCACGATTAGCCGAAGACACTAAGTCCCACAATGTTGTAGGTTACCAACCGGGAACATATCCAATCCCGAGCAACATTTTTTTTATGTGAAAATTGAAAAAAAACAATTTTCTTTTTGTTGTCCGACCCGGAATTCGAACCCGGGACCTCAAGCGGTAAAGTCCAACAACTGAACCGCTAGACCACAAAATAAACAGCACAATCACCTGTATCTTAACTATTGATGACAATTTATGTTAAGATTAAGGATAAGATTTAAATTGTTTTTAAAAAGGTCTCCATACACAGCCAACAAGTATTGGCTTAGTAAGTCAGTAGCAATGAAGTATTGTCTAATACTAATCGCAGAGTCCTCGCTTTTTTTGTGAAATGTTAAAGTTTAAGTAACCACATCTCAGACAAAAATTACTAACTAGGTATTAACGCGGATCAATAACAGTTCGAAATCGAATCTATATTATAAAATAGATATATATCACAGGTATTATAGTCTATTCGACAAGTTGAAAATGGTACAAAATAGAGATACTACTCTTGAAATTATGTGCGATAGCTCATTGGATCCGGAATGACGTCTAGAAAAATGTGCCAAAAGCGTGTATGCACATAAAAAATTGCAAAAGTTGAAAAGATGAAAAAAATGGCATTTCGTTTTTTGTCAATGTTTAATAAAACATTCATATTTAATAAATTTCAAAAAATGATTCTGAAAGAAGAGGAAATTACCAATAAAAAAACTCCTGACTCCCGGAGCTCTATCTCCATTATTTCTAATTTTAATTTAACGCTGAAATTAGGTCTGCGCGAGACATTTTTAGGTTGCGCGTGGCGTCAAAAGCGAGTACGGCACATCAATTAATTTATTGAAGGTATCGATTTTTTTTTTAATTTGAAAAAAATATGGTGTGTTCTGAACTTTATAAATAATTTATTCCCATTGGAAATTTTACTTAAAGTTAATTTTTCAACAAGTTAAACAATTGTTAAGTAACGAAATTTTCTCGAACTACCGTCTTAATTGTAAGTGAAAAAAAATGTTCAAATAATGGTCGTAAAAAATGTTCGCTTCGTAAAGCCTTTCTTCTTACATACATACTTAACAAGATCGTACCATAAAAGTTAAAAAAATATTTATACTTTTTTTACTTGAACAAAAACCTAAAAATCCAAGTAATGTTGTTCAAGTAAAAAAATCATTCTCATGCTTTAGACAATAAGGGAAGTATATATGTCTAGATCTCAGCCAGTGTCCAGCAGACTGTAATAACAACAAAAACGATAATAAAATTCACTTTCACAGCAAAACGCGTCCGCTTCTTACTCAAGGGGTAATTAGCGCGGCGATGGGTGGCGTGCCGGTCGCCACTAGTGTGTGTGTATGTGTGTGTAATGACACACAGATACCATCTCCCACATTATGTACTGCTTTTGTAAATGCTGTTTTCCAATAATCGCGTTATTTCACGTTCTTTCCTCGTCAGTTTGTCTGTCACCAGGCGGTAGAGTATGCCGACCACCAGCCTTGGTTGTTAACACCATCTTAGCAATGTATGTCACAAGTGCAATTTTCAAATCATATCCAGAATCACTAGGCACTATCTCTTATCTTAGATAGGTTATTAATATTGGCCATTAATGTTAAACAATCCGGTTGCATATTCGTTCAGCTCGGTAACGTGCGAGTGTATATTTAGTAACGATAACGTTACGACTCGGTTAACATCAGATACGTGATTCGGCTCGAGTTATAATTTATTTTAGAGCGCAATGCCAAGTAAATATTGGTTCAGTGAAATAAGGGTGCGTGTGGGCGGTGCTGCTGGTGGCAGTCGGAGGCCATCGCGACTGCTAGGTTAAGTTAGTAATTATATCGTATTTGGTGAAAGTAACATTTTTCGTTAATTTCAAAAATCAGTATTGACATTTGCCCACAAGAAATATGGTAAGGTAGTATAAAGAAAGTTTACCATCGTATCTTGTAATAAGTAAAACCCCCGTGTTGGTCCGCTGAGGCTGGGGAATAGCCCACCTGCTTCTCTGCTAGGCATCTCGTAAGAGTCGAGCACAGGTTAAAATATAAGTCAGTACCCACAAGAGCACCGGTGGTCGAGTGGTGTGCAACTTGCCCGGGTTCCACCGCCTCACCTGTTCCTGCCGCCGTAATGTCTGTCACGTTCCGGTCCGGACGGTTGGGTGCAGGTGAAATTGAACCCCTAACATCTCGGTCATAAAATAGTCACCTACAAAAGCTGTGGTGTCTATAGCACCACACGCCCGGATCGCAAACACCTTTTTATCTATCCTGCCAACATAATGTCAGGGTTTGCCACAGTTGTGTTCCGGTTGGAGAGTAGTATAGACGACAAACTTATAATGAATGCAATAAGCTTATCGTCCCTGAGACGACAATGATGTGTCTACAGGCAACATCCATTTCTTAAAATCAGGAAATTTCTCCGCTTGTTTACCTAGAAGGTAAACCTGTCAAAAACTACTCTATGCTAACATTATAAAATTATGATGAAATACCATGTAGGTACCTAATTGCTTCTTCTTAGTAATGCCAGTAATTGATATTTAAAAAGCGATTATCCATTTCCGCTATTAAAAATGATTACTTCCTATCACGTGATCTCTTTGAAATTAGACAAATAAATAAATGTTATTGCTTGGTTTGGCTTCCGTACTGAGCGTGACCTTCGGAACTGTACACTGTACCTAACATCAACTATATGCATTGAGTGGTGCAAGTACATGTCACATTACACAGGAAATTACAAAGTTTGTACTAAATGTACCGGTGGCACCGCTCATATATTTAAAACAAACTAGTTTCCCGTGTTGCTCGGGCTAAGCAGCCCTCGAGATTTGTTTGCAAGCGAATACTACGCGATTTTCTAATATCTGGATTCGCTCGGGCTGCTCCGCAACTATCGAATTCAAAAAATAAAAACTTTACAAATTACGCGTTGCCTTGAGATCTTCAAGCTGGCCACATATATACTGGCGAAAAAAATCACTAAGAACGCAGATTGAAGTTATAAGACAATATACAATATTATAATACACAGAAAAAGTGCTTTATCTCAGCACCTTAACAATTTTGTAGGTTCTAAATTTTTTCATAGAACATGCCAACTGTCACTCACAGTGGATCTGCAAAGAGGATTATGTCCGAGTTCAGACAGAGTCACTCAACAAAACAAGTGGCACTGCTGAGGAGAAAACTTATAGAAATTGGCGACATCGAGGTCGCCAGTCCGTTCCAGTAAGCACACTCCGATTACAGGGCTTCAGCGCGCAGCACGTGCACCATCAGAAAAACCTCGAGAAAGCAGTGCTCCGTGCTCGTTCGCTTAGAAACGGTGTCGAATGACAGACCGACAAGCGACAACTGTTTTTACATCAGCTAACTTTTCAAATGGGACAGATTGGTTTCAACCGTTAGCTGTTGCAGAAAGTTTCGTTTCAAAATTTGCAACTCGCTATATTCATTATAACTAAACTGATTAATTTGTGTTTGTAAGCTTGCCAGACAATCCAAAGCTAAAATTTGGAGATTCATAATATATATTTGATCAAATTCGAATGTATTTGGTAGACATAGAAGACGAGGCGAAGAATAAGTACCTAGAATGCACATGAAGGGCCATTTGTAGAGTGAGGTCGGGTTTCTGTCCGCAATCAGGACAGCACACACTCACAAATGTCACACGTGATGTATCAGTGTGATTAGATGTGACGTATGTGTTTGGCCACCAAAACACGTCTGCGCTATTGTTGAACGGTGCATTGTACTGTATTATAAACATTACGCCTATTATATCATACCACCACATATGTTTGTATAATTGGAATTGTAAAATATTTAATAAAAACCAGATAAATGAGATTCGAATGTCGCATTGTGTTATCTTACTAATCCCCTCGGTTGTGACACATCTAACAACATTTTACAACGAAATTTAACAGGTTACAGAGATATAAAACCTAATTTACGTTTAACATAAACTTGCGGTAAGGAACCGCAACATCCCTTTTGCAGTTAGCTAAATAACTATCCTTTCTTAGTCCTGTAATTGTTTTGACATCATTGGATCAAGCCAATTGATCTTAAAAGTGGAACAGACGGATAGTTTTCTTGGATCCTTGCACAAACTCCGTTCTGTGGTGATGGTGACGCAGACGAACATCAATCAATCACGTCTCCAAACAGGCAATTAACTTTACAAGCGTTAGACCGTTAACCTTACTGATTGTCTATTCGTCCACGAGCCATTGACCTACCTACTGACTAATCAGGAAGCCGAGATAGCGACTCCGTATATAGGCGGAACAGAATATATTTCATTGGAAATTTTTGAAGGATCAAAATGGTGGAATTTGTAACATGGAACTTTTTACAATAGCCACTATCATTGTTTTATTTTTTATTTTATTTAACACACAAAAATCTACAGCATTTCTACAGAAATAGATAATTTTAAATATATGTATATTCAGATTATAAGCCAATTACAGATTTTATTTTGTAAGTTAATATTGTATCGGTCCAATGAAAAAAAGGTGCAAAAAAATTATATCTATATATTAATACGTGATGCCAAAACTTTGGACCCCTTTTTACAAAAATTGCGTGTGCAGGAGAAGTGCAGAACTCGAATACTTTTTAACAATAATGCTTATAAAGTACATTAAATCAATAAATAAAACTTTACCCATACTACCATGCATTTGGCACACCCAAACAAATATATTGATGATAATTGATAACGATAAAAGATCACAGATGGCGCACCATACAGTTAAAAAAAACAAAGTAGTTAGTCTTGAGAAATGAAGATGGCGTTCTTATCAACAAGATGTTAAAATTTATTATGGTCGAATTTCGACCAATAGCCGACCACTAGTTAAAAAATAAAAGTAATTGAAAGGAATTATTAAATGAATACTAACAGGTTTTTTGTGTTGTCTTTAGATTTAGATTTCCTTGTTGCGTTAATACGTTTGAATAGTAACAAACGACATTGCTTTACCAATTACTCAGATTGTCGGCTTTCGGGAACACCACCACTTTGGTGGACCGGCTTCCGAGCCAGAATTTCAAGATTCTGTTCAAGCAGGTATTTTTCTCAAATATTTTGTACCATATAGGATTATAAACTGAAGGACATCTTTTCGTTTCTCAAACATACACATCAACCGACTATTTAAAAGTTATATTAAGCTATTTGTGGGAAAGTACTTACTTACAAGAGTGTTTATACAACAAACACTTAATTTTATTTAGAATGTTCTAGAATTTATTAAGAATAGGAACATGGGTTTATTGCTAGAGACGCCGGGATAAGTTTATCCTTATATTCAGGAAACCGAATCAGTAGAAAAATGCTACCGTTATCAAACTAGGTCATTAGGTTATCATTGTGCTCTTTCTCGTAATTGTTGCAGCGGTTAAGTAATTCGAGACGTCGCCCACAACAGACGGACCGCATTATTCATCACCCCCCCCCCCCCCC
>NJDC01003771.1:72364-92914 GCA_002245475.1 Calephelis virginiensis
AAGGTTTCGAAAGAAGCTATTTGACTTGTTGTTAGATAAAGCTTACTATAGTGTAAACGATTTTTTTGCAGAAAAGTTTAATAGATAATTATTTTTCCTAACACTAATTTCATAGCAAATAATAATATTATATTCTTGGTTGCCGAGGAGTTTGTTTCGCCGTTTCTTCTCCTGACTGGCTAGGCTTGGAAACGATGGTAGCTTATGGTAGTTAGGGTTAAAAAATTTGTTAAATATTAAAACACAATAAAATGTTATAAATGTTAATAATACATTTGTATAATTTTAAAGATATTTGCACACCACAACGTGGTAGCATATGTTGGTATTAACAAATATCTTATGTTTAATGCTATAATGCTAAAATGCTAACACACATTTTCAGCAAATAAATAAATTCAATTTTTCAAATAATTAAGCTAGTTATAAATATAAATACTTAATTGGCTTTTAAGTTAAAATGTACGTAATAAAATATTTTTTTTATTGATATTAAAATATTTGCACACCAAAATATGGTACCTAGAGTATACTTCAATATTTTTGTAACATCTCATTTACACACATATTCCGCAAATAAATGATTTTCTTTCTTTCTTTCTTACTAATCCGGTTCCGATAAAAAAAATACTATAGCCAAAACGCTATCACTTCATTTCTGAATTATTCCACTAATGAAGTCAATCACACTGGGTGGCAGAGTCTTGCAATATTTAGCTTGGATTAGGACTACCACCTCCTTACTATTTCCTGTCGATGTAGTTGCTTGCGTATGTCGTGTTCCAGTTTCCAGAGCAGGACATTAGGTACGCACATTTAGGTTTATGTCCATATCTCACACTGGCAGTCCCTAATTGACAACTTGAACGTCTATAGGCGGACATGTAGATTAAAGAACAGAACAGGAAATCCTTCTTCTTGTTTGTCTTCTATTAAGTTATAAAATATCATAATGAGCGAAATTTGGCCTGGTAAACTAAATTTCCAATGTTATGTAATAAACCTATTTTTATAAAACTACAAAAGTCTGCCTTTTAAATTGCGTGCTTAGAATCAATACCAATCCCTGACGTGCAAATGTAGACATTGAACCAAAAAATGTGCTATAACACTTGCGTTAGGGTTACGTCAACAGGGCGTGCCCAACCCCAAGCGATAAGCTCGGAATGTAAAACGCTTCCGATATAGATGAAGCCCGGAATTAATGCAAATAGTCTTCTGTACATTCTAATGTTATGTTGTAATTTGATTATTTTTATATAACAGAAAAAGGACAAACATTGAGGGAATTGTCAAACTCGAGATTCACGGTTTAATAAAATGGAAGTTGTTTCTTTTAGACGACAGACGGAAAATTATTTCGCTAACTCGTCCTTGCACATCATAGAGTTTAGGTCTTATTACGTTACAAACTAAAAATCATATTTCATGTTTTTTATATTTAAACTTCTTTAACCTAAAACAGATCAGAAAGAAAGCCTTAACAACCCTGGCGCTATGGTCAAATATTATAAAGACATTATAAGAGACAGCCGTGGCGTATAGAAACTACGGATGTTATAAGGTGAGATGTCCTGTGGCTGCGATGTTAGCCCTTTTGTCTAAGTTTACCGACTACCCCACCCTAGGCATTGAAACATGACATCGGAACAGGTACGGCGATGGATCCCTACACGGACCACAGTAGTTTATCACCAGTGGTCTTATTGGTAATGACAAACTTAAACGTATGGTTGCCTCTTATGAGCTGTAAGGCAGTGAGGCAGACAGTTTATTTGTCTCTAAGAACCCAGACTATTGCGGAAAAATTTAAATGAATATATAAAGCGTATCCGATATAGGCTGGATATTGTATTGCACTTAATAGTGCAAAAATTTGTTTCAAAAGGTATTTAAGGTTTCCTCGAGTTGATGCTAGAAACTGATGGCACGTGCCCGGCCACGTGATAAGTTTTGCAATTTACACCTCTAGGGCTACTGCTTATTCATTTGTTAAACAATGTACCAACATTGATAACGTTATTGTAATAAATATTATACTTTTAACACTACTACTTTTAATACTATTACTTATAAGCATGTTTAAGAATATCTTATATATAAAATTCTCGTGTCACGGTTTTCGTTGCCATACTCCTCCGAAACGGCTTCACCGAATTTGATGAAATTTTTTGTACTTATCCGGTATCTATGAGAATCGGCCAACAATCATTTTTCATCCCCCTAAATGTTAAGGGTGGTCCACCCCTAAATTTTTTTTTGCAATTTTCAGACAAATTTTTTTGTTTTTATTTTTTTATGATACAGCATATTAAAGTACCAACCCCTATTTTTAATAGTCATTTTTTATCCCGGGTCGATAACTGATCAATCGTCATTTAATTAGTTATATGTATGGCAAAACAACGTTTGCCGGGTCAGCTAGTATTATGTAAAAAAATCTTATACAATAAAATACTGACCTAGTAGAGTGATCCTGGAAGTTGCCGCCATCGAGAAGCCTGACCTTGGCAAAGAGGACCGCCGATACGAACGGCACCTCCGTCAGCTCTTCCAGACAGCACTGTACCTCGAACTTGTACCCCTTTTTCTTCATCAGGAACGGCATGATGCCGGCCACATCGAACCAGAAACGCGGCCTAAACGGCACTTCACACAAAACCCGGTCAAATTCACTGCACTACACTTCACATATATACACTGCACACGAACTCCAAGCTATCTACGTGGATAGGTAAATAGGTGGAGCGATAGGGAGGGTGTTCAGTTGTCGGTGCCGCTGGGAGCCGCCGATCAGTCGCATATCGACTGGTGTCGTTAGCCTGCAATGGAAATTGACGCTCGTAAGCATTTTGATAACATAATGGCTGAGATAATGTTCATGAACCAGTTTCGCGAGGAAGGCGTTTTTGCGTCCTTGCTTTCTGTTACAACTTTTATACAATTTGTATGTTTGGTGTGTACAGGCGGCGCGGCAGATATACACACTTACCATTAAATAGCTAATTACCCTCATATTGTCGACTCTTTGGTCTTGCGGTCCGGTATTGGACTTGACTTCACGACGTCCCGGGTTTGACCCCAGGTCGGGCAACAAAACAACACAACTTTGTCCGGTACAAAGAAACCGGGATTTGCCAGACCATAGTCAGCTAATAGTGGTCTCTATCATGAGACACTGTAAACGATCTTCGTCCACAGAATGTTCTTCGATCGCATTGCATCCATTTAATTATTATTTATATTTATTTCAAGAGCATATAGTGAATACTCAAAAAATCAAGAAGTGGTACCAATGTACCAATGACGCCCCAAAAGTCAACTTCACCTATACACACTAGTACTACACTGCCAAAAAATGGAAGAAGACATGGCCACTGACCAATATCAATATGGTATATTAAATTCAAAAAGCAGTAAAATAAGAAATTTCAGCCGAAGACACTAAGTCTTACAATGTCATTAGTTTGCATTACAGGTCAAGAAGAAGAGCCCAAGAAGCCGAGTCCGACGCCGGACCGCTAGACCACAGAGGCGATCAATTCGATCGATCGATCGATTTACGTCTCATTTATAAATACATCAGCAATAAGTAGAAGGGCAATTGAATCGAGATAAAAGTAGAGGGCCAAAGGTCTCAATTGGTGATTTTAAAGATATGATATGTATGGCAACATTTGCTGTTAGAAGAATGAAGTCTCTTCGTAGATTATATAATTTTTCTATGACAAATTTACCAAAACATCAAATAGATAGAGGAACTTCCTCCTCGCTAATAGCCCATCGGCGTTAAAGACAACGAAATTAACATGTTCCTTGTCCACTGCGATCGACTTCTTGGTGACCATTAAATGGAGTGTTAAGGCTGTCGTCATCCAGAATGAAACAATCTAGTTCCTGTAGCATTTATATGGTAGCAGATGGTTATCCTTGAAAATGTCTTAGCTGCTTGCTCATCGAGATGTTTAATGATACGAAGCTTCTAAAAAAACGCCAGGCTTATTTTAGCGGTGGATAGAGATACTTACAGAAACACAAAGCAAATGCGAATCAACGGGCTCTGCACCTCGACTTCTCAGGCCAGGAACTGTTCATCATGACCTGAAACAATACAAATTGCGATTACTAAAGAAAGGCTGAGGAATGTAACAGCTTTCACTAACTTTTGATACGGAGGGAGAGAAATGTGTGAGTCGACAGTTATATACATAAGTTAAGCGCAGTAAAACTTCAAAAACCGACTTCAACTATTTCATTGGGTACCATGCCATAGGTGAAATTAAGAATTATCAATTTCGAATGATAGCTAATGGTTCCGAAATGGTCCCATATGAATTTTATCAACAGATAAGTTAAGGTCGTCAAGATAAGTGAAAAATGTATGCACTATTAATTATAACTCAAAAAAAAAAATACCTAGTCGGATCACAATAAATCTAACTTGGGAGCATCTCGAAATCATGACCTATCTTTCTAAAACAGAAACATCAAAATCGGTTGTTCGAGTAATCGTGTAACAAACATAAAAAAAATACAATTGAATTTAAGAACCTACTACTTTTTTCGTGTCGGTTAAAATCTGTTAATTAGACATCTTTAGACTTTATAATTCTGTATCAATTTATTTAAAAAAAAATGAGACCAAATGTGAGTTAATTATCTGAATAGTAAAAATACACTTTTCACATTTTATTTATATGTACTCCAAGTTTTATGGTGGCGGTGGCTACAGATGTAGGTATCTCCACAATCTTGCAACTCGAGCCAGCAGGGTATGACACGTGTACACTAACGGCTGCAATCGTTGTAACATGGACTCGCATTATATCACAATCACAATAATAATATTTTTTATTTAAATTGAACTCAGCTCTGTCATGACCATGTTTACAAGTTGAAATAAACTTTATTTAAACCCAAACAACTACTTGACTTAACTCTGAAGTCCAGTTGAGCCAAGGCTAATCAGAAAGGATGTTGCTAAGTGGTGCGCGTTGGATTTGGAGAGTAAAATCTGCCGTAATTGCGCCCATTATACCATTGAGATCGACCTTCGCGTGCTCCCCATGTTGCGCAACTGCAGTACCTACTACAGATGTCGCGATAGCGTTGCCTTGTAAATTGCAGTCTTTTTAGCCACCACAAAACCGGTAAAGTGTTTGTTTTTTTTATAGAAATTACAATAAAAATTTATTGAATATATTAGTCGCTTTTATACAACAACCGGCTACTGTTTCATGTAACAGTAAACTGTCGACATACAGGTAAGCGTTATGGACATCACAAATCGCAGAGAGCACCGTAGTGCAGTGATGCCCTAATGGGAATATTAAATATAAATGAAGAGGTTAATAGTGAACACGTTAATCTGCGGAACAAACAATAAAACAGGGCAGCAAATATCTCGGCCGACCCAATTTAACGGTAACCATTGCAAGATGTATTCGTATTATTAAATGATTTGTTTAACGAGCTTACATTAACTGTGGCACAAAATGTATTGTTTTAATCGAGTCTTGACAAAAACAAACTTATTTCTGAAGTGATTATCATAAGTGATCATATTTAAAAAGATAACAAAATCAGACATGAAAAAGAGACACACTCTTGTTATGTGTGTTTAAAATGACTAGTGGTCGCCCATTGGTCGAAATTCGACCATAATAAATTTTAATATCTTGTTGATATGAGCGCCATCTTCATTCTCAAGACCAACTACTCTGTTTCCAACTTTTTAGTGCGCCATTTGTGATCTTTTATCGTTATCATCAATATATTTGTTTGTGTGTGTCAAATGCATGGTAGTGTGGGTAATGTTTTATTTATTGATTTAATGTACTTTATAAGCATTATTATTCAAAAATGTTAGCGTTCTGCACTTCTCTTACACATAAACTATAAGTGTGCCAAATTGTATGCTCCTGCAGCCGCACAATTGTCGTAAAAAGGGGTTTAAAGTTTTGGCATCACGTATTAATATTAGTGTCCGACCGAACTATCGGTTTCGGTTTCGGTCAGTTTCGGTGAAAAATTCATGTTTCGGTGGCAGTTTCGTTTTCGACAAAAATTGATCGAAACTTTTGCCGAAACCGAAACTGTTTCGAAAGTCGTCGAGCGCGTTCGCCTAACTTTATTCGCGTGGCAACACGGACGGACCCTGATGGCGGCCATGGGGGGTGATTATGTAACTCAGTTACCAACTCAAAATGGATGAGTGTACATCGAATCGCTGTCAAATGACGTGTTTTGTATTTGCTATCTCCAGTGACCAACAGAAATACAATAGAGATAGCAAACACAAATGACGTCATTTGATGTACACTTTTACAGTTTGAGTTGACAACTGAGATACATAATCACCCCCCTGATCGGAAATCATCGTGCGGCGTTCGGCTTCGGTCGGTTAGCTCCGTAGCAACACAACTTAGTCAGTAGAGCTGGGCAAAAACTACTTTTTTAGGAAACGAAACAGTTTTTAGATTACATAAAACAGTTTCAAAAAACAGTTTTTTAAAAAACACTTTTTTTAACATAATATAGAGTAGGTACTGTGTGCATAAAACAAACTTATTTACGTTCTTTACCCAGGCTAAGGAGTGGCAGAATAAAGTCGGGCTCCTTCGTAGAATAGACCATCTGCCTTCCTGTCAGGCAGATCGTAAAAGACGAGCATAGGTTTACCGTCACTAGCACCGTGACATCTGAGTAGGTGGTAGAGTTTTACAGTGACTCGCCCGTATTGGTACCACCGCCTTGCCTACTGCTGCATCCACACCGACAGTGCTTTCCGTTGATGTGTTCCGGTTCGAAGGATAAGGTAGCTTGGACAGGAAGGCAGATGGTCTCTCCTGCAAAGGAGCCTGGACCAACACGGGTGAAAAATTATAAAACTTTGAATGACCTATGACACTTATTTCTTTAGCAGAACATCGTCCGGCCGCGACGAGGTTCTACTAAAAAAACCGGTTTATTTTTATATGCCCATATGTCAGATAAATATCGATCTTATACTCATTTAACCAAGATTTATTTTAAAACAAACTCGTGAATTAAACTGAAACTGAATGAAGTAGTTACACGAACCAGTTTAATACGCTTTGTTTTCATAGAACTAAGATTTCATACAACGTTTATCTCTTAAAACTGTTTTTTCAAATGACGTTGGAGAGTGTACAATGTCTCACACATACTAACGATATTTGTAAAAAGAGTGAGCGTGAGAGAAATGTCGTTACCAATGTGTTCGTTCGTTACAAGACGGACGGATTTTACAGGCCTCAGTTCTACGCGCAAGTCCGCAACTGGTTTGGTAACGGACTGGTTTTGTCATAGACAAAAAACTGTTCGTTCGTTTCACAATATAAAAGCGTTTGTTAAAACACTTTCTGTAAAAAACGTCCTGCTATTAGTCAGTGAGTTAACGCCCGACACAAACATTCATCGGAGGTTATGTTTTGGATGAGAACTTAATTTTGAAAAAATAAGTTAGCAGTATATCTTTGAATTACATTATTTTAACAAGGTAAAAATCCAGTTTTTTATTTAATGTGCCTAAACAAATGTAGAAAAATTTAAAATTGCACCAAAATTTGGGCACATGAAGGTATTTTATAAAAAGGTCGCGTGAGTTTCGGTTTCGGTTTCGTTTTCGGCCAAAACTAAAGGCACGACCGAACTTTCGGTTTCAGTTTCGGTTTCGGTCAGAAAATCAGTTTCGGTCGGACTCTAATTAATATATAGATAACAAAATCCGGCATGAAAAAGTGCCACACTCGTGTCATGAGTATATATAGGTACATATTATAGATAACCTATGTAGATATCATCACTATAATATGATACAAGCGTTAAAAATTGATTTTGATTATCCAACTATCGTGCTCGTCAACTTAACGTAACACTTTTAAGCAGCCAAGTAAATTTACTGGCCACAATGAGTGGTTGAAGTCGGGCGAGGCTACACGATTGTAGGTATTCAGGTGCGATACCGTGGCAAGGCCGTCGAAGACAACTTAGGCAAATCTCAGGATATTAGTATTCAATGGAAGGTGTCTGGTGCTAACGTATTAAGGAGATGTGGTGTGTATTCCGTGCAAGCAGCTCGCGTGACTTGGCCGTGTGCAGAACAATGCGAGAGCACAATATGGTCGGCCACATCTGACATTGAAAGTTCGTGCCAGTCGGATGGTGGATCGCTTTCGCCTTGATGGTATCTCGCTAAATCTTCGGTTTAATTGTAGGGTTTACTAACAACACCATCAATCTCAACAAACGTTCCTTTCTTCATCATAAGTAACGTTTTACCCCGTGTTGGTCCAGGCTCCTTTGTAGAATAGACCATCTGCCTTCCTTGCCAGGCAGCTCGTAAGGCGACCATAGGCTTGCCGTCACTAACACCGTGACATCTGACTAGGTGGTAGAAATTACCGCCTTACCTATTCCTGCCGCCATAACGTCATGACGTGTTCCGGTTCGGAGGGTAAGGTAGCCGGTAAACTTACGTTTGCTCAAGGCCTAACTTCCCGGCATCAGGTTGGCAACGCTACATTACCATATTTGGTGTCTCTAGGCGGCGTGAATTTCTTACCATCAGGAAATCCGTCTACTTGTTTGCCTTCCCAATATCATAAAAAAAAAAAAATAAAAAAAGAATTCTAAAAAGGGGGAGATTTTGACCATTTTATTTTGGAAAGGTAGGTCGTGATTCCGAAGTGTTACCTACCATATAATGTTTATCGTCTATTTTTTGTGTTACGTTTGTAAATCACAAATATTTTATGTACCTTGACGATATCATCTAAGACCAGTGGTCGCAGCGGTCAAGGTCATTGTGGAACGTTGATGAAAATTATGAGGGAGCATCTTGGAATCATTAGCTATTTATTTAATTATTTTATTTGATAGGAAAATCAACAGCTCAAGTTTAAGAAAATAATATGAATTAATAACAGTCGGCCAATAACAGATTAGCTATCTTTCCAAAGAAGTATTGTCATGTCGCGACGAGGTATGTTTAACTTTTTTGCAATTTTGTATCTCATAACTATAATTCTTTTACATTACCTAGACCTCTTCCTACCTTTTACCGTAACATAATAATAAGGGTAACATTATGTTAGTTTGAAATTTGAATTCTGTATTTATATTTTCTTTTTACACACAAATACTTTAAAAATTGGTTTACGACGGACAAAATTCATTATTTTATTTGGGCACTGATTACTGACATCTAATTTGTAAAAGATAATAATTTGTCTCATCTGTATTTTTATCGTATAAAGTCAATGTATAAAGGCAACGATGCTATTTTTTTATGATAATGGAAGGCAAACAAGCAGAAGGATTTCCTGATGGTAAGAAATTCACGCCGCCTAGAGACACCAAAGGTGGTAATGGTGCATTGCCAACCTGAGGCCGGGATGATAGGGATCGAGCATTACCCTCCGAACCGGAACACGTCAACTGCAAGCATTGGACGTTATTGTTATGCGAATGGTCTGCTGTCTGCTTGCACAAAACTGACACTTAAGCTTTTGATGGTCCGCTTAAACATTTATGGCGTAAAAATGTTGGTTGAAATGTTTGCCGTCGTCACTCCACGAGAACACAATTCTACGGCACTATCTTCTCAGTTTGTCGAAAATGCTATTTTATCTAGATTTTTCTCGTTTAACGATGAAATAAAATTTTGGAATGAATGTCGAATATGGAATTTGGTCAGTTGCAGTGTTTTTGGTCAATTTCACATTTGGTTTAAAACATTTATTTCCACAAATTTCTAGCAGTTAGCCAACATCAATTCGCGTACAAAATGTGTGTGACACCTAAGGCAGTAACAATCGCCGAAACCCGAACGTGTTGGCCGCCCCCGCTAGCCGCCCGGCAGCCGCCCGCCAGTTGCCGGACGGGGAAGGGGACGCTGTCACCTTGAGTTTCATCACAACTTCCAACGAGGTAGAAGATACTTGATGCTTCACTAATGCGATAACTTTAATTAATTTACTTCTACACCGTATCACATTCTGGCATAATATTTTTTTAACATATGAGTAAGAAGATAAAGCCCTGTGAAGAAAATAGTTTATGTTTAAAATTTAAGAAGATTAAACATAAGACTGAAATCACCACATTAAACCAGACAACCAAATCAAATCATTTTTTTATTCGACCTAGGTACTGTATCGTACTAACTCTTATCATCGTCACATTATACAGACTTAGAAAACAATTACAATACACTTAATATTATACATAGTAGTCACTTCGCCTCTGTGGTCTAGCGGTCCGGGTGTTGGACTTGACTGCATGAGGTCCCGGGTTCGAATCCCGGGTCGGCCAACAAAAAGAAAATTGGATTTTTCCGATTTTCTAATTAAAAAAAAAAAGTTGGTCGGGATTGGAAATGTGCCCGGTTGGCGATAGGCTTGCCACCTATCACATTGTGGGACTTAGTGTCTTCGGCTAGTCGTGGGTGCCTTGGTTGTACCTCTGCCTACCTCTTCGGGGATATGGGCGTGAAGATACTTTAGTAGTCACTTAATTAGAGATAGAGAATTCGCCAAATGGATGATTCCATTTAATATTTAACAAATAATTGCACATCCAATTTCCAAATAATTGCTATAAAATGGCCAATGTAAATACAATTGTAATTCATTAAAATAAAGTCATAATAACTGTGACATTAATGACAAAATGTCAAAATAATAAAATAACTCAAAAATGTAAAATAAGAAGAAATTTAAAAATAATTATAATAATATATATCATGTTAAGCAAAAAAAAAACAAACAAAAATATGTGACATTAATAACATTTTGATTCTTCAAAGGAATACCCATATTATGCTATGCCAGTTGTAAGGACTCTGGACTATACTCCCTGCACCATTCCACTAAATCTATAGAAGAATCATCGACATTTATGGTGAATGAAATATTCAATTATTGTGAACCGTCTTCTACCTACCTAACATTCAATTTTAGATACATACGTATTTGTAAAATATACAAAAAAAACACAGATCGATGACGCTAAAGGAACTTTGAGTATACAAATAACAACTAGCAAAACAAACGGACACGTGTTTCTCATTAAAAAAACTAGTTCGCGCTTCCTCTAAAATTCGCTGGCACACGGGCTTCGCTTCCTCGCGCTGTACAAGCAGTTCCAAACGGTACTAGCGACGGGAACTTGCCCAACGCAGGAATCGCAAAGGTTTTCACTACCTGGTGCACCATATCGGGAGTTACACAAGGTGCTGACCTACACATTATTATGCCTTTACGTAACCGATCGGATTTACACTTGTATTCAATTAACATGACAATGATACGGCGAAGTGGGTTGATCTCTCATATTTAAAACGCAAACTAAAAATTTATTTGTGGAGTGAAATGTTTTAAGAAGCCTAAAAATTTTACATTGCCTGCCCCCAACACGTTCTTCACGTTTGCGTCTTGTGATTACTATGGAAACGAATTAATAGTAAGTTTGTATTATTATTACATAAATAAAATGGAAAATTGGTTCCGGGTACCTTTGAAAAATAGAATAGCTGTGGTGGATGTACCGATCTGGCAGCTCTAAAAACAACTAATATCGGAGTTTCTTATTGAGAGGTAGTATTCTACATAGTTTTGTCCAAATCGGTATCCATTTTAATTTTTGCCGCCATAATATAATTAACAATTAAAATAAAACATTGCCTCGAGTATTGACGCTAACTTCTCAATTTCGGGTTGGCAACCAGAAAATGTCGTTTGCTGGTTTTAATGTTATACATTGTATATTGTTGTATCTGACTGAATTATACCACAAATCTGCAATACATATTAGTGTTGTGAAAAAATGCAAGTTACAACACAAGTAGTATACAGTGGTCAGATAACAAGTGTAGTGTGGTACAGTAAACGAACGTCCCAGGTGGGAGGCGGTTACGTAACAAGTTACATTATTTTTAATTAGAATGGTAAACAAACTAAATGTTAACTTATTCGGACTCACAAAAACGTGATCAATTCGTTGCATTACAACAATTTCAAGTTAATTCTTTGGATTTTGTAAACGAGGTTGTGTAAGTTGAGGAAACGTCAAGGGCACCAACGTGGAGGCGAAACCTTTGTAGCACTTTCATGCGGAAGGGATAAATATATTATATACCTACAAATTTGTTTAGTTTGCGTTTTACACAGCAGTCAGCACGGGATTATAAAACAAAGCATATTCAAGACGCTCTTTCCGAACAATTGTACTTTCCTACAATGCGCTAATATGTTTTTTTTATATAATACGGCCGACCCGTTTTTCTATTTAAAGTATCAGATACTTTTTGAAATACATATCTGAACATTTATACGTCTTAAAGTTCTTTATTTATTTAATGACGTAAAAGGCCAAAATTGGCCAGTTCAAGCTAATAAATATTTTTTATCGTGTAAAAGTACAAATGTGTATTTTAAAGTTAGTTCAAAATAGCCCCACCAAATGCCGACGAATATACTCAGCGATATTTAATTAGGGAAACAACACTATTTATTATTGGTTTAAAAGTATCTTCACGCCCATATCCCCGAAGAGGTAGGCAGAGGTACAACCAAGGCACCCACGACTAGCCGAAGACACTAAGTCCCACAATGTGATAGGTGGCAAGCCTATCGCCAACCGGGCACATTTCCAATCCCGACTAACATTTTTTTTATTAGAAAGCTGGAAAAAACCAATTTCTTTTTGTTGGCCGACCCGGGATTCGAACCCAGGACCTCATGCAGTCAAGTCCAACACCCGGACCGCTAGACCACAGAGGCGATTTAATTCCCATTCATACTACCCTATTTACTATTACTATCGCCTCGCTGGTCGAGTGGCTAGCGTACACGCCTAACTACACGGAAACAACCCGGGAGGCTCGAGTTCGATTAACGTCGGGGGCATTTGTGTGATGAACATTTAGATGTCTGCATTTACGGGTCTGGGTGTTAATTAAAATTATTCTGGTATCTATTTAAGTATTTCTATGTATTACAATTGTTGACTGACACCCATAAGTCATAACACAAGCACATAATTTGCTTACTTTGGGGTTAAATTCAATTTGTTTAACTTGTCAAGAGATATTTATTTATTTAAATTAATTCTCATATGTTGAATAAAGATGGCCAAATGCGAGTCGGGTTCGGCCATAAAGGGTTCCACGGTAGCGAAATAGTATAGAAGGATATTTAAATACTAGCAAGTAAGTTTTGTGTTGTCCCATGACACTACTTTAATTTTCGTCTGGCGGAACATATTTTTTTGTTTTTCATGTTTTTTGTGCATTTTAATAGTCATATTGGCGGTTTATGAAAATGTACTCTATATCGAAAGCTCCCGACTACAATATCTTATTCAAATTAATTTTCATTGTAAGTTTGCGCTGACACCTACAGCATACATTACTTATATTAGCATGAGGCTCGGTTAAAAACAACGTTCCCCGGGGATGGGTAATGTGGCCGGTTGGCGATAGGCTGGCCACATTGTGAGACTTAGTGTCTTCGGCTAGTCGTGGGTGCCCTGGCTACCTCTCGAGGGAATACGGGCGACACTGTACTTTTTTTATAGAACCTGACCTATAGACACCTCGCATGCATGTGTATATGCACGATGAAAACATTTTGCGTAGTTTCAGTACCGTGTTGAAAATGTTTGTCTAATCTTGTGGTCCAGTATTGGCGTCTACTCCCTACACGTCCGGGACGGGTTCGACTCCCAGGTCGGGCCACTCAAACATATTTGTTTTTTTAATATGCCAATAAACATATTCAGCTATACATTTAGTTGCCCGAGATTGGATAAGTACCCAGTTGGCAATAGTTTTGCCACCTTTCATTTTTTAAAAGTAAAAAGTACCTTAGGGCCATTGAAGGCTCATTGGTTTTTATACCTCTGCCTGCCTCTTGATATGGGTACAAACAGTAAATTTACATATTAAGTTTCAACTGTTTTGTGTGTTTTCTAATTGTTGAGGAAATAGTGGCTTTGATATACGGGCGGACTTAAGGACGAACGGACGGAAAGACATATTGAATCTATGAATAATAATCTATAAGGTTTCAGTCTTCGGCTACTCGGCTACGGGCCGTTAAAAATAACATGGAAATATAAATAACAAAATGTTTGATGTCACGTCCACTGTTAACATTCGTCAAGAAATACGATTATAACGTGACCAAATTTTATTGTTTACACTCTCAATATTTTAAAAAGTAGCATACACGTATGCCAGTCAATAGATTTGGTTTTTAATTTATTTTCACTTGTCAAGGTCACCCACCCGCTTCTCAAGGGTCGATTCGAAGTACAAATTTTTTTTCATCGAAGAAGAAAGTAGAAGCGATTTCATCGACAAAACACGTTTACATTAAACGCGAAAATTGTATTCGAAGACCGAAACATTAAAGAAGTCATAAGATGAAGTTTTTGGGATATCATATTGATTGCACTTGGAGAGTTTAGGTAGAAAGGATATGAGGTAAGGTAAGTAAATATGTGTTTGTTCCTCGGAAACACACACAAAATTTGCAAAGATGCTGCAGCGTACCACATTTATGTTAGTTCCTTATGAGAGTTGGGCTCATAATGGAGGAGAAATGATACAAAGTAACTAGGTTTTTTTAAAAAGTTACCAATATGACCAGCGCCAAGGTCCGGTAAAAAGTTGTCAACCTTTATTCAAAAGTCATAGAATTCAAACTAAGTACTCCCCATTTGACTGCATACTAATATTAGCGAAAGAAGTTCCAAATATTTGTATTAAAGCTATGGATAACTGTTTAAAGCAAACATTATATAAATCTAAATAAAATATTCATTCCTTCTTGAAATATCCTCGGCAGGTCTACAAGGATCGTGCCACACGGCACTCAAAATTCCGCTCACGCGAAGGACTTGGCGTGAAGGTCTGTATCAATGTGTAGCTTACAGGAAAGCTAAAAAATAGGGTTAATCAATTTAATTGTTATCGCTTTCGGATTTTATCCTTTCCACAATATTAACAGTAGCAGCTCTTCATTGATAACAAAGTGCGTAGTCCATAATATTGAATTTTCACTTGGCATTCTTAATAAAGTGTTCGATACTTTGACAACAGAAATTTATAAATGTCTTCGTGTTGGTCCGGATACAAAGTATAGAAATGAGCATCCCCGCCAAACACCTCGCATGAGTCCAGCATATAACGTAAGTAAATCGTTACCGAGAAGACCACCGGTGGTAGAGTACTGTACAACTACTTCTCCTGATAAGGATACCTTATTCATTCCTGTCGTCATAATGACTGGGTGGGGTAGGTTGTATACTTGCACAATAAGTCTAATAGCCCGGCTACAAGGCAGCTGCAAACATATAACATGTACGGCATCCACAGGCCAAGGTTGTCTTGTACCACAAGGAGAGCCATGTGCGTCTTCGTTGTGTTATTTCATATTAAAGAGAGATGTTATATCTATTCGGTATAAGGAAAGTGCACGTTGTGTCCGTCTGCGTTCACTACAGAAGTGCTTAAAACGCGACAAATTTAATTGTTTATATTTTCCACATCCGCTGCTGGAAATAGCATATTATAAAACATAAGCTTATCACCAACATGTATAATTTTTTGCCAAAAGCTTATTACCATCAAGCTACCACGATCCTTACAAGATCAGCCAATACCGCAACCTCTTGCCATTGACGGCGGTAATAGGTCAGAGAATACTGCCACTGTTCGTACATTTTCACGACGCACCTGATAGCAGCCATTTCGATAACAGCTTACGATAAACGGGAAATAGGATCAAACGATAGACCATGGGGTCGATAAAATTAAATATCATAACGTAAAAATAAACGTTATTGATAAAAACTTATAGCAAATTTTTTTTATGATATTGGAAGGCAAACAAGCAGACGGATGGTAAGAAATTCACACCGTCTAGAGACACTAAAGGTGGCAATGGTGCGTTGACAACCTGAGGCCGGTATGTTAGGCCTCGAGCAAAATTAAGTTTACCGGCTACCTTACCCTCCAAACCGGAACACGTCATAACGTTATAGCGGCAGGAATAGGTAAGGCGGTGGTACCAATCCGGGTGAGTCGCTGCGAAACTCTACCACCTAGTCAGATGTCACGGTACTAGTGACGGTAAGCTCATGTTCGTCTTTTACGAGCTGTCTGGCACAGGAAGGTAGATGGTCTATTCTGTAAAGGAGCCCGGACCAATACAGGCATATTTGCGGAAATTGTATTTTTTCGATTAAGTTTTAGTCGCTTAGTAAACTGGTTAGTCTACCAATCACTACCAATCGTCCGCGGTTTTCTCAGCCTGTGGATATGACCTTAAAAACTGATTAAATGAATCCACTGAAGAGCATCTGCCGTTAGATACAATAGGAACCTAGTTCGATACTTTCTTAACCCCACTATCTCTAGCCTATTCTAGTCTAGTGTATCTGAAATGTCCTGGCCATGGATTGCTACAAGACGCTAGACCTCTCATTTTCCAAGTTCGATAGAAATTAGTGCGAACTAAAATTAGACATACATGCCGTACATTCGAACCGTAAAGCAATATAAAACGTTCTCACAAAATGGACGTCGGTCGCGTGACCACTATTTGAGGAGACATTTGATGCTCTCTGGGCAAATACTGAACGTTTACGGTGTATTGTTAGATTCAGTGCAGATTCATATAGAAAAATCAATAACACCTCTTCTTGTAGTCGGTTAAAATGTATCGACATTACACAAACTTGTAGTTTGTGTAATGCAGCAGAAGCAGTAAAGGCAGACTAGCAAATGTAGGTACATGACGTCTTGTTAACGCTGTATAAATAAATATGTATATAATAATATAGTTTACTTTAATCCATAACAAATTTGTTTGATGGGTATTGATTTATCAACCTATTTCGAATAAGAAAGGTAGGAATAAACTGATCGTTACTTTTTATTTTCCATCTTTTATTAATATAATATAATATTCAATCACCATAATGTTATCGGGTCGCGGGAGCATTATCTACAAACAGAGACGCCGGCCGAATACGAAGAAAATTATCCTTATTATTGTTAGATAAGACGAAAACAACTTTTAGAAGATTTTTTTAGTCGGTATTTACAAGCTTACACTAAAATAAACTACTGACCAAGCACGAGTACTGCACACGCTTATTTTCAGACTTTCTTCTTTTTATCACATAAAAATCGATTGTCATCTTTTATTTTCTATAGTTGTGAAGTTTTGATGTTCTTTCTTTAGCCAGACGTTTCCAATAATTAATTTCGATATGAACCACACCTGTTCGACATTCTACTAAAGTGACAGCAACAATATAGTTTGCCGGAGAGGCGGACAACACGAGGAGACATTTTACTCGTTTCGAAATTCTAGTTCTAGATTCTATATAATTCATTTACAACACGAAACACGTTCTAATGGATACAAAATCCGATCCACCGCTACAAAGACAACGCTTCGTTATATTTTTTACACGATGGCGTGATCGTTTTTGCTCCTCTCGATTTGGCCACACGACGCGGTGGCGCAACTAATTGAGACCTTGAATCTCACAGTAACTGCTGGCCGGCCACAATTTTACCATTTAAAAGAATCATAAATCAATTATGTTGAACTGCCGATGATTGAGAACAAGCAAAGTAACAAATTGTCACCTTCAAAATAAATCGGCAATTATTCGGATTGTGAATAAGACCACATATCTATTGCAAAAAGAGTCAACCGTCATGACGAGCATTCCATTATTCTATTATTTCGTTCACAAATTAAATATTTTACAAGTGTATCTATCTTGCAAATCTATCGGCTACAGACCTTTCAAAAAATAAAATAGATTGTTAACTACCAAACCAGAACTGTGCTCGTAAACAGCGTCAAAAAATACAGATCCCATTAATCGTTTTGGGTTCGTTAGCCTATTCCGAGTGACCTATTCTAGATATTATTGTTCTGGATTATTTTCAATGCATAGGCACATTATAGATTTTTGTCACATCCACGTTGTGGTCTAGAGAGCGCAGGTTGCACCGGCGCAGATGCGGCTGACAAGTGCGCGGACCGCGACCAGTGGCCACGTCGGTATTGGTGAACTCGGCTGACGTCAATGTTGCCAGATCGACGTAATATTCATCGAATCGCTACACCTATTACCTCCTTATTTTGTCCTTTATTGTTACACATTAATAGTTCTGACGTTTTGTTTCTTTACAACAGACTTTTACTGCAATATTTTGGACTGAGACAGCTCCAAATGTTTAACATCCGATATTTAACAATCAAAGTTGAATAAGTTTTATTTCAAAACACAACAAACGACGCGGTGATAATGTTAATAATCAGGTTGCGGGTTGATAAACAGGTATACAAACACACAATAATCAGTCGAGGATCTCCTTCTCCTTAGGGAACTTACCACGTCGACCTGATTCTCTTGCTGTCCGTCACGAATCTACGTCACGAAGCCAATGGCAGACGCTGGGTGAGCGGGTTGATCCACACATAATCGATGGCATTCCTCTGACGATAATGCACTACTATTACACGAGATGTTGTAAGGTTTGCGAAGGAAAATAGCAACGATGTATCGACTGCATGTAATGGTGTTTCTCTTGGTTTAATCACAATCATTTAAAAGGCAATCGCGTTTGTGTAACACTACGTAGTTAAGTCACTTCTTTTACTGCCGTATATAATACATTATATTATAAATTTATATAATTTCATACTGAGAAATGGTAATTTATCAAATAAATCAATCAAGTTTATATCTGTCATATTTAATACAGGGTAACAACGTTTAATTTATTTTATTCTTTTCTAGTAAGTTATTACGGTCGCTCGCCGCATTCGCAACATTGAGATCAGAGAGATTCCTGCAATTAAGTAACAAAAAAATAGTTTACATCTTGGGGCGTCCGCCATATTAGATTTATACATTAAAACATTTTTAAATATGACTATTGAAGCTAATACCCAATTTCGGTAGATACCTACTAATTTTAAGAGATCCAAGGGTAAATTTTAAAAATATTGCGTTGTTAAATGTATAAACATGCGAAGTTGATGACAATAAGCATTTCCAACATAGTTTACTCTGTGGAATGATAGGAAAAGAAATATTTTTTTCCCAGCGTTGGTCAGGGCGACCGGGTTCTCCGTGTGGAATACCTTGCCTTCCTGCCGGGCAGACCGTAAGGCGCGAGATTAAACTAAATTGGTCCAACGAAACCTTTGGTGGCAGAGTATTATTATAGCCATTGTGTTACCTACTTCTGTCACCATAGTCCATAAATAATGACAATGTCATGTCTAGAAGGTAGGTAACCTGTGGACTTGGTGTATAGGGCCTAACATCCTGGCCACAATATTTCTATTAGCAGAAGTACTTTCCTCATTAGTTCGATATCTTATGCCATTAAGCTCAGGAAGCTTGCATAAGTTGCCAGGCAGAAATAATATATTCTTAAATACCTAAATTGAAAGGCTCTAATTAATAATTATCAAAGTATAAAAAATCAAGCGGATTTTGTGATTATACGAAAGTACATGCCCGTTGTGACCCCTAAACATATGTACAACATATGTACGTTGATGCGTTATCGACCCCAGGATGCGCTGTAAGGTGTCTCGTGCCAGCTTACCCGCCACTCTACCCTCCAACCATAGCATGCGATAGCAACAGACAGGTAGTGTAAAGTGAAACGAAGCGTGCTATTGTCCAATCAGTTGCCATGACACCATCCGCCACATCGACCCCTCCAGTGACTCACCAAACGACAAACGTAATGTTATGACTAGATAGGGGTATCTACGCACATAATATCCATGTTCATTGTTTCGCAATCGTTACTGATAAGTTGCGTTTATTTGTCAAAATCTGTAAGCCCGCGACTTCGTCATCGTTGAATAGTTACGATTTTTATACACTTACTATTCTTTGCAGATAGATTTTTGAAAAAAGAGCCTAAGCTAAGATACTGACGAAGTATACTTATTGTATTTTATTGTTATTGGTTCAGCCGTGATGCCGCAACAAGCAGACAGACAGACTTTAGCATTTATAACATTCGTATTGGTTATTCACAAAATTTGTTGAAATTTTTTTAAAAGGTTTTTTATTATTCCGTGGCAAACAACTAGTAGATATTACAAGACAGAAAAGCTGACCGACGTATTAATATGGTAAAGTTGGTTTCTGCGAACCTGCAACTTCTTTTAAGGAATAGGTAGTAAACGAGCATGCGGTTCATCTGGAGAGTTCAGCCGCCCGCGATCAGCTGCAACACAAGGAGTTTCAAAGTTGCATTACTGTCCTATAAAAAAATAATGAACTCCTTTCTTGAATATCTCCAAATCACAACGTTTCGAAGACACTGCAGCCGGTAATAGATTCTACAATGGTGTAGTGCGAGGTAAAAAGTGTCTACGTACTGTATGTATGTACTATTTAATGCTGGAAACGTCCAGTAGATGAACGCTATGCATCAAGATGGTGGATGATGATGGGCTAAAA
>NJDC01003771.1:116487-127547 GCA_002245475.1 Calephelis virginiensis
CTCCTTTTTGTAGCTTTCCTGACTTAAAGGGATAGATAAAAGTCTATGTACGTAGCTATTAAACGCAGACATTTTCTGTTGCCAAGGATGACACGATGACGCAGGAATATCTCTAAAAATATCTCAAAACGGGGAGCCTAGAAGTTCGGCTTTCTCTTTCGCATCATGGGCCAGCGGGGTATCACTCCGGTGTAAAGATGGTAAAGATGGCTTCGCGAAATTTCCTTGGACAGCCTTGGCGAGAACCCAAAACGCTCTTGTTCCCGAAGGTAAGCGGGCCAATTTCTCGCCAATTCTGCCTATGTGTTCGGACTTTGCCCTAGCAATAGCTCTTTTGAAAGACCTACAGGCAGAATTATACTCCTTTTTAATCGAGCTGGTGTTTTCGTCGCAAGACTTCGCTGCCATGGCCCAGGCCTGGAAGCATTTCCGCTTATGGCTAAAAGCCATCTTACAGGGACGACAAACCAAGGCTGGGATTTGCCACCAACAGGCACTGAAGAGAATGGAATATAAAGTTCTAAACCCTGCAGCACCACATCAGTGACAGCATCAGCAACGATGTCTGGAATCTGGATCATCCAGCGAGAAGCAAATCTGCCTCCATGGATAAGACGCAAAAAAAGATCGCATCCCGTCCCAATCTGCTGACCTACAATGCCACACTCGACGTCGGCCCGATGGTGGTAGTAACAGGGTGGAATGGACACTGCACTCCGGACTAAGCAATGGTCAGAAGATCCAAGAGGGGCATTGACAGAGACTTTGTAGTTCTCTGGGTGAGAGGTCAGCAGAAGGTCTAACAGTGAAGGCGTATGATCATAGGACAGGGCAAAGTCGTAAACAGATCTTACCGCATGATCGGTGGAACGTGAACCAAGCCAATCAAAATGGTGGGCGTTAAAATCACCAAGAATCACGATCTCCGCGGATGGGATCTGCTCAGATAGAAAATCGGAAGTCGTTTGCATATGCTCAACAAGCCGGTCTGTCTCGGCATTACCGCTATGTGACCTGTACAGGCACGCGTCAACGCGCAGCCAAAGAATAGACAGGTCTTTGCCTTCAAGATTGCCGAGGTTCCGGAAACAAATATCCTCTCTGACGAAAGCGCACACGCCAGCCCGAGGTATAAATGAATTTTCCAGTTTATACCCCGGGTAGGAGAGGTACGATGTGCCGGAGAAGTTATTTGCGTCTCAGTCAAAAAGATCAAGGCCGGCTTCGCCGTCTCCAGGTGAAAGTGGACGGCGTACAAGTTGAAGTGTATTCCCCTAATATTGCAGAAATCCACAACGAGCGTGGAAGGGGTCGCCGAAAGTTTTGTGCCCTGCTTGCCTAGAACATATTTAATTTTACGCGCAAATCGACCTCCCCCATAGTACGTGGGGTCACCTAGCGTTTCCTGGCTAGAATCCGTGGATTCTAAATTAGAAACACCAGGGGGGAATTGGTCTCCACCACTAACGCAGGTGGTACCCCCCCTGGGAACTAATACTTTGAATTTGCTGCTTCATTATAATATGAGGGAGGGGGAGAAGTGGGCATCCGACACTCTCACCAACCAGACGAAACGCAGCAGCAACGCCGCTACTTCACGCTGGTCTTAAGTGAGATAGTGGTACGTCCCCGGACGTGCCGGCCCTTTAACCTGCAGCCATACAGGCAAACAGCATGGCACTACCACTCGGAAAATTTATACTTTATGTTTTAAAAGAGACTCTAAGGGAGTTACGAGTTGATACATTATATATTGCACATACATTATATATATCCCACAATAAAATCCCACATGTATCATAACGCTATGAAAATATGAGAAATACGCTTTAATTAAGTTAATTGTCTAATTTTTCTAATTGCGTAAACAGCTGAACTCAACTTGACAGCTAATTTGTTATAATGAAGGTCCAATTGAAGCCTCGAATCTAATATGATTCTCAAAATATAGAACTAAATGTATTTGTAATAATAAAAATGGAGATATCTCCACTTGATATCAAACTGTAATGGTTTGTAATGCGCGGACGAAGCTGTAGTATAGATTTTCACATTTTATCAGATTTCAGACATCAGTAAAGAGAACCCGACAGAAGAAAGAATTATCTTCAAAGAAACAGTGATAGCTGATCAAATCGGGATCATACATACGGTTATACTTCTATGTTATACATGGGCCGGGTCAACGTTCCACGTCGGTGTAAGACTAACGAACGTAACGCATTGATGTTTATTATCGAGAGTATTTTGTTTCATTTAACACACAATGTTAGTTCGTCGGAGACAAGATGGCGTTTATCTCGTTGCAGACGTTACCCTCGCTCGTGAACATTTTCGTTAATTACAGAAGTGATGCGGTTTGGTGATTATAATCATTATTATATAATAATTATTACACTTGCGAAGGACAAAGCTGACTCATCTTTATATTTCGTCGCAATTTGCATGTTTTAAATATATACCAATTATTTAACATTTTTATACTTACAATTATGTATAAAACACCAAAAGCAAATATCGTATGTTGTGCTAGCAAAAACCGTTATGCAGCCTACACGTACTTTATACTGACTTTAGTGGATCCCAATTAGATTTGTTGAGTTCCTACTTTTGAGTTCCTACTCATTAAAATTAAAGTAAATTTACAAAGCAAAGTAACAACGATCCCGACAGATATTTTAATCAACTTTTTTATAAAAAACGGTACATTTTATGCTTGTTTTAAAGCTGTAAAGGAGTTGATCGCAATTATAAAAACAATGTTGTAATACGTATTATAGTAAAATTAAACGCTCGCTGCCCGCGCAGTAAAAAATTATGGAAACAGGACGCACTCTGTTGCGCTCTCTGTCACACTAGTTTGCCTTACGACAGGCATAGTGACGCGCTACTGAAGGGTCGACGTTGATGTTAGCTTGGAGCATGCCTACTGCCCATTGCATTTCTTCTCTCGTTAACGACGCCGCTGCATGATGCACACAAAAGGTTTGATCCGAAATTAATCGATAACTTGTTATGAAACTTAAATTTGATACAAAAAAAAATCCAATATTACTGTAGATAAACGAAACTTCCGGACAGTTCGGTGCAACATTTATATAAAAAAATAAATGTATTAGACCACAAACTGGATCTCAGCGATTTGCTGGGCACCGGCGACAGCGGGCGCGGCAACTCGATGTACTCGATGACTGCCCGAACTCGATGTCAGCGGCCAGATCGCTCGTGTCTAGCGGGGTTAGAATGAACACCGTCGTCTTGACACGAACGTTTCGTTTTGGTCCGCATTGAAATCTCAAACTCAAAAAACGTAGAACATCCTTGCCAAACAAAACTTGACGTCGGCGATAGACGGTAATACGTCATGAAACGTTAGCGAATGAATGACATTGTCAGAAATTCCTAGAATAACGTGCCCGAAACTAA
Organism: Calephelis virginiensis; assembly: GCA_002245475.1. Lineage (NCBI taxonomy): Eukaryota > Metazoa > Arthropoda > Insecta > Lepidoptera > Riodinidae > Calephelis > Calephelis virginiensis. Next base: position 119,914 of record NJDC01003771.1, read on the forward strand.
GATTTGAGCGACGAATTCGTTTTGGAAACGAACGTTCGTTTTGCCTGCGATCGCCTTGTATGCCAAGTTTCTAGAACTAATCATATTGTCAGTCGCGTTTAGCGTCTGTTTCATATTTATTATTCACGCAATTTTAAATCTATAAGTATTTCGTTTTGATTACATTTTTGTTTATTTTTTTCTAGTTATCTTTCTTCTTATTACGTTTTTTGTAATACGATTTTTTTTTTTGCTCCTCCAGTTTTCTATCTTCTGCAATATTGAGTATCACGAATTCCTACTTATTTTATTTATTTATTTTTATGATATTGAAAGGCCAACAAGCAGACGAATGTCCTAATGGTAAGAAATTCACGCCGCCTAGAGACACCAAAGGTGGTAGGTAATGGTGCATTGCCAACCTGGGACTTTTTTTATCTCGCTAAAACTTTGAGGCCTTAAGATGAATAAAAAACAGCAAATTTTTTATTCACCTAAATCATATGACACTAGTTGCCTTAAATCTAAATGACTTTAGACTTACTTTCAAATTAAACGGGTTATACCTTTTCACCATGTTATGAGACTCTGTTACTTGTCTGTCAAGTGTCTTGTGTCATTTAAGCCAAACTTCATACAAAATTCGGGTTTGCTTTATAATTATGGAAGACCCGCTGTTATTACTTAGTATTTAAATACTCTTTGCTTCCGGACTTCGCTAACATTATGTCGCGTAAATCTGTCTTTATGTATATATTTTTTATATTTTTTTAAGTTAATTTGCCCCTTCCTGGGGCCGGCTAAGAACTTTAGGCCATGCTGCCACGTCTTCCGTATTAATTCTTTCTTATACATTCATTAGTCATATTTCTTCCGTATTAATATTCTTATACAGTCATTAGTCACTATTTACAAAGTCACGTCAGGGTCTTAAGTAAAACGGTGGTCACTTTACACAAGCTCACTTTGGGAGATTTGGCTGCAGCGAGGAAATCCACAATACACTAATTTCTTCATGATTATTTCATTTGTGCACTTTCACTGACCAAAAAACAAATTCCCACCTAAATTTTTCTTTTTTTTATAATAATAATCTTTATTATTTCTCCCACAAAAAGCGGCTTTAAACATAGTGTAACTTAAATAAAACAGTATTGTAAAGGGAGACAGGAGTCCAAACTGATTAAACCCCGTAGCAAGGATCTTCTGGTCCCACCCATTATCACCAAAGTTACATTTTTTGAAACATTAAGTGTTTTTTTTGTGTGTGTTTTTTGTGCATAAGTACATGCGTGCATACCATAGAAAAAAACGTTTGCGCACCAGTGTGTATGCTTGTGTGTATGAGTGAGTTTGTGTGTACATGTATTCTTATGTATTTTATGTGTGTGTGTGTGTGTGTGTGTGTGTGTGTGTGTGTGTGTATGTTTGTGTGTGTATGTGTGTGTGTGTGTGTGTCTGTGTGTGTGAATCATAAATAAATTCGGATGTAAATTTGGGATAAATATAAAATACTTTTTTTAAATAAATAAATACTTTCAATATAGGTTAATCTAATTACATGGCCGTGTACCAGTTCAATGTTTCCTTCCATCTGAAGAAATCAAATTAAACTTGGTCTCGTCAGAGAATAATACATGTCGCCATTGGGCGTAGGTCCAATGTCCATATTTATGTGCAAACGCTAAACAAGCATTTCTATGTTCTTTCTTCAACAATGGTACTTTGCAAGCCACTCTTCCGAACAACCCTGCTTCTACCTAACGTCGTCGAACGGTCCTCGCTGAGACACCAACTATTTCGTCTGTCCCAAACACTCCGTGTTTAATTAAAATAGAACCTAGAAACGGATCTTTCTTAGCTAACCTGGTTATCATTCTATCTTCTTGCGAAGTTGTTTTTCTCAATGTTTTTGTTCTGGGCCCATTTAAATCTGTGTTATTGTGTCTGACATGTTGCACTGCATTGTATACTATAGTTTTTGAACAATTTAAATGTTCTGCTATCCTTCGCTATGGCCAACCATGCTCAACAACAAACTTCATGATAATTTTTCGTAGTGTTGGATCGCAACTTTTATTTTTACCCATTTTTCTTCAAAATATTTTTCAAAACTTAAAATGAATATCGGGATCGCCGCCAAAACTACCACGAAACAATAAGAGAAGAAGTAAAAAAGTATGGAGATTCAAATTTTGAAAATAGATCGGAATATCTCAGTGTCCCTAATTAAATGGCCAGCCAGCATTATTTGAACAAATAGCACTACGATAATCTATCAGCTATATATGTAAAGAGGTATTAATGTTTAAGAAGTTGTTATTGTTTGTATAATCGGGCACATAAATGACTAATTATACTTACATGTAAGAGATATGGAATATGGTTTAGACTCGTTGGACAATAAAAAATTAATTTAACATTCCGGTTTAACCAAAGAGTTACCTAATTAGTTGACCATGACTGTATATGATTATTATTTTTATAAAAGAGACGGATTTTTTATTTGGATTAAACGAAAGTTATGGCCATGGTAAAATGTGAATTTCATCCGATGAACTCATTAATTAGGTAGTATCCCCACAAAACTGTGTACCTACAGTTAAGTGTATCTATAATTTTGGCCCAGAAGTTGAATCCTCAGTAGCTCAAACGGTTAGAGCATTCATCAGTCTGGAGGCAAGGGTGCAGGTACAAATCTTGCCTGTGGTGGAATTTCTTATTTAATTGAATTTCACTGAGTGAATGATATTTATTGTCAATATTTTTAATCTATGCTATTATTATTAAAAATATATAATAAAATGTGTTAGTTTGTCTTTCTTTTCTCTTTTCACGTTATACTGATAGGTTTGAACATGGTAAAGACTTAATTCAAGTTCTGGACCTAGTTGTCCAGAGAAGTTAATATGTTTTTCTGTGGATAATGATCTGATTTTCACAAAAAACTCATTTTAATATAAAAGTGCTGCTGTTGTGGGTGCAATATTGGTATGACCTATGATTTTTTGACCATACAGATTCAGCCACATATGTAATTATGGCAACAAGCAATTTAAAGCAGTTAGTTTAAATCATTACTGTCCGAGTATTCGTCACTAATTTCTATTCATGATACTTTAATTATAGCAGCTTAAACAGTAGCCAAATTATTGTTAGTCTGGAGAATAACCAAAGCCAAATCACAAAGTAGACATAAGTCCAGTAAAAAACAAACAATATTAAAAATCCTAACAATATAACACTTGTTACATATAATATTAGACGAAGCGATGAGACAAATGATACCAAACAATTTCAAACAACCAATATTTTGTATCAATATTCAAGTAAATCTTTTTTACCAGAACACCAATTTATAAAATTGTACTTTATAAAATTTGTTAAACTAGGAACTATTCCTTAGAATCGATAATTTAAATAGATTAAAAATTATTTAAGACTATAAGTATCTTCACACCCATATCCCGGAAGTGGTAGACTGAGGCACAAACAAGGCACCTAGACTAGCCGAAGACACTAAGTCCCATCCCACACCAAGTGATAGGTGGCAAGACTATCGCCAACCTGGCACATATACGGGCAACATTCTTTTTATTAGAAAATTGAAATTATACATTTTCTAAGTTTTTTGTTGCCCGAACCGGAAATCAAACCCGGGACTTCAAAAAGTCAAATCTGTGGGAGAGCAGTCCAGCACACACACCACACCACAGATCATTTCATAATTAATACTATAACATAAACAAAGTACAGTATAATAGATAGCAAAATTATAAAAAGGTCCTTATATCCCACTTAAGGGTATTTATTTTGATAAAAGAAACAATCAAAATAGCATATTTTATGTGCAAATGAATTTCTGTAAATTAAATGTTATCTTCTTATAATATATAAAATCATTTGCTGTTCTTTACTCTCACTAAAATTGGAGAACTGCTGGACCTATTTGGATAATTTTGGTTTTGAATGATTTGTGGGCAGTCCAGGGAAGGTTAAAAAGGTAAGAAAAAAAGAAAAACAACTTTTTAAGTTTTCCCATACAAAGATGTTGAGCAAAGTTCGCTGGGACAGTTAGCATAATAAATTTGAAACAATGTTATTGCTACATGTATCAGCTGTAACTTAGGTTTATAACTATTAATATTTTATGCAATGCGTATGATTAATGGGAAAATTGTAACAAGTTGTTTATTGTTGTATTTGGTTACTTTATAGAAGTTCTAAGGAATAAAACTTCTTCTTCTTTTATAAATATGGTTTTCGATTGTTTAACACATTGCTTGTATTGATATCTGTAATAAACAGTTGAATTTATCTTATTACATTGCTAGCATATCACACTGATTATTTTATACTCAACTGATTTGTATTTTTTTCCCAAAAATCAATACTGAGAATTGATTATAAACCATTATCTTATAAAAAGTCGCCTCTGTGGTCTAGCGGTCTGGGTGTTGGACTTGACTGCATGAGGTCCTGGGTTCGAATCCCGGGTCGGCCAACATAAAGAAAATTGGATTTTTCCAATTTTCTAATTAAAAAAAAAATGTTGGTCGGGATTGGAAATGGGCCCGGTTGGCGATAGGCTTGCCACCTATCACATTGTGGGACTTAGTGTCTTCGGCTAGTCGTGGGTGCCTTGGTTGCACCTCTGCCTACCTCTTCGGGGATATGGGCGTGAAGATAAAAAAAACAAAAAAAAATCTTATAAAAACAGAAAATTTTCCCATCTTTAAATCAATTTTGTAAGATTTTAACAGTTTGCAAATGATTACAAGCCATTTATTTTAATTTCAAGTGTTTATAGTTATTGTATTGTTTATAAAAGAATCACTCAATTTATAATTTGAATATATTCATCAATGTCCATGTCTATTAATTCCATAGATCATCTAAAGTTGTGCCAAGTTCATATTGTCTTTTTTGTCTGTGCAAAAATATTTCAATTTTTAATATTTTTTGTAAATTTAAGTTTTGTGATTGTGTATTCAAAACAGTTTTTAGTGTATAACATAAAGTCAATTTGTAATGAATAGATAAAACCATATCATTTAGTTCAATGAGTAAGATTAATGTGAAACTTTATTGTTTTTCTAACAAATGGTGTTTGTTTATATAATTGGGCTCTAAGGAAAAACAAACTACCTGTATATGTAAAAGGACTTAAAAATTCCATACTTTTTCAACGCTTTGTGCAAGAATTTCATTTGAAAAAGTTATGTGTGTGGGTTTCCCCAATAGCCAATTTAAATCATACATTAACTCTTCACAAAAAAATGTATGTCTCACATTGATAACATTATACATTACCCTCTTTTCTTTGGCTACAGTTATTCTATGTCCCTCCTCTAGCATTCGTTCCATGGACTCTCACACTACAGCTATTAGCGCCAATAAATCAAATAGCCACAAACTATAAAATAAAAACATCTGTCTATTAAACTAGCAAATTAAGAAATCAATAGTGTCTTAATTCGTCTTCAAAAATTTGGAGTTTAAAATTCACATCTATTTACTTTGTTATTACTTTCATAAGGTAAACGAAGCAAAGATGGTCAAAACAATTCACTATAAATAGCGACAACAGAATTGGGGACTGCAGGGTAGAAACATTGCACTTAGGCACTTAAGTTGTAACAACTTAAAACACTGTTAAAGGGACACAATTTAAGGATAGATTGACGACGACGGATCACTTCAATTGCGATCATGCAGCCATCCCGAATTGTGATATTCGTCATTGAAGCTAACAAAAGACTGACATTTTTATGATAGTTTATGCTTTAAGACTTACCAATAAAATAAATCTCAACAATTTCTTCAAATGCTCGGAAATGGTAACAGATTCACACCACAGTTTAGAACACTGCTCTAATCACACAAATCACGATTATCACAATAGTTTAATGGTCAATATGTAAAACGACGAATAAGTTGAATTGAAATGTTTATAAACGCGATTGTGACGATGTTACAAATTACAATGGCGTTTTTATTCGGCCATTGAAAAACAAAATATTTGAACTTCACACAGCATACGACACGAAGACAGCACCACCAAAGACTATGAATATGTGCCAAATTTTTAAATTACTAAGAAATATGTCATTGCCCATCAGCCATGTTGAAAATGTCAATCAGTGTTGCCATCAGCTGAACTGGCTTTCCATCAGATTCATCTCTTAAAACCCCCAAAAAACCACAAACAAGGATTGGTCATTCATAACCACCAAAATTTTTCACTAAAAATTTGTGTTACGTAAAATAGTAAAGTAAAAAGAACTATTCCGAGCACAGTTTTAATCATGTTTTAATTGAGTCAAGATGCTAGACTTGTTTTACGTAATTCTGTGCTCATCCTAACTTTATGGAAGTGGAATTACGAGAGAAAGATGAAGAATCAAAAGAAAAAGTTTGTAGAAAATTGAGACAGAGAGCTTACGGTTCGGCCATGTGGAAAGAGTGACAGATGAAAGATTTATAAAACAAATATTTAAACAATTCGAATAAGGGTGGAATTAGATACCTAGGAAAACCTATGTTTACACTCCATGATCAAATAGTTAGGGTCCGCCCGACAATGATGTCAAGAATCTGCAATACTGGCGTGTTTGTATTAAAATACCAATGAATATAGTATTTAGCCAGGTCTAAGAGGATTGTTACCTTTGACACTCGATAATCTCTGCCTACCTCGTAATGGGCTTGGTATATGTGTATGTATGTACTACACCTTGACGTGGCTAGGATTTATTTCTCGACGAGTGCAGACATTTGATTGAACAAGTAAATGTTTGTATTTCTGCGTCTAGTTAACATTTATTTTGGTATTTCTAATATTAATATTTTTCACAAAAGAAATGTGAATAAAAAAAGTAAATTAATTTATCAGCAATGTTTGAAAATTAAAAAACAAAGTAACCCTGCTTAAGTTAATACTTTTTCATTATAACACTTCAAACTTACAATTATTTCTCATAAACTATTATAATATATAATACTAATAAAGAGGAAAGATTATATTTGTTTGTTTGTTTGCATTAAATACGCTCCGAAACTACTGGACCAAATTAAAAAATACTTTCATCAAAAGAAGCCGACATTATCCTAGATAAACTTGGGTTATGCTTATTGTTACCGCTGTATTTGTTTTTTTTCCCTGTTAATATTATCCTTCCGAAATCCTTACGTTCGATTGCGAAAGAAGATTTGAACGCCTGGAAAAAAGTGAAGAGCAAAAGCACGGATGTAAGGGGCCGCCAATTTTAATTCACTTTTGGTTTGAATATCCTCGAGCGTGCACGCAGGTCGCGACCTTAAATAGTAAAATCTAAAATTAAACCAATACGCCGCGTGTGCTTGTGCAAATCTGGAAGAAAGCAGTAAGAAGAAAGACAGGTCAGTCGAATTCCCTTATTACCGCATTATTTCCGCATCGAACCTTCACCTGATGTTGTATGGTCAACCGCAAGTCTGTTGTTTACAGACTTTTATTTTCTTAATTTCGCATACCGCTGTTCAAATGGTGTAATTTCTTTACGCCATACTTATAACTACAAAAAAATAGAGATTCCTTCGGAAAATGCAATAATGCATCACAAGGTGTAACAAAGTAAGCCATAAAACGACTTTGATTGCATGCGCTACGGAAA
>NJDC01003771.1:127848-145298 GCA_002245475.1 Calephelis virginiensis
TTAACTACTTTTATACATTTTAAAAGTTGATTAAAATGGTGATCATATTCTGTTATATTCTGAAAAAAATGTACTGATTTCAACTTTTTTTGCCATTATGAGCCGAACATTATTCCTAGTGGACAGGCTACGTTATTTCCAGGGAAAAAAAGAAATTTGTTCACACGTGTGAAGCCGGGAATAGATAAATTTTGACTTTGGCTCGCTTAGCAAAAAATTGAGTTAGTTGTAAACTTTCTATGTAGATAGATAAAACATATTAAATAAGTTACGCTCGGTGTTAAAACAAGAAATAAATGTTTTTCTTACTTATAAGTAAGAAACATTCAATAATACCTAACAATAATACCATTGTAAAATTTGTTTTTTTTATGATTAAAAATAAATTCGTGTTATTTGTGCATTCGTGTATATCTTTATACACAACGTTGATATTCGTAAAACGAGGATAATAATTATACAAATACAAATATTCTTTATTGTACACCATCAACAAGAAATATACTTACATCAGAACTTAAAATTAAAGTTAGAGTACAACAGGCGGTCTCATCACAAAAATGCGATTTCTTATAGACAACCAACAATATAGAACAATGTGTACATATGTGCTAAGTAGTTGACAATTTTGTTGTGGAGTAATTATTAATATCAATATGCAAGATTAAGAGCAGTTAATATAAAATAAGTTTAGAATTTACATGGACTCTGCAAGATATTACTCTTTTAATTTGTTTTTAAATGACAGTATATTTTCAGCACTACGAACTGATATCGGTAATGAGTTCCATAACCTAGCCTATGATATGGTAAACGATTGCTGTAAAAAGAAGTCAAATGTAATGGGGTCTCCGGCTGTAAAGTGTTATTTGATCTTAAGCTTAGTTTGTGCATGTCACTGAGAAAACTAAAGCGTTCTTTTGGATGATTCGGAGCATTTTGGTGAAAGAGAATGCAATGTAGAAGAGATAACATAGTTACATTGCGTCTTAAGCGAATTGGTAACCAATTCAGCTTTTTACGGAAGTGAGAAACATGGTCATATTTACGAAGCCCATAAGCATATCGAATGCCAAGATTTTGAAGACGCTCCAGCTTACTCAATTGATCTTCAGAGAAATCTGAAGAAACTGAGTCAGCATAATCAAGGATAGGAAGCAGGAGGGTCTTTACAAGAGAAATTTTAGTGGATATGGGCAGCAAATTGCGTAATCTTCTAATTGATCCAAAAGCTGAGAATACTTTTTGGCTTACATACTCTACTTGAGATGACCAATTAAAATGCTTGTCCATGAATATTCCTACATTCTTAACTGTTAGTTCAAACTCAATTTGAAGTAATGTAGCATAATTTAATTTAGATAACAACGTTGAACTTCCAATGATAATTGCTTGAATTTTATGTGGATGAATTGTCATCCCATACGTCTTGGCCCAATCAGATATAACGGCTAAATCGTTATTGATAGTTTCTATTGCATAGGAAATGTCACTCAAAGATGAATGTCTAAAAATTGGAAGGTCATCTGCATAAAGATGGTAACGTGAAGATGTATTACAAGATATAATATTATTAAATAATGAAAATAATAAGGGAGATAACACACCACCTTGTGGAACACTGGCAGTGACTACAGCCCACTCAAAAAACTGGTCATGCAGCTGTATACGTGGCCGCCGCTCTCTTAAGTAAGTTTGAAACCAATTTGTTACAGCAGATGAAAAGTTAAGAGAACGAAGTATGCCCAGCAAAATGTCCCAATCGATAGATAGTATTAAAAGCGTTGCTGAAATCTAGTAATGTCAGAATTGTCATTGCTGCGTATCGCATGCGTAAATAAAAAAAATATATCATGTGTATGTGATGTAAACTAAATTTTAACTTAATGTGTGGATACGTTCAGTGGTAATCATAACTGTGCCACAATCCTTTATTGTTATTAAAATCCGACGCCACACAAATAATATTAGACCAACCGTTGAACTATCATTATAATTCAAAGTAGTAGTAAAGAGAGTAGAACATGCCCATAAACTAACACCGATTTGTCTGAAAACCGGTAATCCCAGCGTATCAAGAAACTGAATATTATCATTTTAGCGGATTAGCTTTGCCTATAAAATGTAATTTAATAAGCCCAAATATTAATAAAAAAAAATTAAACCGTCACGGGACGCTTGGCAGATGTGAAACATCGACATTATTTTGTAAAAGTAATATGCAAAAAATAACAGATTGTGATATGAACTAAACATGTCATAATGACAAAATAACATATTACGATAGGAGAGAATCACACAGTCGATTGCGCATGGCGACGCGTCGCCACACCGTACATACTACTGCATATAGACTCTATACTAGCAGCCCATCCTAGCTTCGCACGGATGTACAAATTTCTAATTTTTCATAAAAATAAGACACCCTTTGTGCATCAGCAATAATGACTGCTTCTAATAATAAAATGTTTTTTCAAATCGGTACGGTAGTTTCGGAGCTTATTAAATACAAACAAACTTACAATCAAATCTTTCCTCTTTAACATTATAGTGTAGAATGTAGATAATATACTGACAGCAGTTCCACTTACCGGTTCCAATGTATTTTGAAACCCTACAGAAAACTATCGAAATACCCATTTAAAATTTCAAAGAAGTTAGGTATGTGAAATAGGTAAGTACGGAAGGATAATTTTTACGACCCGGTGTCCTATTACCCGTTGTCCTGTGGGAATTAAGCATAGTCCTGCTTTAAAAAGTAGCCTATGTTCATCAGAGACAGTATTCGCTTTCAACCAGCAATCAAATCTTTCCTCCTTATAATTGGTGTGTCTATCCTGTCAAACGTTCTGAGTATGCTCGTACTGACCTAAATTACGGCGATTAATTTTTATGTACGTGTATAGAAAAAAATATTTGCTCTGCATAGGTATCTAATACGTTTCTGAGAAACAGTGGAAATACACTTACAAAATTTCAACCCAATCGGTAAAGCCGTTTAGTAGTTGACATACCGACAGCAGTGCCACATATCTCAACACGAAAGGGTAATTCTCCCCTGCTCCCGTTGTCCTATTACCGGTTTTCGCGTAGGAATGAAGCATGTTACCGAGGTAAAATCCTATTTTTATTAGCGGGAATGCGGGTTTCGAGTGGAATAAGAATTTATTTAGAAGGCCGGGCAGCTTTAGAGCATATTCAACACAAACAAACAATAAAATCTTTCTCTTTATTATTAGTATAGATTACCCAATTAATTTTATTATTCTACTACCTCAGCGAAGCCAGGTCAAGTCGCTAGTGTGATACAAACTCACGTGGTTTGTTCTAACGTAGGTAGGTATTTTGTTGAGAATAAAATTTTTAATTTTGTAATATCTTTTGAATTTCGATTTGACAGTTTTCAATATGAAACGATTTATTTAAATTTGGATAAATAAGAAGGCATAGATAAAATGTTCCGAATATTACCACTATTTATAATAATTTTTAAAATGTATAAAAGTTGTTATATTGCCGTGGCCGTAACTGTAATAATTAGATATATTATGGTGTCGCGAACTATTTTGTAAATATTAATACGTTGTTTAATATTGTAGAACATCTTACTGCTTTTGTCAATGGTTTTTCGCAGCGTATGCGGGGACAGTCATTTTATAGCAAATTTTATTACACCTTGTGTTACATATTTGAATTTGCTGTAGGGATCCCTAATTTTTTGTAGTTACAAATATAGCCTATGTCACTTAGGTATAATGTAGCATTCTAGAGGTGAAAGAATTTTTGAAATCGGTCAAGTAGTTTCGGAGCCTATTCATATCAAACAAACAAAAAATCAAACCTTTCCTCTTTATAATATTGGTATAGATATATAACATCATATAACGTGCGCGTAGTCATGCCAAAAATCTGTTTTACGTGCGCCTATAGATGTTTCACATCAATAACCCCCATATTAATATTAAACTAAGTAGAACGGGTTCACATTTCACAAGTATCTTTGTCGAATATTACTGTTCAGTGTCGAGTGACCGCCTTTGTTAATAAATGAAACTCAATTTTCCTAAACCACTAGAAAAAACTACAGCCACTAAAAGCAATATTTCGCCACAAATTGGGGGGTGAAACCCAGCAGTTTTAGTGGAAAATCCACTAAGTTGGCAGCACTGATGTCTATAGTGATTCGCAAAAAGTATCGATTCATAAATTGTATCGATAAAAAGCATTCGACTATTCGAAACTTTATATCACTAAAATTGTACTTTTCGAAGTAATAAGTATAAGTAGTATGTACTCGATACTTTTAAGTATAATTGTAATGTATTTTTTTTATTTCCAGCATCTTAATAAAATAACAAATTGCGAAAAAGTAAAAAAAAAAAGAACCGATGGCGGGTTACTATAAACGTAAAGCAATATTATTTCAAAATGATTGTCACTTAGGTTAAGCAATCTTATAATAAATACCATAAAATTCTTTTTTATAAAGCGGACATTTAGCAACATGGAAACTCACACCAAAAAAAAACCATTGACATGGCAATACGCCCTCAAAAATTAAGCAAGCAATGGGAAGACGATACGATTATATTCAGACAGCAACATATTATTCAGTCAAAAGCGAGCGACCATAGATTTAGAAGGTACAAGATCAACTAAGGGTCGAGCGAGAAGTGCTTATCAAGTACAAATTACCTTAGAGGAAAAGAGAGAATGAGTCAGTTACTGATGTGACAATATTTATGCGAGCAAGAGCCCATAGCGTGCAATTCCTACTGGGTCGCTGTGAAATTTGTGAATTTAGTTAATAATCTAATAAAATAAAAAAAGAAATTTTGCCATAAATATGCGTTTTTCTCTATCCGACTCTACCGACTAGACTTCGTTAAGCATATTTCGCATTTAAAGTGAGTCATTTTCTTCAAGTTTCTACTAAAAAGCTGTTATGTAGTTGCTATGGTTGTAATTGTGAGTTGTAATTTTAGTTTAGTTGCGATTTTATATATATTTTTTACAAAATTTAAAAGTAATAAATACCAAGTGCAAAGCGCGGTAAATTTAACTCAAAATGACAAGGAAGCAGTGATTGGCCACTTGACAATTGACAACTGACACATTCAGAGTTTAGCGGGATATAACCCGTTTGACTTTGAAAGTAAGTCGAAAGGTATACAGATCTAAGGTAACAAGCGCGATAAAATTTGGATGTGTTATAAACATAACAAACATTGTTTTTTTAAAAAACAAGTTGCGCCAAACTGGAGTATTTATATTCCTTGATTATTATAGTCCTTGCTTGTTTGGCTTCGAAAATTTCGTATAAAAAACACGAAGAATTTATTTTATTTATCTTAGAAATTATTTTTCGTAAGAAAAATAATTTTGTAGAGGTATTAAGCGAACGTCAATGCAAATTATTATCAACACGAGCTCTTTGAATATGAGCGCCGACGCTCAAATCGATGATTTGAATTTGGTATGTTCTGATGAAGAGTTATCAAATTCTGGGATCACTATAGGTCAGAGCTGGATGCCTGACCCCGCAGAACTTGAAGAATTTTATAAAACTATTGAAAAAACAGGGACTTTAAATTTAGAATGGAAATGCCCTGGAAAGAGAGCTCCATCTCCTGTAGTAGATAGAAAAGAGAACCAGCCAGAAATACAAACTTCTCCAATACGCGAGGAAAAATCTGACTTTGACTTTATGGATGAAGTGAACTCTCTTCGATTAAGGGTTCGTAGAGAAGGCGAGGACACGTTGAGAGGGTCAGCTAAGAAGAAAACAACCTCTTTTGATGGAATACTTTCAAATATGATAAGGCATAAAAGGATAGAACAATTAGAAAAACAAGCTACTACGTCTTCTGCCAATAACTCAAAATAACCTTAAGATATAAAGCTTCACGATGTAATTTATCATCAGGAATCCTGTATTGGAAAATGTAAACAATAATGTGGGCAGACCAAAGAGGTGGCAGAGGTACAACCAGGACATCCAAACTGAAACAAAGGTTGAAATTATCTATACATAATCTAATAATAATACATGTTATAAAACTGTAGAAGATTGAGTTTTGTATATCAAAGATATTTAAAAAAAGAGGTGGGTGACTAAGACTGGGAATTAGAACATATTTTTAGTACTTCCATCTTTATCCTGACTGCAATTCACGGTGAATCTATTGAACTGATTGTATCACAATTTGGCAAAACAAGGCTATAGGCAACTTTTATCCCAATTGACTAACACCCATATAACTTGCTTAATTCAGGGCTAGATTCAAATTGGTTGACTTGTCAATGGGTATTTATTTACTTAAGGGATTCTTGAGGGGCAGGGATAACTGAAAATGTAAATCTAGCTGTAACTAACAGTCTCATTTTATTTATTCATTTTGTTTTGTAATACATAATAATATGTACTTTACAGATTTTCCTGTTATTGTTTTCAAGTCATAAGATTTGTACCTTAGAAATAAGACATAACAACACTCAGTATGAAGTTAGAAATAGCTTGAAATCTGGAATATAGTTATAGTCAAATATACAATGGCGTGCACAAATATTTCAGTTAGGTTCAGGTAATCATACTTATAGAAATTTCATGATAAAAGAAACTTACCAGTTCTTATTTAATCTTGGGTCGTTCCTTTACCATGAAATATCATTTGCTTCACATGCCTCGTAATTATAGTTAGTAACTATGAAAAGATTTTGTATGTCTAACATGAATAATCTAAGTTAATGATTGATCATCAAAAATTAAGACACAAAAAACAGGCACAAGCTTAACTAAGCACATTTTATCAAAACAAGTCTTCCGGTTCACTTTCTACAGTAATTAAAGTATTGACCTAGGTAAAGCAGATAAAATACATTGAAACTGATTTGTGCTAAACAAAGTATAAATAAAGTGCAAGCAATAATTATTTTGACTCTGAATCTAACTGTAGATATTGTCAAGTATTAAGTCCTTGTCCCTGTGATCCATTCTAACGGTCACTAAATATGACTATTTCAATAGTGTATCCAAGGTTCTGTACTAACACAAATGATTTGTGATGAATTTTCAGATGAAATTGTTAACATCCATAATAATGTTGTTAAATCTTTTGTTGACACTAAAACTAATTGAAAAGTCACTGATTGCAGTAAAAATTACTAAATCGGCAACTGGATTAACACATAGGATAGTCTGTATCCCAAAAAATTTTCCTGTGGCACTATTAACCACACGCAGTCAATAGCTAGTTAATATTTTACATATAAATAACATGTAAAATCATATGCACACAAACAAATTAAAGCCTTTTGGCATTCTTTATGGCCACAACATAGTTACCTGAATATATATGAATTGTATATTAATTGTTTTAGTTTAAGACATTAATGTAAGTTTGATTAAAATGTTATAAATGTTAATTTTAAAAGGCATGCAATGTATAAGGGAAGCAGGGTTTACAACAATTATGGAGCTCACACCACGATCTATAGAGTATCGAGTGCCAGGTATTTGCCTAGGTCATCGCTGGCATTTGGACAAATATACCTGTGTTGTCTGAGAGAAACATGATATATACAAGAACATATTTCAGTATTTCACATAAAAGATGTATGTTTATACAGACTGATATTATGACTTATTAAACAATAAAAGAAAATACAACCATTGTATTTTTTCAGTTTTATTAATCAATTTTTTATGGCAATTTTAAATTTTACTCAAAACATTATTTTTGAGGAAAAGGAAAAAATACACTTATCTTACTTTGACCAAGTTAGATTTAGCAGAACTTAATAAAAATTCTAGAAATAGATCATCTTTTAATTCATAAATTTCGTCCCTGTCGCTTACAGTGTTTGAATCTGAGTTGGACGCTATAATTTTTTTATAGAAATGATTGTATAGGTACTCTATTGATATGAGGCAGAAGACTCATAATGTTGTTATACTTTTTTGAGCATATTGGGCAAAGGTTTCAAATATGCTTGAAGGGGGCAAATATCAATCAGCAAGGTCTTAATGACTCGTTTCAAAAAAGAAGGGTGTCTAAAAGGTTCACCAGACTCTAATGATAATTAAAATGTAATCATAAAAAAAAGACGGGTTGCACTCCGGGACTGCTGGCAGAAGTGAAAACTTGAATATTAATGTTGTGCATTTTTGATATTTTGGAATGGTCAGGGAATAATTTTGCACGAATTGAATTAGTTATCGGTATGGAAATTCTATCATTTATGTGGTGTAATACAGTGTGCGTTACCCCAGCAAGAAAGTATCACCTGGAGTGATATGAGTGGGACAAATAATAATTGGCTTAGTAGGCGTTTGGCCCGCCGAGTTTCGCCCGATTCGGGTGAAACGACCACGTCCATTGTTCTTATTATTTTTGCGTGGCGTTTGCCCCGCAACTTTTTTAAGCAATATTTGTACAGTCAGAATGCAAAACTTTAGGTAGAGTGATATAATTTAAGTAAAAGCAAAGTACTGTAGAAAAAATACAAAAATATTTACTAACAATTATTATTATAATCAACGGAAAATAGAAAAATAAACATGGTAAATCACAACAATCAACTAATACCAATAATTGTTAATTTAAATAATTAGCCTTTTACATTTCATTTTATTTGGACTGTTTTATTGACAGTTCCATGCCAAGATACAATCATGTTTGTGATTCGATTCTGTTGCACGAGACCATCTATTGAAAAAAAATATGATTCTACAAGGCTGGTATCTACAAAATAGTAGTTGAACTTTGTCACGTTACCATAATTAGAACACTTCGACATTACGTCAATCACTTCTGAAGGTAAGGAGGATAGAGTCATAAATAGTTTTATATGATTTCGAATTAACTTGGATGTTGTTAAATCAAACTTATCGGCTATTCGCGACAAGTACATTTTTCTAAAATGGAAGTAATAACCACTTACAGGTATTCCAGGAAAAACAGATTCAATAGCCTGAATTGCTGCCATTTCATAATCAAGATTTTTTTGTTATTTTTGGTTTTCATTTTTTTCCAGTTTAAACTTAGTTATTAATAATTCCTCATTAATGATTAACGAGCACGACCCTAAGTACTAAAATAAAGATAATTTTTAATACTAAAATAAAATCATTTTTTATTTTAGTACTTAGTCGGAAATTAACTGGCAAAGACAACGGTTTCTAGTATTTATTTTGATTACGCATAATACATATTCAATAGGTAAACTTATTAACCATAAAGAGAAATAAAAATATGTAATACTTCATTATGTAGATGATGTTACTTTGTCCCTAAAAAAAGTTGCGGGGCAAACGCCACTCAAAAATATTAAGAACAATGGACGTGGTCGTTTCACCCGAATCGGGCGAAACTCGGCGAGGCAAACGCCTACTAAGCCAAATAATTAGTGCTCGATGTGCTGTAAATGTGCGCCGAATAAAAAAATTGTGCATGTTGTCGTTTTGGAAATAAACGAAAAAAAAAACATTTCTTGCTGAGGTAACGTAACCCCAGCAAGAAAAATCTAAACTAATCATCGGAGAGCTAAAAATTGTGCATGAGCAGAGAGCTTATATTTGTGCCAATTTGTACGCTAAAAATAATATTTGTGCGTCTTCAGGTTTTCGAGATATTGCGTTTCCTGCTGCGGTAACATTTTACAAAATCGTGTATCTCAAAGACTATTATATGTGCGCCAGTAAAATAAACACGCACAAATAGCTCTTAATTTGTGCGTATTTGTGACAAATTTAGATTTAAAAAAATATTTATAGTTTTCAAGTAATCGCTGTTTTTCCAAAAATAAAAAAAATCGTAGCGCCTAAATGAGAAAATATACAAGGTCACCGAAAACTGTATTCGGTTCTTTTTAACGTGTATATTTCCTATAAAAAATTCAAAAGCATACATACATGCGTTTTTGCATAATATGAATTAAAGTCAAAAAACGGCGTTCTAACTTTGACGTGACTGCACAAATTACTGTCTCAACCTAAGATGTTTAGGTGTTACCTAACAAAAAATTAGTGCGTTTAGTCAAATAATATGTAAGATCCAGTGTGAAATATTTCGCAATAAGTAAATATAAACAAAAACCAAAACAGCAACACAAACACTGGCAATCCGACCGAATTCGAATGACTACAAAAAGCGGCGTTTTCATAAATATACTGATGACCTTCTTAACTCATTAACCGATTGAAACTTTAATACGCCCGAGTACACTGAAAGTCGAAAATTGTAATAAAAATAAATACTTTATTTATTTAAAAAAAGTTATTAGTAAAAAGTAATTAATATTTTCAATATTATTAGTTATCTTCATTCCAAATTAAATTAAAATACATTCAGCATATTCTGCATATTGTATTTGAACGAACATACAGAACATTTGTAACATTTGTACAAAAAGTACTTACATATTTTGTAAACGTAAATTACATTGGTGTCTGTTTTTTTTTAATTACTAGTGAAAAAGCCCATAACAGTAAAAACACATTTATAACAACAGTAAAAAATACATTAAGTATGTAGAAATTGACTTAAGCCATAAAGAAGACATATTAGGTTTTTCATCATTAATAGAAGATTCGAAATTATTTTCGTCTTGCTATCGCCGCGTATCTACCAATTTGGCGCAACTTTCTTTCAAAAAAAATGAAAAAAATAAGTTTGCTATGTTTTTTATTCGCGCCCAAATCACATGACACTAGTTGCCTTATATCTGAATGCCTTTAGACTTACTTTCAAATTATACGGGTTATAATTTTTCAAGTAAATGATGTCATAGGAGACAAGTAAAACACACGAGTGTTCCCTTTATGGACAGTTACGTTACTCTTTGGAGTGTTCGTAAATGACTGCTTTAATGAGTCCTTATATCATTATAAGCTTCGTGGGAAAGGGCTGTGTTGGCACTACATCTCCCCTCCTAATAATAAAAAAAGTAAAATATTGTACTTTTTTTAGCCTATCAAATCACATTAAACACGCAAATAAAAGAATTGACTTACTACACAAAAATACTACAATACAAAATTACAATACAATAGTAGAAATATTGTAAAAATATAACAAAATATACACGGAACTGTGCATCTACAGGACATAACTACCCGCGTTAACGGGTAAGAAAGGAATTAAAAATTTCGCCACGGGACTTGAATCCTCAGTAGCTCAATTGGTTAGAGTAGCTTTTCCCAAAGTGGGCGATAACGCCCCCTTGTGGGCGCTGGAAACCTAGAGGGGGGCGGTAGAAATCTTGAAAAAAATGTTTTTTTTTTAAACTAGGCGCAACAAATATGTTATTGAGGTTATTGACAAGAAAAAAAACGAGGGGGGGGGGGCGCTACAAAACAACTGATTTTCAAAGTGGGCGTTACATGAAATAAGTTTGGGAACCTCTGGGTTAGAGCATTCGTCAGCTTGAGACGAAAGGTTACAGGTTCAAATCCTGTCTGGGGCGAAGTTTTTTCTTTCTTTAAAATTTATAAAAATATAACAATTTTAAATTCTGAATTAATAGTAAAAATAATTATCATTTTTATTTTGTGTAAGGTTTTGTTCTATTTTTATGAACAATTTCTTCTTTGTTATTAACTAAAATTTTTACATTAGTGCCTAAATCTTTTAATAGTAAATAAGGACCTCAAAATATTGGTTGCGTTTTGTCATTACTTGGATTTTTCAATAAAATTTGACTATTTTTATTGTATGTTATAGGTTTACTGTTTTTGTCATAGCTTATTTTTCGGATAGCTTTACTTTTTAACAAGTTTCCTCTTGCATTTTGCTGACTTACTTGTAAACGATATTTTAATTCTAAGGGATAGATATCAAAATTATATAAAGGTGTAACTATATTACTTAAATTACTAGGCAAGATACATACTTGCCAACATACATAAATGCCAACTCATGTGGCGTATATTTGGTTTCAGTGTGTACCGTATTGTTATAGGCAAAGCACCAGTATGGTAGCCAGCTACTCCAAGAGTTAGTATAATTTTCAAAATTAATCCTGAGATACGCACCCATCGTTTTGTGAGAATTTTCCAACGCCCCTACGCTCTCATGATGATAAGAAGTAGAGGTGATGTGGTTTATTTTGAGTAAAGTACATACCACTTTCATAGTGTTGGCTATAAACTCTGTACCACGATCGGTCGCTATTTCACGGGAGATACCATACCTTAGGATAAATCCTTCCACAAAGACTCGCAACACTGCTTGCCTCTTTCGTTCGCAACGGGTAAGCTTCTGTGAATTTGGTAAGTTCACATTGTAGAGTGAGTATATAAGTATAATCACACTGATCCATGTGTATTGGACCCACTATATCTAGATATATTTTGTCAAACGCTGACATAGCTGTTGACGTGACAACCATAGGCAGCTTCGTATTGATACAATATTTTTGAGTTTGGCATTTGTTACACTTTGAAACAAAACCTTTTATATCTTTATGCATGGTAGGCCAAAAATATTTCTTAATATTGTTAGTCATCCTCTTAATACCAACGTGGCTACTCGTAGGTAATAAGTGGAAATCATTTAATATCACGCGCCTATTATCTACATCATCGATGCGTTGTACTCCTTTAACAAAAATTAACCGCGGTATTCTCGATACCTGTAATTCGGATTTTGACTTATTTTTGGGAGTTTCTTTAAAATATTGAAGTAACTCATTTATTAATATCGAATTATTTTTATTTTTTACTATGCCTAGTTCCTTAATATTTGGTTTTTTTACAAAACAACCCTAAATCTCTCACTACTGCGTCTCGCGCCGGCAATAATAGAGTAAATGGGGCCATGTAAATTACGTATTTTGTTGGTACGTACATAAAATAGTAAGACTCGTCCGATATATATCCGTTTCTACGTAAGTGTTGAATAGTTTTTCTATCCGAACAAGCTAGTTCAACAAGATCTGAGGGTTTTTTGAATATCTCAACAGCTTAGGGTGATCAGTCCTCGAGCTGGTAGACATTTCATCAACCATCGTATCTGATGAAGTAGCCTTAGACTTTGCCGTTTGTTGTAATCGGACTTGAGCACGAGTCATAACGTTTAAAACTTTTTGATTCATTTGGCATAATTCTTCAGAGGATATAATAATACGTGACAATACATCATCAACACATCCTTTAACGAACGAATAATTATACTCCTCTAAACATAATCTAAACTTTAATAACCTACTAGATCACACATGTTAAATAAATATACTAAAGGTCTATGATCGGTTTGAATTTTAAATTTCCTGCCGTATAAATAAGGACGAAAATATTTAACGCTCTAAATCACGGCTAGCAATTCTTTTTCGATTATGGGATAGTTTCATTCGGCTTTATTTAATCCCCTGCTCGCGTAAGCAATCGGTCTACCGTCTCTGTTACAGAGAACAGATCCAATACTATGACCTGATGAGTCAGTTTGAAGTATAAATTCATTATTTTCGGAAAAAATTTGATATACTAGTACAGGAGGGTTGGTTAAAATGGTTTTTAAACAATTAAATGATTTTTCGCATTCGTTGCTCCATATAAAAGATTTATTTTTACATAATAATTTATTTAATGGTGATACTATTTCGGCAAAATTTCGTATAAATTTTCGATAGTAATTTGCAAAGGCTACAAACCGTTTTACTTCATTGCAATTTTTAGGACGGGGATAATTTTGTATTGAAGTATAAAGCATTTTATTTAACAGGTAAAAATTCAATAATAAATATTATATGACCGACACCTTTCAAAATATCTAATCTATTAGCCATATAAAAATAAAACAAATTGGATTATCTGGAAAGTGGTTAGGTTTAGGATAAGGTTTAGACTTTAAAAGCTATACGCCCTAACGGATATAGGTTGACTTGGCCTGTAACCTCGTATAGAAACAGCTACATAGAATTTATTGTAAGCTTGCTTTTGCAGTACTGTAATTACCAATAATTATCTAAAATAAACGAAATGTATTTTATTTATTGCATAATTACCGATCATACTCGAGATTTGCTACCATTTATATACTGGAAGAAAATGAGACTTCATGCTTGCTGATTAAAAAATGCATGCATTTAGCAATCAAATCTGATCAGCAGTGATTGCCAAGTTGGTCTAATAATTGTATAAAATTGTTTCCCCATAAAGACTTGTAAGACTAGAGGGATTGATATGATAGGTGCCTACTTGGAAATGTTAAAAATAACTGCCGGATAAGGCGAATTGATTCAGAGAAATGTTTGTATACAAACTGCTTTGAATGAGTAATTTTATTTGCTGTAGCAGTTTAAATACACAACATGCGATGTAAAAAAGAGTTAAGATGATTAAATTGTTATTCTGCAAATGTTAAGAGTGCACAGGGCTCAAATAAATCTAGCCATGTAGACCACCATATGTTTTTTATTTATTTATGCGGTGAATGTTGCTGATTTGGGTTTTAATAATTGTTCATTCTCTTCCAGAATCTGTCGACATTTATCCATATTTACTATCACATTTTTTAAATTCCAATGTTTCCGAAGAAGTGCCAAACTTAAATCAAATTTCCCATGCCTAATACACTGCACTCCACTGCAATGGGCAGATGTTTTTAACTGCACACCTAAATCGTGAATCAATGTCCAGAGATATTTCTCATACTCATTAACAGAGTGTACTTCTGAAAAGAAAGAAAATGAAAATTTAAAGAAATGTCTCCATATCTTTTCTAGTTGACATCAAAATTTCTATAAAAGTGCAGCGGTGCTCTTTAATCGGAGTACTAGACCCTGCGAACGGATGAGACCCTATCCCTATCAAATACCATCAAAATGTTCGATAGAATAATCCCCTGGGAAAAATCAATAAAATACTTAGGGGTCATTATAGACAATCATATTACGAGATGTCGTTCAAACCAATTGACCTCTACTATGTTCAAACCGCACATATCACGTGTCACAAACAAAGGTAAGTTCGTACTTAGCTGTCTCTTCTACCTAATCAATAAAAATAGTAAAATATCACTTCGTAACAAAGTGACACTTTACAAAACGTATGTTAGGCCTATCTTAGCTTTCGCAAGTGTAGCCTTCGCACATACCTACCCTACCCACCTAAAAAGCTACAAGTAGTTCATGCGTACTGCCACCGGTTGTCCGTGGTACGTACGCAACGTGGACCTAGAGCTAGCTATCGGAACGTTACTTTGAAATAACGACTGCCCACCCAAACCCGGTGTTAGCACCCGCGTGTGACTACACACCGGCCGTAAACGTGCCCGCCAAACTTAGGAGACCCCGTCACGTCCTATCGGATCCTCCGCCTAACGCCGAGCGACGAGCCGCCACTACCCCTCCATCAAGTCCACCCAGTAACCAGAAAATGCAGCCCTAAGTCGAGGTACGGTCTTCCGGGAGACAGCCCTTGTTGCTGGCGTTGTAGGGAAGTAGTCCAACTCATCTAAATAATGATGTCTGAGCACTCTGCTAGGCCCACAAAGCGCGGTGAAGTTGTAAAAACCGCGAGGTTCGCAACAAAAAAAAAACAAAAAATCAATATCTCTACTTTATGTTTTATAGACTATGTTTAGCACATTTATTTGTGATCATTTTATCACTATCAGATAGTAAACGAAATTTTTTTTTCAGGGATTCCAGAGGGGGGAAATTCAAATGTCATACATGTACGAAAAGTGACGCTATCTCTATACTCTTTATGAATAACATTATTACGGTCAAATTTTCTATATCTTCAAAATGGTACTATCAAACTGTCATGAGATGGCAGTGACAAGTATTTAAATATATTATTTGATCAAGATTTTTCTATTGATATCTATTTATTTATTTCTTCTTTACATCATCCACTGTTATGAAACTCAGCTTTAACAAGTTTTAGGCCCAGATGCATGTAAAGATATTGAAGATACCAAAAAAAAGTAAGTTATGAAAAGTTTTGAACAAAGATTACAATTGGACTTCTCCATGGTAAATGTAACTGGAAAACATGGAAATATGAAGTCTCCTAATCACTTCGTGGAACAAACAAGTACCTAACATAGGTACTTGTTTAGAAAAAGCACTTCTAGAATTGGAGAATACTAATCAAGAGATATAAGTGACCAAACCAGTTGCGAAGTTGAGAAATAAAAAAGATTTTAAATGAAGTTGCTTTGGAATTTTTGGGCACAGATTAAGAATAAATATGAAGATAATTTTAAAAATAAAAACATTAATAATGAAAATGAATTACAACAAGTAAATGACATAGTCAGGGCAGGTAATGCATAATATATTGTGTATATTTCAAATCAAAAAAGTGTTTGATGTGTTTATTGTATTGTAGTAAAAAAAACCAGTCATCACCCTTATCAAAGTACTGAAATAAAAAATTGCCAAGTTCTATAGGAATAGGATAGGAATACAAACTTGCTAAAACCGTGTTAACGTTATTGCATTTGTTATACTTAGAGTAAAATTAAATATAGCTAAATTCGTTAAGTATATGTGGAAGAAAAATATATCTGTAATGAATTTAATAAACAATTAACTGATAAACTTTTTTATTTCTGTTGTTTATTTGAGCTTACTACTCAATAACAATTTTACAAAGATTTGTTTATGTTAATATCAGTATGATGTTCAAGCAAAGTAAAAATCAAGTTTCCCTTCAATCTTTGTAGAGTTAGTTATTAGCAAGCTTCATTTACTATGTGTTCATACGAAGAGGTGTCATAATATGCAATGTTTGGTATATTCTGTTACCTTAGATTCATTACTGTATGACACAAATAAAAAAAAAACTCGTGTTAAATTTAAAATTGAATATACCAAAATATCGCAAGACACGTTCGATATGATTGGATAGTTAGGTACAGTAAACAAACGAAATATCTGACCCCACTACAGTACTTTGAAAGTACTGTACATACGGGGGTCAGGTATTTTGTTGAATAAGTATATTTTATAATAAATGTTTTAGACTCACAAGTGAGCAATCAAATAAAACAAACCTAGTGTAAAGTCAGGCGGATTGAAATAAACACACTTTATTCCATAAATTACTGGTAGTTTATTATTTGCTGGTCGTATCAGTCCTTGTGATGCCAAATCATATGTCGTTTGTGATTCCATATGTAGTCCAGATAATCTGAAATAAACAAATGAACCGTTTCATGTTATTAGCCTTTGTCTTTAATTCTAGATAAACATTTTGAGAATTTTCTGTCTGTTCCTGTTACACACAAATATCTTCGCTCCAGGATCATCACGCGGTATGCAGAGTGTCGACAGCTGCCAAGTGACACGTTTCCTACACACGACATGACATCTGACTAGGTACTCGTAGTAGAGTTTGGCAGCGACTCACCCGGATTGGTACCACCGCCCTACCTATTCCTGCCGTCATGACGTGTTCCGGTTTGGAGGGTAAGGTTAGCTTACTTTTGCTCGAGGGC
>NJDC01003771.1:145665-168757 GCA_002245475.1 Calephelis virginiensis
ATTGTTTGTATAATCGGGCACATAAATGACTAATTATACTTACATGTAAGAGATATGGAATATGGTTTAGACTCGTTGGAAAATAAAAAATAAATTCACAATTCGGTTTAACCAAAGAGTGTCCCTAATTAGTTGACCACGACTGTATAATTGTTTGATGACTTATTTATTGTGAATGGATATTTTTTTATTTGTATTTATTTGAATATTTTATTTTCATAATTTTCAAAATTTATTTTAAAAAAATTGAAATAAAATACTTGCAGACGTACTTATATAATTTTTTAGCTTATTTATTTCGAAATGACATGACATATATACACACACACACACACACAAACGAACATAAAAACGGCCCCCTTCACCAAAAAACCGGATGAAGCCAGCTGTTTTCTTTCGTGTTCTCCGATGTACACTTTCACTTACACTTCAAAAACTACCTTGCTCCAAAATTTAAAAAAAAGTTTATTTTGTTTTTTGGCCGTATCTCGGTAAATTTTCAAGCTATTTAGTAGCTCAAAACGTAGTTTTAAAGGGAATTTGATAAGCTATAAATATATTAAAGTTTTACATTTTTTGAGCCCTCTATTTTTAAAAGTTCTAAAATGGCATCAGTCATATGTTAGTGCAAGCTTTGGAAGGGGTCATATCTCAGTTATTTTACAAGCTAAAAAAATAAAAAAAGCAAAATGTTTGTTAAAAAAAATATAACTTTTGTTCCTTACTCATTTTGACGTATATCCTATATTTTTTCCCAAATTTTGAAAAAAAGAAAAAAATTTGAACATTTCGAAAATCATTTCTCGACTTCAACCACATTTTTTTCGAAATTATGCATTCTAAATCGTTCAAACTCTCACAAACCATTGTAAATACATAAAAAAAGTAAATTGTCCATGAATTATCTTTTTATTGCAATTTGGGTACTATTGCCAAGGGTGAAATTGAGTTTTTTTTTCTACAAAAAATAATAGATCGAATTTATTTCCGCCATAGCTCTCTTAATTTTCATGCTAGAGAGTTCTAATAACCCTCATTTTAAAGCATTTTAAAAATACTTTGAAAAAGGTTATATGCAATTTTCTCGAAAAATTTACCAGTTTTCCGTTATTTGATGTTGAATTAAAAAAAAAAAAACTCGTTTAAATAATGTATTCTACCTTCAATCAATCATTACTTGGTTTGTATTAGGTCTGCAATCAATTAAAAGGCACCAATCTCTTTGTTTTTTTAAGCTTAATTTTTAATTCTTACACTTTTATTGATAAAATGAATAGTTTTTGAGTTATTTATAAAAGAAATTGATTAAAAACGTGGGTTTTTTCTCTGAAAAATGCCAATTTTCAATCGCGTATAACTCGAAAACTATTGAGTTTTTAAAAAAATGCTAGGAACAATTTTTCTTAAAATTTGTTCCTCTATCGATTTCCATGATTGTTTTCCACAAAAAAAAATCACCCCCTAGTTGGGGTGGAACTCACCCCCAGGCAAAAAACACTCATCGGGATAGGGCAGATTTGTTTTTTGAGGTATTCCCTACATGCTGCCAAAATTTCATGATAATCTATGCAGGTTCAAAAAATTCGGAGGTGAAAACCTTGGTAGCTTGGATTAATACTACTTTCGAAATGGTGTTTGTAACATAATATATATAAATTTGTTCCTCACATAGTAATGTCACAGTAAGATCAGGGATTTGGGGGTTATAATTGAGTTATAATATTTAATTACAACAGTAATATTTTATACTGGATAATATTATTTATACATAATGAACACACATGATTTTTCCCAAGGGATTACTCTATCGAACATTTGGTATTATGGTTTCCTGATTACAACCGACTCTCGCTACTTCGTTAGGCCTTCTACTTCGGTTAAAGAGTACCACTGCACTGTTGTCCGGATTTACTTCTATGAGCCACTTCCTGAACCAGTTGCCTAGTCCTATAAAGGTTTAAGACTATAAGCTTCTTTTGCCAGGGGAAGGGGAGTTATTTTGTACAACAATTGCATAGCAATTTAATATAATTTGTGAAATGAAAAAACCAATTACAACAATAAAAATGTCAATGTTTGTGTAAGAATTAATTTGTTTATATATTAGGCACAAACAAGGTTCAAAATTGCGCCAAAATTTAAGTCTAAACTATATATAAAAAAAATTAAATTTGAAAAAAAAACCTTCAGATCAAGTCCT
Source organism: Calephelis virginiensis (assembly GCA_002245475.1). Classification (NCBI taxonomy): domain Eukaryota; kingdom Metazoa; phylum Arthropoda; class Insecta; order Lepidoptera; family Riodinidae; genus Calephelis; species Calephelis virginiensis. The sequence goes on from NJDC01003771.1 coordinate 147,866, forward strand.
AGATAACGAAATTTTTAATAATTATATCGAACAAAACCAGAGAAACTTAAGTGTTCTCTTCCAATGAAAACCGACTGATTTGTCAGTAGAGTGATTTTACGGAAATAATACTCACAAGTATAAAAGATTTTTAATACTTACTCATACATAGTCTTTTGATGTGCAGCCTGCATATGAGCAACAATCTTGTCAATTCTTTCCCTTGTCACATGAGCAAAGTGAGACCTCTCCACCGTTTTGCCATTCCAAAAATATGTATCAGTTGCTTTACCAAGCTGCCCATGAACTTTGAAAGCTCGTGTTGGTCTCGCCATATTTATTTCATATGTTAGTTTAGTTCCATCATTTATGCCTAACACTGAAAATATTTTAATTATTTATCTTGCACAGTGCACACTTACATGATGCAATGTTAAAAGTAAAAGAAGAAGAAGTAGGTATTAGTGGAACTAGGTCGACATTCCATGTTTAAATAGCTCTTTATATAATATATTTTTAACTCCAGATGCAAAAAGAGAGGTGTTATAAGTTTGATGTGTCTATTTTTCTGTCTGTGGCATCATAACTCCCGAACGGGTGCAGCGATTTCAATTTAGTTTTTTTTTGTATTAAAGGTAACTTATTTACGAGTGTTCTTAAGACATGTTCGATGAAAATTGGTTGAGCCGTTTAAAGTTGTGGGGGGTGAAAGTGAGGAGATTAACCGAATGTCAGCAAAGTTTTTACTTTTTAAGGGGAAACTAAGTTCTTGTGTCGGGGGTTTTTTAAATTTTTAATTTAATTTTCTATTATTATATCAGGGTAGTTTCAAGAGTCTCAGAAACCGGCAAGTTTTATGAAAAAGATATCCAATGTGAAGGAATATGAGGCGGTCTAAAAGGTCTGAAAATTGTGAATGATCAATGCTATCTGCCTACCCCGCAAAACCCTGTCTACGCATTGGCGTGAAGATACATATGTATTAAAAATACAATCATTGTCTGACTTAAAAACGATCATTTTTATCTTTTTTTACATCCTTTTCAATTGAGTGACTAATGTGTTCCGCTCACTTTGGAACACACAGTGAGTGTGACTGCTTGGAGCAAAAGTTAGGATTGGAATATTTTTTACCTTTACATAATAAATTATATCAATATGCAACTGAATGGATCAAAACTGAACCTGGTTGAAACCATTATAGGTTGATAACAGGACCCTCACATTGAGAAGCTGGCCAACATTTAGTAAGTTAAATAACAAAGAATGTTGATTTTATACGTAGCTGTACTAAAATATAAAAAAATATTTTCTTTAAATTCAAATAAAAAAGTAGTGATTAACAAACAAAATCATTTTATCGTATATACATGATGACAATATATGATAATACAACTCTTTTCAACAAATTTTAAAAATAAAAATAATATAATTGATGATACAACTAAAACTTTGACTCAAGTGGCAAAATGGTTAAATGAAAAATCTTGAAATAAACCTTAGAAAAATAAAATTAGTTAAATTTCAAGTACAATTATAGAGACTAAAAATGTCTTTCAACGCATAGGCTACAAGAAACAATTATTGATAGAAACAATATTAATTACAATACAAATATCATATATAATAGTATAAATTTTTACAATATTAACTAACATATTAATATCTACAAAAAACTTTGTGACACCACATATCCAGTGATGTACAAAATACCCCAAACAGTTTCCAGAATACAAAATCATTTTCAAGTAAGTATTTCAGATAGATACAAAATGTGAGGTGAAAATGATTTTGCTCTAGGAAAAAGCGAGATCAGAGAGAGAGTAGAATGGAAACTGTTACAAAATTGAGAGAGGGCATGTTCCACTGGTTTGGTCATGTTGTAAGAATGGCAGATGAAATATTGAATAAACAGACATGTAATGCGATTGTGGACAATTTTGGTACCCAGAGAATTTAGTTGAAATTACAGAGCAAAATTATCCTAGGAAGGTGGTATCGCCTCTGTGGTCTAGCGGTTCAGGTGTTGGACTTGACTGCATGAGGTCCCAGGTTCAAATCCCGGATCGAGCAATAAAAAGAAAATTGGGCTTTTCCCATTTTCTAATAAAAAAAATGTTGCCCATGGGCTTTTCCCATTTTCTAATAAAAAAAAATGTTGCTCGGGATTGGAAATGTGCCCGGTTGGCGATAGGCTTGCCACCTATCACATTGTGGGACTTTGTGTCTCCTGCTAGTCGTGGGTGCCCTGGTTGTGACTCTGCCTACCCCTTCGGGGATATGGGTGTGAAGATACTACTACTAAGGTGGCAAGAGTCTCTGCAATTGTTGTCTTTGTAAGAAATTGGTAATGAATTTTAAAGGGAAACATACCGTCAAATGATTTTACACAACTTGAACTGATTACAGAGGGCACAGTATGGAAACTCTAAACAAGGAATATTTTAAGTTTGGCACCAGATTCTGAAAATTCTGATCATAATAATCGGACACTTCTTCATTTTTTTTAAAATGTAAGGTCCTCTGTCCTTGACATGAGAGTAAACATTTCTTTTCCTTGCAAACTTTTGAAGTTGACGAAAAACACTTCCTAAGATTCTATTATGTAGATGCCAACAAAGGTAATGGAAGCCCCTTTAAAATTCACAAAAACAGTAAACAGTAGCAAAAATATTTTTCATTTTAAGCAAAAGATGTAAATATATAAAATTAGACTATTACATGCATTTCTTTTAGTATTTTATTTAATGTAATTAACTTTAAAAAGATAAGACCACTCAGTTTTTTTCATCAAATCTTCTGTGTCTGTAACTTTGATCTTGTGGTAGTTTTTATATCAGCTATATCTCAAAAAACGAAAGTAGAACTTGAATCAAAATGTGTTCAATATAATATGTTATGGTAGTACCTAAAATCCTAAATATTTAAATGTAAAATTTACTTACATAAAACTCCACTACTAAATAACCCCAAATGTGAGGCCCAGCTACACCTGAAATCTTTTTCTATATATCTTGGCCCACATACCAGCGGGTCATCAGCATAATTAGTAACAATTTTAACTTGCATTGGTGCATTGGTAGGACCAGTTATTTCTATTCTTTTTTCATGTACTCTGTCTGGAAGTCTATTTAAATCTAAAATTCAACCATGTGTTGTAGTTTTCGTAGATATATTTATTCTATTAGGTAAGTAACACATTAATTAATGATCGTTTACAATAATTTACAAAACTAACCTTCGCACAGTTTAGTAATGATAATGTGTTTCACTTGTTGAATAGGTACACAAGCTGGTTTGTAGATACAAAATATGCCATTCAAAGTGTTATAAGCCCATGATGCATTTTTGATTTGAACCATTTTTCTATGTTTTAAGTTTTAAAACCTAACCTATGTACCTAATTTAAAAATAAATTAATTGTTGTTGTTGTTTTTTAATTTTATCCCAGTCGGTGAAAGGCAAAGGATCTGTGTCCATACAGCCACGTCTTCCGTATTAATAAATCTTTTTCTTGTTATATATTTTCAATTTATGTCTTCCATATTAATTATTTATTTAAGTCATTAGTCACTATTTACATAGTCTTGTCTGGTTCTTGAGTAAAGCGGTGATTTCGTTACACAAGCTCGTTTATGAGATTTGGCGGCAGCGAGGAAATTCACGATACACTAATTTCTTCATGATTATTTCATTAGTGCACTTTCACTGAATAAAATCAAACTAATTCCCACCTAAATTAACCAATTTTACTCATATTTTACACTAAATTCAATAATTGTGAAATAATTACGAACATCTTCATTCACGATGGCGTCAAAACTCCCCAAAATAAATTAAATTACACAATAACACCCAAAGAGTAAAGTAACTGTTCAACAACTGCTGTACATAAAGATAACACCATAACACCTATAAGCCCAGGCGAGGTCGACAATATTTATACACCACTAGACTGTTTCATTGTTTGCTCTAGGACCCGCGAGATGGAGTAAATTTAATACAAAATAAAGCTATGTTGCCAGATTCGGAAACGATTCTAAAAAGTTGAGAAAAAATCACAGGCTAATCTCCATAAATAAATACTGATTCTAAGTCCATAAATAAGTCTAAGTCCATAAATAAATACTGATTCTCAGAAGAATTGTACGAATGTGTCTAACCCCAAACTATCCAAAATTGTACGCTTGTTTTATTGATGTTAGACGATTATACCAATACCAGAAATTATTAATATTAATAATCACTGCTAGTAACCAGTAGTATGTTCACAATACAATTTTTTTTTTGAATGACTAATTTGTTGCTAATCTTATGATTTTTACAACTTCACCGAACTTTGTGGGCCGAGCAGAGTGCTCAGCCCGAGACATCATTATTTAGATGGATTGGGCTGTTACCTACAACGCCAGCACCAAGGGCTGTCTCCCGGGAGACCGTACCTCGACTTGGTGCTGCGTTCTGGTTACTGGGTGGACTTGGTGGAGGAGTATTTGTGGCTCGTCGCTCGGCGTTAGGCGCCGGGCGCAAGAGAGGTCTTCGTCGCCGAGACCGGCGGCGACGGTGCAGTGTTGTGTTATGGTGATGTGAGATTGTCGTGTTCCGGTTTGGAGTTGGGAGAGTAGCGTTTGCAGCGGTTATTGGGTCCGAGGGATCCGATAACACGTGGCGAGGTCTTCTATGATCGGGGGGAGCGTTCGCGACCGGTGTGTAGTCACACGCGGATGCTATCACCGGATTTGGGTGGGCAGCCGTTTTTTCAAAGTAACGCTCCGATAGTTCTTTGAAATGCTGGCAATACAAATGCGTTTCTTGTTCATCACCAATGAGTTTTAAAAAAAATAAATAACCTGACTTACGCCACAAACAAGTGTGCAATGAATTACGACTCAGAAATTATTTCCAATAAAAAGTATCTATTATTTATCCCTTTTGTGGTTTTTTTCAACATTTATTTTTTTATTAAGATGATATAATAACTTTTCATTTAATTAGAAAAAGATTAAAAAACTAAAGAAAAACAAAAATATGGAAACTGATAATATTCTCTTGATTGTCAGTAATTTCTGAAACTATATTATGTGTGACAAAAATTAAATACACAATAAAAACAAAAACAAATTAATCACCATAATAAAATGTGTTAATATGTTTTCGAATTTCAAAGTGACATAATAATAAGGAAGTTTCCATTTTTTCAGTTTTATTTTTAAAAAATCACACTAAAGCTGCTTTGAATCCCAGTGTTTATTTTATTAAAATATTTTCGTAAATAACGAAGTTATAAAAGTTTTCCACTCCATTATTAAATCGTAAGACTCGTGGCGACCCGGGCAACGCGTGACGTCACAAGTCCCGTTCGGCTCGGAGCCGAGACGCAGCGGCTATTGTGGCTTGACAATTATTGAAAAAATTATTTTCGTCTTACTATCGCCGCGTATCTACCAGTTCGGCGCAACTTTCTTTAAAAAAAATGAAAAAAATAAGTTTGCTATGTTTTTTATTCGCCCAAATCATACGACACTAGTTGCCCTATATCTGAATGCCTTTAGACTTACTTTCAAATTATACGCGTCATACTTTTTCAAGTAAACTTTATACAAATTCGGGTTTTCTATGTAGCTATGGAAGTCCTGTCTCTTATTACGTAGTATTTATATACTCTTTGCTTGACAACTATTAGCCGCAGTTCGTAGCAAAGAGTAAAGTAAAAAAAAAGGTTCGTAGTTAGCAAAGAGTATAATAGTATTCCTATGCACGTCAGGAATGGTAGTTAGCGCTTGTTAGCTCAACACAATAACAGATATTATGATGGAAACTGACTCTAAAATACATTACAAATATTGCATCGTGCCTAAGTGTACAACACAACTGTTACAAACCCCGATAAACATTTTTTTACGGTGCCAAAGCAGAAAAAAATAAGAGCTAAGTGGTTCAAAATTATGAAAAGAAATGAATCTTTATCAGAAAAATCAGTACGGTATTGCTGCGAAGACCATTTTGATGAAGTATCTATATGTCTATATCTACCTATGTATATAATGTGATTTTTAGAGTGATGTGTAACAAATATTACGAGTAATTTAGTCTGATACCTAACGCATAATGCTATTGAAAATGGTTGGGTAATATTGTTACTATGTACACACAAATATGCCCATTTCTTAGTTCAGTCGCGCTAGAGATGGAATAATGTAGACTCTTGCTAATCGATATTTATGATTTCGATGTTGATAAAATTTTTTTTATAAAGTATCTTGGAATATGCAGTATATGTAGTATAGTAGTAACGTTTGTAGTAATACTACACGGGTATTTTATCGGCGTTTGATATACTTAGGCCTAAAATGTTAAATAATAAACTTCAGTAATTTACATTTATTAAAGTTTATTTAAGTACTAGCTGTTACCCGCGCGGTTATGGGTCCCACAGGAACCTTTTTTTTTGATAAAAATTAAAAACTGTTCCATGTATTAATCCAAGTTGCCCTCTATGTATGTGACAAATTTCATGAAAATCGATTTAGCAATTTTTCCGTGAAGGAGTAATAAACAAACATACAAACTTTCGCATTTACAATATTAATAGGATTAATGTTCTTTGACCGCGCGGCATGGTATCTTTCAGAGCTAACTGGGGCCACCGTTTTGCACATTTATGCGCGCAGCACACAGTGTGATGTTATTTATTTGCGATTTCTTCTAAGATATTCATTTAAATCGAATGATGTAGAAAAATATTTTGTTTTAAACTAAATGCCTACTTGTGATGCATAATGGATTTATTTGGATTACTATTAAGTTTATAAAAACACCTTCGCAAATAATGCATTTCTTTAAAACGTATTTGATTAGCATAAAAAAGGTTATAATAAGCTAAACTTAAAAGAAATATGCTGATGCTGACTTTTTTTAGAACATTTAAAGGGTAACAATTCTGTCATACACGATTTTTGCGTAACTTTAACCGTTTATGGAGCGCACGCAGCGGAAGCTATCAATAGGAAAAAATCCCCCAATTTTGAAACATTCTTCATCAGTACTCCGCTCCTATTGGTCTTGGCGTGATGATACATAGCCTATAGCCTTTCTCGATAAGTGGGCTAACACTGAAAAAATTTTATAGCATCAAAACTTTCTTGAAGACATTCTTTTTCCAGAATGTAAGACTGTTCTCCATTAATTCGAAGCAAAGCTGTTCGTTAAAATCCACTTTATAAATGTGAACTTGTTGGTAACTTCGAAGTCCTTATGAGCAATGCAAAATAAACCCTTTTCTCTTCTCTGCAAATAACATTTGTAGTTGTGCCATATATTTTTTCGTCACTTCTCCATTTCGTTTGTAGTTTTTAATATATTTTTTGCTAAACGGACATTTTGTTTCTACCACATATTCTTCCGATATTCCGTCGGGTGATGCACCAAAAAGGGGAAAATCTTTATTGAGTATTAACCCACTTTCCTTGATTACAATATTTTGTTTGGCAGCCACTTCTTGTCGAACTTTAGGCTCTAAAGTCTTTCCTGAAATTATTAAAATATTAATTATCATTATTTAACTTTTCTTGTAACTTTCTTACCATCGTAACTTTCTCGAGCAGATCTGCAAATAATTTTACTAACTTTAATAGATGCTGATTTTATTGTTTCCTAAGTAAATAACCTCTAAATATCAACCTTAGGGGTATAACAAAACGTGTTTTTCTTCATTGTCAAGCGCGGGACATATATATAATTTTAAGTTTGATTTGTATGAGTCAAACAATTAATAAAGATTGTGTGATCATTTTAAGTTGCTTATTTTAGGAAGACCAATATGTAAAACATTAAATATAAAACAATGTTGAAAGCTATCGATATACCTACCTACGCATTATCGACATCAATATTACTAATTAGATCACAACACTATTGCATTTCTTAACTCCTTATTCATCTCGCGCGCTACCATAGTTGGATTGCATTTTACATTTAGTAGGCACTAATAAAAATGACAATACATGTGATGTTTAATACCTATGACAGGTAATATATTAAGTAGGTAGGAAGTTACTTACGTTGAAAGCTTGACGCCTCTTATCTCTGCACTTGTATTCAAGGGATTGTTACCTAGTCAAAAAGGCTAAAAACATAGCCATATTGACTTTTGGCAAATTATTAGACTGTCCGCGCATAAATCCACTCTCCATAGTTAATAATTCACATTAATTACTTTTTTATAAACTAGTACAATATAAAATATGATAAAAATCGCAATACCACCACCACCACGTTCAAGGTAGTAAAGCTACTAAGAAACATGCATCTCTCTGTCGAGACGCGTCTAACGCGTCCCGTCTAACCCACAACACTGCCTCCGGGAGTTGTGACGTCATAGCGCGAAAGCTCCGAGCGCATTTTTAATTATGCGAGGGCGATTTTAAAAAATTCATAACTTCGTCATTTTTTATGATATTCAAGTATTTTTTTTACTGAGTTTAATATATTTGGTTATCTTTAAATGTGTATATTTATTTTTGCGTACATTTATTCTTTATTATTTACAGCTAATTCTAGATCTTCTTGGGTACATGAAATAGGTCGTCTTTTTTTCTGCTATAATTTCGCTGCATCTACAAGTAAATAAATATATATTAAATATCACTAATAATTAACTAAAAAAATAAGAGCCAAGAAGTTGGAATGGTAATTAAAATTAATTGAAATCTATCACTATGACCTAAACCAATGGTGATCTTTTGCCAACCAAACACAATAAACACTCTTATATAACTTAAAACCGTAATATTAAGTTTATTTTAGCATAATAATGATTTCAGTAGTATAAAAATGAAAAGAAACAGTGACATACTCCTACTTTCTAATAACTACGGAATAAAACTACTGACTAACTCGTAGTTTAGAAATAAAACATTAATTCAAAGTTTGACATTCACTGCCTCGTTTAACATTGGTGAAGACCAGACTATTTCATCCGATCTTTACCCGTCAGGGGTAAGTACGGATATCAGCTAACAGCGATCCTAGACATGACTTGATTAGAGCTAACTAGCTATTGCTACCTAAAACCGAGTGCTTAGAAGAAATAATAACAAAATAAGCAGTATTTTTTGATAAATAGCAAAACAAAAATGCGTGGGCAAGATCGGATAAAAGAAAATTTCACAAAAATTACCTTGGTTCTCTAATTTCACCATAACACACTTTCGGAACGTCGGAGCGCCTGGCGAAAACTGAAGGCCGATGCAAAATAAAATGGCGTTGTACGCAATGTTGTCACCATTAATAAATACCGTTGCGTTTGGATAAATTTTGATATATACGATCTTAACCCGTTTCTGTTATTACCCCAACATACCTTAAATGTAGTTACAATTCTTCTCTGTGAGTAATGTTGTTGTGTGATTTATATGTATTCGAATTTCTTGTCGGAGTACTATAATTGTTCTGTTTGTAAGCCTGTTTATAACCAAAGAGTAAAGTATGTTTATAACTAATTACAGACTACTATAGATGCTAACAAAGAGAATACAATACTACGTAAGAAGAGACGGGACTTCATACAGAAAAAAAAACAACCCCAAATGTCAAAACGGGAAGACCTTTCTCAGCCAACCTAATAAGTATCTGCCAATAGTGCCAACGTAAGAAAAAACAATAGTGATGTGCAGTCTATAGTCAGTGTTTATCGAAATCGATAAAAACAGTTTTTTAGATACGTATCCTACATTAATTTTACTTTCATTGGCTTCGTTTATCCATACACAAAAAACGAAACCAATGAAATAATATTTAGGTGTAATGACATACTAAAAACGACTTACCAGCTTTAGATTTTATTGTTTTAAATGACAATTGAGTACAAAGGATTGGTTCAATACAAGAAAAGATTAAAAGGATTAGTATTGGGTATGGCACTTGCTTAGATCTTAGATCACACATGAAAGTATTCCCTAAGCACTGGCATTGCAAATTTATTTTGTCAGCCACTCCCAAGAAAATAATATTGTGTTTCTGAGTATCATTAATTGAACATCTTTGAAAAATAGCTTGCATTGTATGTTTCCCAAGTTGATTCCACTTGTTACATCCTTGAAAACTGACTTGTAAGCCACAATATGTAAATTTTATCTGAAATAAAAAAAATGTAAATTTAAATACAATGTAAATTTAAATAAATTGTAAATTTAAATAGAGCACTGTTACATTATGTTATATTAAGATGGTCATTCTAACACCAAGTCTTACTACGCAGCAATGTAATTAGACAAGTCGGCTATTACACACAGATTTATATCCTAGTAAGTAGCCAGCGACAGTCCTCGAACGAGAAGAGAAGAAAGAAGAATCTGTGTCTGCTTATGTCAATAAAAAAGGAAAGGAGGATTGACTGTGATCTACTGGTCTGACGAATCTACAGCCAATAATAAACGAACAAAACTATTTAAGCATTCTTAGTCTTATTATACTATTTGACATGGAGAAAGCAAGCCAGTAAGAATATAATAGAAAATATTTTATTCACGTTAACCTTACAGAACACATTTGTGAGGAGTCTATATAATGCTAAAAAACTACCACCAGATCGGAAAGCAGCCACACACTGAGAAGACTCGGCAAGAAACTCAGCGGGCTTTTCTTTTTTCCTTATTCTATACAAATTCGTTAATAATACATCACACATTATTATTAATAAGAGAGGTATGAGGAGCAATTAATCCCAAGCACTCTAACGTTGATACAAATTTATTATTCAAATTTATTTAATATCATTTTGACACAACATAATATATCACAATTGCTTTTAAATGAATGTAAATACTTTTAAACATATACTAAATTTTCAAAGATAAACTGAAAAGTTACAGTAAGAATATTAATGTCTTTGAATTTTCCTCTCAGAAAAACTCTTGGGCCTAAGTTGTAAATTGCTTGTGCGGCCCTCTTTTGTAAAAATATAGTATTAACTGAGGCAGGATTCTCGAAGAGAAGAATTTTATATGACACTAGCTGACCCGGCAGACGTTGTTCTGCTATATTTTTAATGTGATTTAAGTAAAAAAAATAGGGGTGAATCACCCTTATTATTTAGGGGTGTGAAAAATAGATGTTAGCCGATTCTCAGACCTACCCAATATGCTTACCAAATTTCAGAGGAATCGGTCAAGCCGTTTCGGAGGAGTATGCAGACTAACATTGTGACACGAGAATTTTATATATAAGATAAGCTTGGTTGAGCCCATTTGATCAGAGATAAGATCAAAGATAGCCTATCTTTGCTTATTTTTTATTCTACTTTGCAATTTCAAGTAAAATCTAATGAATATTGTGTAAAGTATACCTGTTTCAATATACATTTATTGAGTAACACAGAAAATAGTACAGACATTAAACATAGAAGGTTTTTCATAGCTATTATGTAAAAAGCCACTGATTTTGATTTTTTTAAATAAATAAGATTTATCATCCATGATGTCATGTGTAGGAGGATTTTTTGTAGTCAAATTTCACAGTATTACTCTGAGAACTACTTTTTAAGGTATCTTTCCGACATATTTGTTATACATACATAATATCTGCACACGAGTTTCTTGTGAGGTAGGCAGAGTGTGTTGAGTGCCAAGTGTTACAATGCTTGCAGAATTGCTAATAGCTACATGAATGCGGTTATTACTATATTAACATAACACTTAACGTAACATGTTTTTTAGGTATAAATCATAATACCACCAAGATCCAAAAACTGAGATGACTATGTTTTAATTTTTTTAAATGTGAAGTCATAACATGACTGGCAGCGTTAGGCGTTTGTGTGTCTTTCATCCAACGAAGAGGTCTATAATAATGGAATATGGATAAACTGGATTTGGACTTTTCATTAATAAAACAAAGTGTTAGTTTAACGACAATGCACCATGTTTGCACTTAGGTATCTTTCTGACTAACTAAGTAATTGTAGCGTTATATAATCCCAAGTAAAAAAAAATATATTAAATAAAACTATATAACTAGTAAATAAAATAAATTTATACTGTATATGCTTAAAATACCTAAATAAATATAATACAGTAAACAATTAATAAATTTTAATAAATATTTTTTATAAATAGCAACTTAGGATATATCGATTCTAAGCTTTTATATCGGACAGGCACTAGCAACATAACCGGCCGTTAATGAAAATTAAAAGAGGTCATACGGACGCTTTGTATCGACACCGATCTTAAATCCTGTTACTAAAAGGAATTTAGAAATAATTTAAAAATATCAGTGAGCTCTAATTAAATGATTCTAACGCTATAACAATTATTTTATAAGAAGAAAGATCCCCATACTTGGTGAGTTTCCATTTTATTAAAATTATGTGAATTCTCTGTGCCACAACCTGTAATTAAATTGATATGTGCTTGCTTAAAAAAAACGTAAATAATGTGTCCTGGCCATCTACGACCGCGATTAAGGCACTCCATGAACCAGGGTTTATCCATTCTCTTTCTGGCTTCCAGGGGTTCACCGCTTGAGTTGGAGGATACTGAACTCCGGACGTCCAACTAACTAATTTGTCAGCTGAGTGCATTACATGCTTAACCCTTAACTGAGAAGGCTATAACCCTATCAGAATCTGTTTTACGTCTAGAAGACGGAGGCTGCCGATCTACAAGAACTCAGGCCAGTGAACGTTAAAATACCTATATCTTGTAATGTGTGTAGTGGCGGAGATTGATTATACCCTAATCCATTAATTGGGCTAATTATTTATAATTCTAGACCCACTTCTTACTACCTGCCGCTTCTCCGATAGGGAGGGTGACATTGGCGCCTAACGTGATTTATAATTTTTCTAAACTATACATATTAGCTACCATCAATTTAAAGCGAATAGGAAATTTATTGTAAGCGCTTGGTGACGAATCTATGCAACTAGGAACCGGTACGTACCTATTGTATTTTTTTTAAATTACACTAACATCTGTTTCTGATTTTTACTGTTTATTAGTCTTTCTGTTAAATTTCTTTGATAGTAGTTCAATTAAACTACCTACAATTTACTAAAAAATAATAAAAAGAAAAAACGTACAGTTCGCATATTTATTTTTATTTTAGTGTATTATTCTTATATATTTTTTTTCTTTCAAGTTAAAATTTTATTCATAGTTTTCTTACTTATTGTTAAGTTTTTGCGAAAATCACTAATCGTAAGAATCCGGCACTAATACCTACCTTCCTTGTTTTGTAACTACTGAAGTAATTTTCTATATTTTGTACGTTTACTTATAAGTTTCTAGTTATAAAGTAATGGGAACTCACCATATAAAATTCTTTTTATTGAATAAACATGATTTAACTTACGAAATATTAATCAGAGGCGAAGAACCCGCACCTACAGTTTTAGGACTACGTAAACAAATAAACAAACTTACCACATTAATTCCAACACAAGATATTCACGAGTCCGGAATCGAACCTAAAGATGACATTGCCGGTGTAAAAATATCATTAAAAGAACTAACCTCGCGGGTACAAACACTAGACGAAAAATACGACCGGTCAGAGCTCTTCGACATATGAAACGTCAACACCCGTCTCAATGACCTGCGATAATAATCACTTAAACGACCTACAAAAAATAAAATACAACGGGACAACGTGTGTCCACTTATTCGTTCAGCGATTAACTGAGACGAGTTCCTCTAGAAATATTTCTCACAGTAAATTACTTATGTACGCTTCCGAGTTATTCACTGATAACGCTCTCCACTGGTATCGTTCCATTAAACATTCGGTACATACCTGGACCGAACTTATTAATCAATTAATTATAGATTTTAGCTCTGTTGACTACGATTACAGATTAATGACTGAAATTCGAAATCGAACACAGGGTGACTCGGAAAGTATCATAATTTATCTCAGTATTATGTCACAACTCTTTTCTAGATTGTCTAAACCTATATCAAAACTAGATAAACTTGATATTTTACTACATAATATCAGGCCAGGCAGACGAGCGTGCTAGCAGCTTCATCGTCAAATATAGATAGTATTGAGACATTGCGCAATTTATGTCGTAACTACGAAAAATTCCAATGCCTCACTTCACAATTTCGAGAGCCACCGCGTGCCAATACTAGGACCCTAGCACCCGACCTAGCTTACTCTCCGACATTCGAATATCAAGATAACACTCGGAATATTTAAACAAAAAATCAATCTTTCTCAAAAAAATCTTACGGACCGCAAAATACGAAGGACAATTCATTTAATTATCGTTCCACGAACCCCTTTGTACGTGTACAGTCTACACCAAACATTACTCATAAACAAAGTAGCGGCCATAGAACCATCAGTTTGTGAGATAATAACTCAGTCCTACTGCCCACGCTGCCGTACCTATGATCACTCACTGCAACAGTGCCAAACTGAACGCTTTACTATCTGCTTTAAATGTGGCAACCCGGATACCAAGTATCCAGATTGTCCTAAATGCAAACCTATACCTCACTCAAAAAACTAAACAACGAGGATTTACGCTATAGAAGTAAAAATAATTCAAATAAATACAATAGCGTTGAGTGGTTGGAATGGCTAGCTACTATAAAAAATTCTTTGCTACCTATTCTATAGCGTCAATCCTCAGTACAAATACAGTAGATCATTCAGAGGACACACGTCCTTACGCTACTATTAAAATTAAAACATTATTATACCAGGGGTTACTAGACTCGGGATCAGCCGTCACCATTATAGGTGGCACGTTCTATGACCAGTTAACTAAAAATGGACTGACGCTACAAAAGGAGGATAAACATAGTTTTTTTTCCTCAGCTGGAGGCTAGCAATTACCAGTACTAGGTCATATGGAGTTGCCTATTACCTTTGAGAACCAGTATAATGTTATATAAGCCTATGTTCTGCCATCTGTAAAAACCCAACTTATACTAGGGATAGATTTTTGGAAAAAATTTGGATTACTACCTAATCTAGTAAAATCAATTACTTTTGGCCGTAATGACACAGTGGTCTCTACTATCTCTACGTCTTCAACGGCCTTACATTGTTATGAGGAACTAACGAAAGAGCAACAAGAGGACGCTAACACCATAATTCAGCTGTTTCATAATATCTCAACCGAAAAAACAATGTCTAGGCAGAACACACCTAATAACTCATCACATTGATACTGGTGACTCTCCACCTATACGTCAAAGATATTATCGCTTATCACCCGAAAAGCAACGTATACTCAGTTAGATGAGATGCTAAAACTGGGAGTGGTTGAACCTAGCGAAAGTTCTTGGTCTTCTCCTATTCTTCTATTGACGCCCAAAAAAGACGGTAAGCTACGATTTTGTTTAGATAGGCGAAAACTAAATTCGGTTACAAAAAAAGATGCCTATAGGCTACCTTTTGTTGCCGAAGTTCTTGACAACCTAAAGAATGCCAAATACCTTAGCAGCATAGACCTTTCTAGAGCTTTCTGGCAGACAATTATTAGGCCTGAAGACCGGGAAAAGATGGCGTTCTATATTCCGGGCCGAGGAACGTTCCAACTCGTTACTATGCCCTTTGGACTCACTAATGCTCCTGCCACACAGCAGAGATTGGTAGATAAACTATTTGGTGGCCCAGAATTTGAGAGCGCAGTCTTTATTTTCGTCGATGACATAATTTTGGCCACGCCTACTTTTGAAAGTCACATAAAACTACTTTCTAAAATTTATGATAAACTGAAAACAGCTAATTTAACTATAAACTTAGAAGAATCACAATTCTTTCGAGACGAACTGAGATATCTAGGCTATATAGTTAACTCAAGGGGGTTACAGTTAGATCCAGCAAAAGTAGAGGTTATAACAAACTTTCCAGTACCTACAAATCGGATAGAAGTCAAAAGGTTCTGAGAACGGCTTCTTGGTACTGTAGATTCGTACCAATATTTAGTACAATTGCGGCACCTTTAAATAAATTAACTACTGCATGGAAGAAGGCTAGCCCTTTTACTTGGACACAGGAGGCAGAGGAATCTTTTATGAAGCTAAAACATTGTCTAACCTCAGCACCAATCTTATCCTGCCCTGATTACGAAAAACCATTTCAAGTGCACACAGATGCCAGCGATTACGGGGTTGGTGGACTCGTCACCCAAACCATAGCTGGGATCGAACACCCCATCGCCTACATGAGTAAAGCTCTCTCTGCCCAAGAAAAAAACTACAGTGTAACGGAACGAGAAGCGTTAGCGGTTCTAACTGCCTTAGAACATTGGAGATGTTACCTAGATAATGGTCAGAAATTCACCATATATACCGATCATTCTGCATTAAAATGGTTTTTAAACTTAGCTAATCCAACTGGACGATTGGCGCGCTGGGGAGTTAGATTGTCTACTTTTAATTTTGAAATAAAACATCGACGAGGAGTGGACAACATAGTACCAGACGCACTATCGCGTGCAGTGCAAGTCGCAGCCATCAGCGAAGAAGCAACCGTTACACCAACTACTGAACCGTGGTATACTAACATCTACGAGGGTTGTCTAGGATCGCCTTCATCCTTTCCAAACTACGAAATTAATGAAGGGTGGCTATTTCGCTACATGAAAAGTAACTGTTGGCTTACTAAAGAATTTGAATGGAAAGAAGTAATTCCAAGAAATCAAAGGGATGACATTATCATAAGCAACCATTCGGAACCCACAGCCGGACATTTTGGAATATTTAAAACTTATCGTCGTGTCGCCCTAAAGTATTACTGGCCGGGAATGCATAAGGATGTGTTTCGGATAGTCGCATCATGTGATACATGCATAGCTCATAAACATCAGAACCACCCTCTTTTAGGTGAAATGGGTCTACTTAAGGTTTGTTCTAGACCATCCAAACAATAAGTGTTGACATTGTCGGAGCCCTAAGCCCTAAGGAAACAAAACTGTTACATTTTGGTCATAACCTACTTTTTTTTTAAATATTGTTTATTGTTTCCTATGAGAAAAAGAGAAGAGCAACAGCTGAAAATGTAACTAGAATGATAGAAGATAATGTTTTTTTAGTTCATGGCATTCCTTCCACAATAATAATGGACAACGGAAAACAATTTGTTAGTGAAACCCTAAAGCGAATGTTAACTAAATATAAAATACCTAACTTACATTACACTCCTAAATACTCACCTAATGTTAATACGGTAGAAACATATAGTAAAACTATAATTACTGCCATATCTACATTCATTAACGAAAATCAAAGAATATGGGACCTTTTACTGCCTAAAATACAATTTGCAATAAATAATTCAGTGAATGAGGTAACAGGCTATACCCTATCGTTTTTAGTATATGGTCGAGAACTGGTCAGTTGTGGTACACACTACATAGACAAGGAAACTAGTGATGACGATATATACCAACCCCGGGACTTGTACGCAGAGAATTTAGGTACTCTATCAATCATATTCGATAAAGTACAACATGCGCTTTTCCTAGCCCATGCTAAAAATAAACACACTTACAATGCGAGACGAGGTGTAGCGGAATTCAATATCGGTGATATAGTTTGGAAAAAAACTTTCTATCTGAGTGATAAAGATAAATACTTTAATAAAAAATTAGCACCTAAATTTATAAAATGTAAAGTCGTAGGTAAACCTTCACCTCTCGTTTATGACCTAGTAGATATGTCTAATCCTCCTCTTGGTAAATGGCATATTAAAGACACGAAGTTTATCATTGCTAAGTCAGGGCAATGACCGAATTTTGTCTTTGAGTAGCCAAAATTCTGGGGTTTTTGAGGGATACTGCAGCGTTATATAATCCCAAGTAAAAAAAAATTATATTAAATAAAACTATATAACTAGTAAATAAAATAAATTTATACTGTATATGCTTAAAATACCTAAATAAATATAATACAATAAACAATTAATAAACTTTAATAAATATTTTTTATAAATAGCAACTTAGCATATATCGATTCTAAGCTTTTATATCGGACAGGCACTGGCAACATAACCGGCCGATAATGAAAATTAAAAGAGGTCATACGGACGCTTTGTATCGACACCGATCTTAAATCCTGTTACTAAAAGGAATTTAGAAATAAAAATTTAAAAATATCAGTGAGCTCTAATTAAATGATTCTAACGCTATAACAATTATTTTATAAGAAGAAAGATCCCCATACTTGGTGAGTTTCCATTTTATTAAAATTATGTGAATTCTCTGTGCCACAACCTGTAATTAAATTGATGTGTGCTTGCTTAAAAAAAATGTAAAAGAATGTGTCCTGGCCATCTGCGAACGCGATTAAGGCACTCCATGAACCAGGGTTTATCCATCCTCTTTCTGGCTTCCAGGGGTTCACCGCTTGAGTTGGAGGATACTGAACTCCGGACGTCCAACTAACTAACTTGTCAGCTGAGTGCATTATATGCTTAACCCTTAACTGAGAAGGCTATAACCCTATCAGAATCTTTTTTACGTCTAGAAGATGGAGGCTGCCGATCTACAAGAACTCAGGCCAGTGAACGTTAAAATACCTATATCTTGTACTGTATGTAGTGGCGGAGAATGATTATACCCTAATCCATTAATCGGGCTAATTATGTATAATTCTACTTCTTACTACCTGCCGCTTCTCCGATAGGGAGGGTGACATAATATTGTACTTACCTTCCTTAATCCAGAGGAAATCTGGGGGCTGATTACGTAACTCAGTTGCCCACTCAAACTGGAATAGTGTACATCAAATAGCTGTCAAATGACGTGTTTTATATTTGCTATCTCCAGTGACCAACAGAAATGCAGTAGGGATAGCAAACACAAATGACGTCATTTGATGTACACTTTTGCAATTTGAGTTGGCAACTGAGATACATAATCACCACCATGGTCATAGAAATAGTTTCACACCATGATTTCGTTTTGATTTGGATACACAAATTACACATTCTAAATAGGTAGGTACCGGTGACGTAGTAGGAGACTGTTTTCTTAGATTAAATTAATAGAATCCAAATAAATAAATCCATAATAACAATAGATTTGGAGAGAATGAGAAATTAATAGAAGGAAAAGCCAAAAACAAAATTCTAACAATTTTAAAATTTTCAAGCAATTGTGAAAGTTACCAACTAATATTTTTGAAAATTTCTAAATTTATATTTAAATGTCGAAAATCATAGTAAAATTGATTGGAAAGTATGCAAGCTACATAATTAATGCTTCACCAAAATACTATAGCACTTATAAATTTATATTTATTCGTTATCAATTCCATTCAAGGCTGCCATCATTCTGAATTGTATTATACCATTCAAAGATTTTTTATTTTTTAAACTAAACGCAGATTGAATGTTAATCCTTAATTATGTTTTATAATATTAGAGTTTGGTAATTTAAGGAATTTATTTTTGGTGTTAGACTAATTTTCAAATGTAATTTAAGTTTACTTACTTTTTTTAAATTTGTTATGCAATGTAATTGTGTTTTACAAATATCGAAGTTTTTTTTTTCAAAATAGATGATATTGTTCTTACTTGAAATCTCGCATTAATTGAAAATCTGCTGAAAATCCACTGTTTTAAATAGATAGTGTAAATAGCTTACATAGCTTTATCGGTATAAATATCAGATTTCTTAAACTTAAAAATTTATCAAAATTAAAAATTACAAAAAAAACATACTGTCAAATCTCTTGACACGGTAAAATGTAATTTATTTTTAGTAACAGTATTTATAAAAACAAACTCAAAGTTTAATAAGGCCTTGATCGAAAATCATATTGATGTGGCAATATTTTAATCCCACCAGAAGACCAATGAAGTTCTATTCGAGACGTATAAAGTATAGGTATAAAATATTCTCAAACACGATAGAATAAAATGTTAGGTGGTTATATCCTATTATTTAGTTTGTCATCAAACTTAGGCGTGTTTAAAACAAGTTTATCCGTTAAGAATAGTTGCGTTTAAACTGAGTTGCAAAATCCAATCCGGAAAAACTTGCAAGTTTAATCAAGCGCCAAAAAACCTAGAAAATTATACCAAATTGACTTTGATAAAATATACTCTTATATTAGCAACACTTGTGATGGTGTTTTGGCGGGATTGTTTTTTTTTAAACATACATCATGTTTGTTGACCGTTTTGTATTAACAAAAAACAAGAGTATATTTTACAAAAAAAATTGTAAGATATACTCCTAGAAGATCAAACGCCATAGAAAATAAAATTACTCCTAGCGGAGAACTGGGTTCTCCTTATGGTAAAAGGATACGTGGCCTAACCATTTATTTTTTAGGTACATCGCTGTCCTGCACCCGACATGGTAGGCTTTTTGTGCGGGTCTACTAGCTTTCGCATATTGTTGACCTTGATATCATGGATTATGATAGAGTCTTAGGAAGGCAGAAATAGATGAGGCGTGGAACTCCATCCGGGCAAATTGCTCCATAGCACTCTACCACCAATTGTCTTGTTGATAATATAATAACGTTTTTAACGTGAGCACGCCTGTGACGTGCAGTCTAGCAGAGAGGTAGATGATCTATTCAACTCAGTATACCGGGCCCAATATCGTTATTACTGGAGCGTATATTATTTCAATTATGTTAAATTACGAATACATACAAAAAAGAATGGCAGACTTTCATAGATGAATTTGCCTGAAATAACATTATAATGTATTTATATTTAATAAATGGCATAATTATTTTATATGAGATTAGCAAGCAACAAGTTCATAGATTTAGTATGTACAAGATCAACAGAGCGTGGGAGAGAGAAGTCCTTATCAGGTACAAATTGCCTTAGAGGATCAGAGAGAGAGAGTCAGGTACTTATGTGCCAATATTTACTCAAGTAAGAGCTCATAGTGTTCCTGTCATAGTGCATCGCTGTGAATTTTGTGAATTA
>NJDC01003774.1:0-15080 GCA_002245475.1 Calephelis virginiensis
ATGTCAATAATTCGCCAGAATTGTGTTCAGGAGTACCTAAAATGACATATTCGATTCCAATTTCCAATAATGCATGAATCGAGCGTCGATAGTAACCCTACTGGTTACAGATGCCATTTTTACAAACTCTAGCCGTTTTATTAATAAACATGGACTAAGGTCGGTATAAAATTAAGTTGATATAATAGTCTGTATCACATTGTAATAAGGACTACAATTCATGGTTAAACCTTGGAGTAATTTACGCCGCGTTTATTAATAAGACAGCAGAGGTATAAGTCGTTAAGATGTTTAACCACGGTTGTGCGTCGTAGGTGCGTAGATAATGTTCCGTTATATTCAAGCGAACATCAAATGCTTAGACTAGTGAATTACTTCCTATTCGTCTACAAAAATCAAGTACTAAATTTTGACAGTTATAACAATATTTTGATACTTTCAAGTTTTTGTAAGCTTTGCTCTAACTACCGTCTTAAACTTCTAGATATTATATTTATATAAATGCTTAAGGAGCCATGTATGCTAAAATACGTCAGCAAATACTGTTTTTTTTCATACAAAGCAATTATGGATCTTGGCGACAAAACTACACTAGATTAACATTAATATGCTTTATAAGACTAGTGTTTCCAAAACACGATTTATTTCACTTTGCTTGATAGAAGAAAATCAAAAAGTTAACCGTTTTTTGAAAGCAAAACCCATCTGTCTACTTCAATTATGAAAATATCGACACCAGATTTAACAAAAACATAGATAAGTATTATACCTAAAAGATAACTGTTTCAGTTTTTATATATTATTTCAAATTACTTTTATAGTATCAAAAATAGAGATTTGGCGCTTAAGACATTTAGTTTAGAGCGCAATATTTCGCAGTAATCATGGAACGGGGGAGTGCGCTGATTGGCTCTGTAAGCTGACTAAGTATGGGGCCTTAAACCGACTGCGATTTCACTAGGTACTACCTATGTCGCCAAATATTTAAAGAGATTCCTTTTTAATTCGTTTTGATTCCATCATCGAAAAACTGACTTAATGGCAAATTTTATAAATTCTCCCCAAAACATTTTTCCATTTATACTTTAATACAGTAAATTAGTGCAATACGAATAAAATTTTTTGAAACTTCTGTGTTATTTTCTTATTTCATTTCATATTCTACTGTATAAAAAAGTTATCACAATTAAAGCTGAAATTGTGGGAGAGTTGCAAATTAAATAAATAAATAATAACATTTATGAAGTCCAACTTTCCCGAAGGTGTTTCCAAATGATGACATCTTTTCGCAATTTTAGTTGGTCCAACCATGTGCCTAATAAAATGTTAGTTAATAAAAAATAAAATGTTAGTAAAAAATATAATAGGTGATAGGCGTCGAACATATAAAAATAGCAACCTCGTTGTTTTTAAGCGGGTTAAAACATTTTATTTATCAACATAAATTATAGGGTTAGAAAGAGTTATTGGTTTTATTTTTATTTATAATTTTTTAGTTTTTTATTTATAATTATTAGAATAAAATAATGCTAATAGATAGGATATGAAGTTATTGTTATCTAGGTTTTATTCAAAAAAGTCTGTAAT
Source organism: Calephelis virginiensis (assembly GCA_002245475.1). Taxonomy (NCBI): domain Eukaryota; kingdom Metazoa; phylum Arthropoda; class Insecta; order Lepidoptera; family Riodinidae; genus Calephelis; species Calephelis virginiensis. The sequence continues at coordinate 1,588 of NJDC01003774.1, forward strand.
AATTCACGGATTGAGAGGTCAGCCGTTTTACGAACCTAAACTTAAGGGGCCATGTATGCTAAAATACGTCAGCAATATACTGTTTTTTTCGTACAAAGCAATTAAGGATCTTGGCGACAAAAATACACAAGATTAACATTAATATGCTTTATAAGACTAGTATTTCCAAAACACGATTCATTTCACTTTGCTCGATAGAAAAAATCAAAAAGTTAACCCTTTTTTGAAAGCAAAACCCATCTGTCTACTTCAATTATGAAAATATCGACACCAGATTTAACAAAAACATAGATAAGTATTGTACCTAAAAGATAACTGTTTCAGATTTTTATACTTTTTTTCAAATTACTTTTATAGTGTCAAAAATAGTGATTTGGCGCTTAAGACATTTACTTTAGAGCGCAATATTTCATAGTAATCATGGAACGGGGTAGTGCGCTGATTGGCTCTTCTGGCTGACTAAGTATGGGGCCTTAAAGTGCAGATAGTAATAAGTAAGCTTAGACGTCACCAAAAATTTGTCGATAAGTTAGAAAAAAAAAAGATTTGTCGCCAATACTTTTTATTACGGTCTCATTAGGATTTTTCAATAATATTATTTCAAAGCTGTAATCCATAACCCGACGAGACTTCACTCGGGGAGGTAACTATAGCAATAGCCAGTAATATCTTAGAAAGAAATCATTAACCTTCGTAGTTGTGAAAATTGCATTGAAAGTTTGACAGATAAATAGAGAGTGTAATAATACCTCCTAAAGTTAATTTAAAAGCCAAACTTAATGAAAAAAAGAGGAGACTAATTTTAATTTAAACCCTACAGAGATGAGAGGGTTGCTGAAACATGGTATTTTTATAAATTTTAAAGAAAGAAAAAATTTCGCCCCAGACAGGATTTAAACCTGTAACCTTTCGTCTCAAGCCGACGAATGCTCTAACCAATTGAATGGTATTTTTTTCGAGAACGAAGAAATTAATTTTTTTATGATATTGGAAGGCAAACAAGCAGACGGATTACCTGTTGGAAAGAAATTCACGCCGCCTAGAGACATCAAAAGTGGTAATGGTGCGTTGCCAACCTGAGGCCGGGATGTTAGGCCTCGAGCAAAAGTAAGTTTACCGGCTACCTTATCCTCCGAACCGGAACACGTCATGACGTTATGGCGGCAGGAATAGGTAAGGCGGTGGTACCAATCCGGGTGAGAAACTCTACCATCTAGTCAGATGTCACGGTGTTAGTGACGGTAAGCCTGTGCTCGCCTTTTACGAACTGCCTGGCAGGAAGGCAGATGGTCTATTCTGCAAAGGAGCCCGGAGCAACACGGGGAAAAATTTTAAATATTTGTGACATTGTTAACATGGGCTGGCACCACCACATCAACACCACATAGCTATAAAATAATAGCCATAACATCAGATATGTTTCGGTATATGTAGCATATTATTACAATAAATATTTTAAAGGTTTATTTTTCGAAACCCCAATATTACTTTTCATAAAACGTCTATCGTTATATTAAACTAGCTGCTACCTGCGGCTTCGCCCGCGTTTTCACAGAAGCCCGGTGTGCGATCGGGATTAAAAATAGCCTATATGTTAATCCAGGTCACAATCTATCTGTCTTCCAAATTTCAGACAAATCCGTTCAGCCATTCGAGCGTGAAAGAGTAACAAACATCCATACATCCATACTTACAAACTTTCGCATTTATAATATTAATAGGATTGTAATAATTTTCAGGCATTTGTTATTGACCTAGTTAACAATAAACTTTTATAACAAACAATTTAGAAGAAGCGATATCGCTTCCTAAGTATTTTAATATGTAAATAATATTAAAATTAGATTGTATTTTGGAGGCTGTTATAAAAACTAACAGATTGTATTTTAATATTTCAAGTATATAAATGTCATAAATTGTTCACAGATGTCGCTGTATAAAACTACATCACGCAAATGCCTGTTAATGTGCATTTAACAAAATTGTTTTCAAATAATTCTAATGTTGGCAAACGAGCAGAAGGCTCACTTGAATTTTTTGAGGAAGCATTAATGATATTGCTACCTTACTTTCAGATCAGTGAATCGTATAATCTAAATTAGGAGTGTGTAATATAGTGTTTTTAAGATATGGAATCAAAACTATATAATATCGATATTCTGTATCGGATTCCGAAACTATATATTTTCTGAAACTATATATTGGTGAATCGGTCTGTATTTGGTAACATCAAACCTATAAAACGATGTTAGCCAAAACTGTATACCGTATCATAACATGATATCATTGTAATTTATTATACCTATTCAAATCTGTCTGGATTTGGTACGTAGGCACATTGAGTGTATTACAGAATAAATTATTTAATGGTTACTTTTACAAATAAAGTAATATTTACTGAAATAGGTATTTGTTGTAGTAAGTTTTGCATAAATAACCTACCTACTACCTATTTACAAGAAAAAAGCGTAAATAAACCAATATCGATATCAATTAACTTTCATTCATACTTCTACCAGGCTGAGGACTGTTTAGAATGAGATAGAACAGTTCGTGACTGATTAGTCAATTTGACTGTTTTAAGCGCGGGAGTACGGCAGGTTGTGTTGTTTGCTGTCGCGTATCCGTGGATATGGACGGAGTTGGTGTCGGCGTCAGGGTCATTGTCGTACTTATGGTCGCCGTCGAAGTAGTCGCTGACGATGTCGTCGATGTTGTGGAGCCTACAACTAAAGTCGCACTGATTTCCTGTCCCCCAAACATGAGCCTCGAATAGGAATCCAAGTGTCTCTTTTTCAAGTGGGCTTTTAAATTTCCGGCAACTTAATATAGGTAAGTACCTATTTAACTAATATCTGTAACCTATAGGTAATGAAAGAACATAAATTGACAAACAATTTTAACTCGCGAAATTGTTTGCACTTATTCGCGCGACCCTGAATCTATCAATAGAATAATAAGAAAGAATTAGAAATGGATCAAAGAAGCGGACACCGGACACAGGAATCGGAACTATGAGTTCAAGGACAAAGGTCAATAAGAATTCCGAAAAATTGCCAATCGAAAATGATTCCTATTACTGACTAATGTATATTAAAAATATGGCAAAATACACGAGAAAGTATTGAAATAACCTTAATTATAATATATTTAAAGTATAAAATCCTACAAAGGACCGGCTATTGCTATTTCATTCGCCCACAAACAACCTTTCAGTCGCCCGCGCAAGCATCCTTCTGCATCGTTTCGGTTCTACTCGTCGTATATCGTATCTTGTCGTTTGTAGACCGTATTGCGAAGCGATACGGTTTGATTTAATATCCTATCGAGATACCAAACCGAGCGTATCGCTACGACTCACTAATATAGGGTTTCAAAAAATATATAGTTTTTATACGCATCGATATCGGATATTACGATATTGGTCTAATATACGTTTCAATATATAATCATATATAGGATTTGTATCGCCCACTCCTAATATATATAAGAGATGGGTTGGAACAGGTAATTAAGGGATTAGTTCCACCTGTTCCTATTCCCAATAAATACCAAGACCATTAAATGATGAATCCACCTAATCCACTTAACGGAATTGGCTTGAAATCCTGAAAAATGGAGCAGATGCCATTGATTCCATTGAAACTTATCAGTAATCGCGTTCCTTAGCTTACTTTAGACATGTTTATCGCGAAATCCGCATTGCATCAGTCAACTTACGTATAACTTTTTTTTTTACATTTTTAGATGTAGTGTCACTCACAATGTATAAAAATTTAAAATACCATTGATTTATGACTTTCCTTGTTTTACAATTGGGAACTGGAAACTCTATAGAATAAATAATAAATATCCCTGGACAAGTAACACAAATTGAATCTAACCCCAAAATAAGCAAATTATATGTTTGTGTTATGGGTGTTAGTCAACGATACTAATACAGAGAAATACTTAAATATATACCAGAATAAACTTAATAAACACCCAGTCCCGGAAATGCAGACTTCTAAATTATCATCACACAAATGCCTGCCCCCGTCGGGAATCGAACCCAAGCCTAAAATATAGAAGTTGTTTTTACGCTTATCCTGCAAAAAAGCAGCGTATCATAAAACGTCTAACTGTATCTTCGTCAATACAACCTCTAACAGTGTAAAAGCAACACTCAGGTACCTATCTAAAAAAATAATTTAAAAGAGTAACATACCTACCTACATTACAACATTCTATAATCATATCTCGATCACATCAGCTTTCCAACAAAAAAACTGAAGTCCACGGATCAGTGCCAGACAAATACTTTGGAACGCGCGTTCCATGTTCCTGTTATCGGATTAGGTAGGTATTGGATTTAATATTTTGCGCGTTCCACATTCCTTGAGTCGGGTTAGGTACGCATTGGATTTAATATTATGTAGTCTGTAAGAACGGGATAAGGTGGATTCCGTGGAACGGTAACGTAATATTTTTGGATTAGGTGCGACCTAATCCCAATACCCGATCCCGGAACCTAATCCGATATTTATGCCTCACCTTTAGTCTAATTTCTAATTACAGTATTCTAGTAATAACTAGCTACTAGTAATTAGATAGCTATAATATTAATATTAAATATAAATTATAATATACTAGCCGATCATACGAACTTCGCATCGCTTGACGTTAATGGATCAACATTTTGTTTTACCAGTTTTGCCGTTTTCTTTTCATAAGAATTAAGATTTTTTATAGTTTCCTACTTTGTCTAGACTAAGGACTGGCTGCAATATTATTACAATATTTGGTTTTCAAAATATTTCACATAATTATTATTAGGTTAAATTTAGAAAATTATTATTTGAATATCAGAAACCTTTATGAACCATATTATGTAGGTATTAAAAACACAATAATAATTATTATAAAGCCTATTAATATAGGGCGATTGTTCGTATCGCTTACTTATTGACAGTATAGTGTTTCATCAAATATATTATATAGTTTTACTTTAGTTTTAATATAAAGAGAGAGATACCGAACCGTGCGTAGCGTAGTATTGCTACGATGCAGCAATATAGTGTTTCAAAAAATATATAGTTTTTAGATGCCTCGATATCTGATATTACGATATTGGTACGATATTGATATTGATATGTTTCAATATCTATATACGATTTGTATCGCCCACATCTGGTAAAAACAGTTTTTGTAAAAAATGTGACGGGAGGCGGGACAGTTTTCAAAAAAGTCAAAACATATTCCTTTACCAAAAAATGATAGAAGAAGGTGTTACTTTGCGGAAATCCATATTTAAATTTAAATAAAATTATTTAATTTGCAATTTTCCGCCAAAAATGTATACGTATTATGGTGTAACAAAACAGGCAAAATAGTGCGCTAAGAATGAATTGGACTTACCTATTACTTTTTTTATTATATATTCCTTTAACGTTTTTATTAATGAAATAAAGAGAACGCTTTTGCTTATATTGTACATTAACAACAAATTGAACAAAGTACAAACGTACCCGGGTTAGAACTGGCAGATTAAGATTTCACTAATGACTAGGTACCTATAAGTTCATTTTATGTACATGAGTTTTATATTTAGCGTTTGGTTTTCAAATGAATAACCATTGACAATCAAGCACCAGAAACTAGTTTATTCGCCTACGGATGCTACTCAAAGAATCAAATACCAACGTAATTGTAAATAACCTCGTAACAGTGGTTCAGGCTAACGGACGAAATGTTTCGTTTTAATACAATTTTTTTGTTATGAATGTGTTTCGTGTAAATGCTATCATTATTTACATTGAGTTGACACGTTCAATTCATTAAACTGTTTTTTTTAGAAACTGTTTTGGTAGAAACAGACGGTGCAGGGCGCTTGCGCGAGGTCTGAAATAAAACGTAGATTCATTGCTGTTTTTGTATTGCTTAGATATTTCCGAAGAGTATAGGATTCGCAATGGATAATACCAGTACGAGTGAGTGTAAAACAATCATGAAAAAACAGTTTGTGGTAGATAAAATAGATACTAGTTTCATAAAATATCTTTTAATTTGTTTCCTACTTGTAGGTATATCATAGTTTCTCAGTTAATAGAAATAACAGTACAATATTATGAAGAAGTTTTCGAAAAAGTTGTAAGTTTAACAAAGAAATAATAGTAGAAGGAAAATCGATACACACATATATTATATTGAATTGAATTATGTATAAGTTTGAAAAATTAAATATTTAATCACATTTTATTTATCTCATAAGTACTACTATTTTTAACTGGCCGATGTAAATTATAAAGTGGCCGTACCTACGAGTAGGTAGGTAGCGTACTGAAATTTCATGGTTTATAGGTAGGTACTAATAGTACTATAGTTATCTAATAAACTTTTGATTACATTCTGTTTTGTCATAAATGGTCTTTTATTTCCTCTTATTATCCTACTGTCCTACATATAGGACGGCTGTTTCCCTGAAAGCCTTACATTTATTTTTTTTTCATAATTTTTTTTTATGTTGCATAAGATCTAATAAACTAAGTAATGTAACTTTTTTCAAAATTTTCAGAACATTTTAGTTTCAGGCTAATCTGGGTTAAGCACAACACTATTTTATTATACCACATAAATGATAGTACTTTCATACTGATAATTAAAACAATTCGTGCAAAATTATTCCCTAACCATTCCAAAATATGAAAATGCACAACGTTAATACCTAGGTATTCAAGTTTTAACTTTTGCCGGCTCTCCCGGAGTGCAACCCGTCTTTTTTTTGAAAGAGCTGTCTGTGTTATAGACAAGAAATAATTTGTTCGTTGTACAATTTAAAAAATATTAATGAAACGGTTTTGAAAAAACGCCTCTTATCCCCATACCATAAATCAACTCTTATATTGCAAATGGGAAAGTCTGTTTGTCTGTCTGTTGCGTTTTGTCGAGCGACATTGATGAAATTTTGATACTGAATGCCCGAGTTTAAACGTATCATCCGAGGGTGTTGTTATGAGTCTTTGGAACCGGCTTGTTTGAATAAAAAGAAAATGGTTGGATGTAAAGATAGTTAGGCAGGTATGTAGAAATCGTAACATATGTATATGCATGTATAAACTATGAATATTAGTAGCATTTCAAGTACAAAGCCTTGTAGATTACATTGAAAGACTGAATGGTCTCAATAAACTGAGCTTTCAGAAGCTCATTACAATACGTACGGCCTTTCACCGGTAACAGGACAGGCTTTGGTTATCGAATAATATTACTCCGATTCAATAAATCTAATTTGAACAAATTCTTCAACTGCAATTTGGACTGCGTACTATCTTATTAAAATTTATTTCAATCCATCAACGACCAGAAATGGTTAACTTTTACTTAAATGTTTACAAACTGTTGATTTTTCAACTATTATTAAATATTATTATAAAAAATAGTACCCCGGCAGTGTCTGTCTGGTGCCGTCTGTCGACAGATTCGCAACGAAAGTGTTTATGTGTTATCACTTAAGGTTTTGTCTACATTTGTAGAAATGACAATATTTTCATCGTTTTTAACCAAGGAAAAAGTGATTTCGGACAGGATTTTAACATACACCCTTTCGCTTATCGTTGACTAATGCTGCAAACCGAGTTTCCGAGGATCCGAATCAAGTGGTGAAATTTGAAATTCCTTTCATAACGATATCCTCAAAAGTTATGTCCCATAGCTACACCGTTCTATGCGATACCTACTCTTAAAATATGGATTCATATTTATAATGGCTATAACTTTACGCGAGGATTTTCCCCATTTTAAGCTTGTTAAACAACTCTGAAATAGTATTTATGTATTTTTTTTACCGTTGCGTTGTTGACATATTGCAATGCCAATTAGTGTATTCAGCCATCACAACGCACTCCCCGCTTCCCGCATAGCGAAGGTAATGTCAGGCTATTTATACTAATGTTGTTTAGCTAAAGAGTTTGTTTGTTTGTATGCTTGAATGCGCTAATCTCAGGAACTGCTGATCCGATTTGAAAAACTCTTTCAGTGTTAGATAGCCCATTTTTCAAGGAAGGGTATAAGCTATACAAGGTAAATTTGAAGTACCAAGCAAATTTTGAGAAACGCTTCGAAATAGATAACACTTTTAATCTATGAAAAATTAAAAAAAAGGGGTGTGTTCGATTAACACACGATAAAAGTGAAACTCTCTCTCTCTCTCTCTCTCCTAATCTGTATCAATCTCGATCAATGTCTATCAGTGTCTTTCAATCTATCAATATCTATCTCTGTCAGTCTCTCTATAAGAGACATAGAAAGAAACATGCAACAAACAAACATTACATCTCTAAATAAAGTAAATCGACAAAAGAATGAGATGAATATATAAAATCCTACACATTTTCGTATTTGTGTCTCTTACCTGTTGTTTTTCCGTTGCATCCGGTTTTGAAATCACAACGATTCTACAGAAGTTTCACTTCAAAAAGAAAAAAAATATTTTTTATCTAACGCAAAATACAAGATGCATGGCAATAACGTAAACAAGCATATAACTGATTCCCATCGACCGCAGTAGCATTCGCAGGATGGTGACGTTATGGATTGGGCATGACATAGCGTGACAACAATTGAAGCATTTTGGCGAATTGTTGTTTTAAATGAATGTTTATAAAAGTAAATATTACGATTTGGCAATTACATTTAAACTGCATTACAATTTAAGCCTTTGCCCCCTTATATTAAAATTCGGCTGGTCCTTTCAAAGTACTCCCTGTATATACATACACTCGAATACTCTCTCGCTGGTTCAGTAAGGTAAAAAAAATATCTATGTACTTTCTTTCCGGACAGAGGGGTGCAAATGTACCCCCTTGCACCGTACTGCCCCCATGGCTAGTTTTATTGTCTCCTTAGGGTAAGACCAAACCTGTCATTTATACACACCGAAAATACTACACTACGTAGCTATCTTTTTGCCTGGATTTTGAGCCACATGTGCAAGTATAATAACTTTGCTGCTCTCACCTACATCCATAGTAGCAATAATTAATTATGCCTTATCTAAATATATAAAACAAAGACGGATTTATTACAACACCTATAACTCAAGATCTACTTTTTCGTGGTTTTTGGTTCGTAGGATTTGTCTCCCCCCCGAATAGCAGAATACGTGTTAAAAACAATGAAAACTCGACGAATAAAAAAATAATGAAAGATGAATCATCTTAATATATAAAACAAAAGAAAACGAATGAAGTTATTATTCCACGCGGTCGAAGTCGTAGGCAGAAACTAGTTCCATATAAAATATTAATTTTGAGATATCTTCTAAGATATTCAATGATATCGTTTAGTGGAAACAGTTTTCATATTGTGCGTTTAATTATTATGATAAAAAATGTATTTAATTTAACAATAATTACTACAGTATCTGTCTGATATCTTTACTCAACAAACATGACGGAAAATGAAATAAATCAATGAAGGTTAATCTAGCCTGTTGTACTGTTCTATGTTTTCATTTTACGCAATAATCAGTTATCCACAGTAACCACACGAATCTGCCGATGGCAAGAGATAACCGTGGCCCTTGACAACATTAACCGTCCGCACTCTACCACCAGTGACAGTCTACGGATATTTATTGCTGCTGCCATAATGATAATGTTTGGCATTATCTTGTACCGATGAGGTAGCTGGTAGAATCGTACATTAGTCGTAACACCTGGGCCACATAACAGCGATATACCTATATTTTATTATGTTTGTTAATCTTATTTTATCCTCAAATACTTTTCTTTGTTAATAACATATCTTTGATAACTTACACAAGGGTAATCAATATTATTAACATGAACAATGCAACTTAAGTCATGGACAATTATACCATAAATTGAGTGCGTACTTTTACTACAACATTGGAACTAAGATATATATAATGGTAGACAGAATTTATTAATGGAGACAGACACGGAAGACAGCAGACTCGAATGCTATTATGAACAGTTGTAATATGATGATTAACTTCGTAGCTTGACGTTTCGTGATACTATTTGTAACAATAATTTAAGGATACAAAAAAAAGTATCTTCACGCCCATATCCCCGAAGAGGTAGGCAGAGGCACAACCAGGGCACCCACGACTAGCCGAAGACACTAAGTCCCACAATGCGATAGGTGGCAAGCCTATCGCCAACCGGGCACATTTCCAATCCCGACCAACATTTTTTTATTAGAAAATTGGAAAAATCCCATTTTTCTTTTTGTTGGCCGACCCGGGATTCGAACCCGGGACCTCGTGCAGTCAAGTCCAACACCCGGACCGCTAGACCACAGAGGCGATACACTTACTCTTAAGGATACACTTACTCTTTTTTCAGTTGAGACATTTTTCGAATATTGTTTTAGGTTAATTTTTTATATGTCCGCGAAAACATAAATATATCGAACAAGAAATAAAAATTAACAATAATGTAAAGATGTATTTTAATGTAAGAAGCTCCAGAAAACCCTATTCTACATTATGATCTAGTCTGTAAATTGGTATGCCATTTTTATTCTGATTTATTTGTTACTGTCCTGACGCCTAAGTTTTAGATTATGTATTAACAAATACCATATTAATTAATACACTGTAAATTTGTTTTGGCCATCGGTACACTGAACAATAGTAATTCATTCAGTTTTGTCATTTATGCCTTTCCAGTAGGCGAGATAATATCAATAAGTCTCGACTTTTCTTCTTCGTTCTACAACCCCAATCCCAGTCTAACAGAGGTCAGAGAGAGTCTAAATCTGTTTGTAATAAAATAAACATGCAGAAATATTGCTTAAGACTTACGCCAAGAATAAGATGATCAATTTTAGATAACACATCATTACTCAAAGCTATTTTCAATCGAATTTTTCTCATTTTGTATTTTTAACTTTGAGACTAGAGGGCGTTCGCAGTTGTTGACGTTCGTTGATCTACTTTAATTTGTTTTGACATTTGCCACGTTTACGTAGGAGTGAAAAATTTACTTACTGTTTTAACGGAGACTAATAATTTAAACACATTAATAATGCAAAAACCGACTCTAATTGAAATATTACATCATCAAGTAAACAAATATACGCAATATTAAGTATAAGTCAAACAAACTGTGCAAGGCTTTTGATCAAAGTTATTTAATATCAAACGAAAACTTTAATCGCCTCTGTGGTCTAGCGGTTCAGTTGTTGGACTTGACTGCATGAGGTCCCGGGTTCGAATCCCGGGTCGGGCAACAATAAGAAAATTGGGTTTTTCCAATTTTCTAATAAAAAAATGTTGCTCGGGATAGGATATGTGCCCGGTTGGCGATAGGCTTGCCAACTATCACATTGTGGGACTTAGTATCTTCGTCTAGTCGTGGGTGCCCTGGTTGTGCCTCTGCCTAGCGCTTCGAGGATATGGGCGTGAAGATACTTTTTTTTTAAAAAACTTTAAAGTTACCCGAAGTTTTAACTTTCTTAAAAAACTAACTAATGAAAAGCTCTGAGGTTAAGCATACTAAAAAAATTGAGATAAATTTATAATATGATAGTAATTCTAAAATACAACTTATATCTTCAACACTTCAAATTAGGTGTCTTCGCTCCGCAACAAAAAAGTGTTCGAAAGGGTACGTAAGGAAGTTTGGAATAGGTCTAGGACTTCTACTACATGTTGAACAGATGTAAGAGTTTTAATCGTCTATGTAGTTGGTAGTGATTTTAGCAGGGATAGAAAGTAGTCCGTGGATGTAGAAAGAAGAGTGTTTTCTGGTAATAGCGTGAGTGGTGTGCTGTTTTTTTCTCAAATTTACTTTAAAGCAGCCTTTCCCAAAGTGGGCGATAACGCCCCCTTGTGAGCGCTGGAAGCCTCTAGGCTTCCAGCGCTCGTAGGGGGGCGGTATAAATCTTGAAAAAAATGTTTTTTTTTAAACTAGGCGCAACAAATATGTTATTGAGGTTATTGACAAGAAAAAAACGAGGGGGGGGGGCGCTACAAAACAACTGATTTTCAAAGTGGGCGTTACATGAAATAAGTTTGGGAACATCTGCTTTAAAGCATAAGAGCATTCATCCATGCGGTCATAATGAGAGCGCTACGGAAAATCTGAAATGTTACGCTCGATAACCGAATTCGTAACAGTGAGATACCATAAATACTGAATTTAAAATAAATTGTTGGTATCAAAATGTGAAAGGACATGCACCACTGGTTCGGTCATATGGACAGGATGACAGCAAGTCTGAATAGGTATAGGTAGGTACTTGGGAGACCTAGGTTGACATTCCACTATCAAACAACTCTAATTTTATCTGAATATGGTGTCAAGAGTGAGTTTTGGCGCCATCGAGAGAAAAGATGGTCGAAGTTTTTTCATAATTATTGAATTTCGTGTTGATATTGAGTGAAATTAGTCAATTTTGGTGGCATTTTGTACAATTTTGTTCAGTGAAAGTGCACAAATGAAATAATCATAAAGAAATTAGCGTATCGTGTATTTCCTGGTTGCCGCCAAATCTCATTACATGAGCTTGAGTAAACAGGCCACCGCTTTACCCAAAAGCCTGACTTGACTTCCTGGCGACTTATGACTGATGACTAATTAAAATTAATTGAAATTGATATAAAATTTTATGCAAATTTCTACTTGACTAATGGCTAAATACTAACGTGAAGGCCAAAACCTAAAGAAAGGAAAGGTGTCAAGAGTCTCTCAAACCGGCGTGTTTGTATTAAAATTACTTACCATTACACATTACTTACATTAGGAACATTACTTATCGTTGACACAATAACATACTCATATATTATCCTACTAAGATATTTTAATAATTATAATTGTACCTGTTTTTTTTTACACACTTTATTAGTATATTTTTATTTATTCGTTCTAAGTATAGCTATAGTTAATTGTTTTGTACACGATGCCTTCCATTTTATTTTCACAGCTTAATTTTTTTTTGGGTTGGCTGGAAGAAATTTCTTTAGTTAGAGATAAGCTCGCCTTTTGTGCATTTTTAACTTCTCGTGTATTTTGTGTATTTTAGTTTTTGTGTGCAATAAAGCGTTAAATAAATAAATAAATAAATAAAATTGTAAGGAATGTAGAGGAAGCTAGGTAGGTTTGCAAGTATCGTGATATTGGCAATCGGTATTCTCTGTGCTCGTAGGGGACTTTGTGTGAAGATATCTATCTATGTATATGTATATGCTCATAACATAACGCTTAATTAAAACGCAATGACCGGGAGAGAGATGTACGCTGTATTTTATCGGACCGGGTAAGCGTATGCCAAGTCTAGATATAGGAAGCGTAATCGGTATAGTAATAAGTAAAATCATAATGATAATATGACCGATTCGTTGAGGGGTTAGCGCCACGCCTGTCTTTTCTTACGATTCTCGCCACGCCTATCTTTCCTTACTATTTGTGAGGCTTGAGTTCTTTACCCGACTGGAGCAAACACTTTAAATAAATCATTTCTAAAATTTCTATAAATTTTAAAGA
>NJDC01003774.1:28750-47182 GCA_002245475.1 Calephelis virginiensis
TACCTACTAAGTAAGATTGAACATACTTACATACTTTTCGATAGGTTTCGGTTAAAAAATAATGTACACGTATTATGGTTTGACAAAACAAGAAAGACAGTGCGTTATGAACGGATGCGACTTATCGGAAGCCAAGACCCCAAATATATCCAGTTCCAAACGACAAAACACACTCACACACACACACACACACACACACACATACACACACGCACGCACGCACGCACGCATGCACGCACGCACGCACGCACGCACGCACGCACGCACGAATGGCTGAACGGATTCGTCTGAAAGTTGGAACACAGATATATAGTGACTTTAACATATAGGCTACTTTTAATTCCGATCGCACAAAGGGTTGCTGTGAAAACGTGGGCGAAGCTGCAGGTGACAGTTGGTATTTAACAATTTAACTGAAGATGATTAGTTGTTGTCCACGGTTTCACCCGCGTGTTTGACATCAGCTATCTCATGGGAACTCGTTGAGATATCAAAATAAAAATTAGCCCGATAACTTTTCATAATATGCTTCTTCTATGCTAAAATTGAATAACGTATTTGTTATTTTTCATTACAGGTGGTTTGTAAAAACTGTAAAATATACAATCTTTTTATGGAGAAACACTGGAAATCACGTAGTAAAATTGGCCATGGATATATCTAGGTTTTGTCAAAGATGAGGGGGGTGCAAATAAAATTTAAAACTAGATAAAAAGAAATTGTAGTAAAACTGCAAAACTGATTACAACAAATTGCTGTAGGTCATGATTTATGCATGGCAGAATTTTATTTCCGGCGCGCCATCGTCGAAGTACAACTCAAACTACTGGTGTTATTGTGATAAATTTTAGATGGGATTCCATAAAATCATGATTTACCTTCCGAAACCAGAACCGTCAAAATTTGTTCATTATTGTTTGTGTAACCACACAACAAACATAGAAAAGCATACAACAGTCGATTTATTAAATTGCTTTTTTTAAAGTCCATTAAAATGTTTTTTAGTTTATTGCAACTTTTTATACACATTCACTACATCGGACTGTTAAAAAGTATAGACGAGGCAAAGCGGTTGCAAAAGTGAAGCAAGTAATTTGAAGATGATGTGATTCTTCTTCTGTTTTTATATTTATAAAATCTTGGCTAATTCACATGGATTTTACAAAACTATATGTGTTGTTAAAATGAAAACATCTATTTAAAAATTAAAAAGGTTATCAGCAAATTATATTACGCTTTTCATACTTTTTTTTTGAAAATTAGTCAAAAATAATTGTACCTACATAAAAAATATTATATAAATTTTGTCAAAATTATGGCCTAAAATGTAAATAGTATTACTATCTATTGCATCAATTTCTTCCCTTACCTGGAATCGTCCCTGGGCCTGGTATACGTATGATGTACGAAATGTTCACTAGATGAACCCATTTTGATCAGTTTTATGATAAACAGTTTATTTGAATTTGATGTTTCTCATTTAGGTACGTACAATGGAATTAAATGAAGATGAAATGCAATTAAAGTCCTAGATTTTTTAATTTTATGGATTTAAGCTTAAGCAACGATTATACGATTAACATCATTTAGCCAAGTTAATTAATAGAATCTATAAGAAACTTCAAGCGTAAAGCTGTGTATGTATATTTATATATTTATGTGTGTATGTATGTTAAAATATCAGGGAGAATACATCTTGAATAGGTATATATCGTATTGTATTACGTAAAGGCGTAAAATAAGTCCGTGCAAAGTTACTCATTAAAGACCTTTGTGCCAGAAAACAGTTTGAAATTCTAAGTATAACACATTTACAAACAAAAGCTATTCAGAAATCATACATTTTTATTAACCCTACATAAAACTACAATAAAGTGTCTACTAAACACGCAATACCGATATTATGTAGTTTGTTCACGAGGCGACCCAATCAAACCCAAGGAATGTTGACCGATTACCACTTAAACGTGAAAATTTGACCACTCAAAGGTTCACGCGATGTTGTTTTTAACTTATTTATTGAGTCGTTTTTGAAGTTGGCATCAACACCTCTTTGGTCGAGAGGTTAGCGGACACGCCTAGTGACGATTGTGGACGGAAACCGGGTGGCTGTGAGATGGATTGAGGCGGCTGTGCTTCGTGATGAGGGTTATTATTAAGGTTATTTCCAGTTCAACATAGTTGCCACTTCTATTCCATGGATGAATGAACAAAATGTGTCTTGGGGCCAGTATTTCAGACGAGGTAGGCGGAGGCACAACCAGGGTACTTACAACTAGCCGGAGACAATCAAGTCTCACAATGAGTTAGGTGGCAAAACTATCGCCAACCGTGGTATAGCTAATTCCAAGCAACGTTGTTTTTATTAGAAAATTTGAAAAACACACTTTCGTTTTGTTGCCCAACCCTGGGATTGAACCCGGAACCTTATGCATTTAAGTCCAACATCGAACTGCTAGACTACATAGTCGATTTTCTTCATTCTAACGGATAAGGTGTAGCATTTAAATTAAATATTTTTAAAACGTCACAAAATTAAATCCAGTAGAGAAAGAAAGAGGCACGTAACAATAAAATAAGAATTAAAGAAACTGAAAAAAATAGCTTGAATTTCATTACTACTTCATCTCGGTAAACAAAATCATTTAACCACAATAAAACGTACCACAATAAAATATGTATGAAATAACGAAAAATTTATTCATTTAGCAGAAACTAAGTTACAAACTATTAATACAATTTTCTAGCCCCCACACTACACTGAGCATGTAGTGTGGGGTAGCACAAAACCACATTCTTATTTTGATAAAATGTATATGAAATGAAATTAAATGAAAATTATTTATTTGCGGAATATGTGTGTTAAAAAGTTGTTATAAAGATAATTAAGAATACAACATATTCTACCACATTGTGGTGTGCAAATATTTAGTCAATTTTATATATATATGATAACACCTCAAAATCATGACCAGTCTTCCCAAAACAAAACCATCGAAGTCTGTTCGTTATTAGCGAGTAGTTCTAGTATTTTGAATTGAAAAATTCGTATTGAGAATCTTAAAGTCCATTAATTAATCAAATTATATGAAGGTCTTGTTTTTAGGTCTGTAATTCTGGAAGCAATTCGGCTCGAAGATCCAATGATTATAGGTATACTAATTCAAAGTAGACCGTTTACATAAGACATTTAGGGATTGCAATCCAGCAAAAGGTGACCACGAATTCTGCTTTTATCGATCTGCCAGCGGGTCCAGCGCCTCAATTAGCACTATCAACTAGTGGGAGGTTATGGGCTGTGTTATCTCTTACTAGCTGCTACCTGCGGCTTCGCCCGAGTTTTCACAGAAACCCGGTGTGCGATCGGGATTTAAAATAGCCTATATGTTAATCCAGGTCACAATCTATCTGTCTTCCAAATTTCAGACAAATCCGTTCAGCCATTCGAGCGTGAAAGAGTAACAAACATCCATACATCCATACTTACAAACTTTCGCATTTATAATATTAATAGGATTAGTTATTCATAAATTGTCCCTCAAGAACGAATTTTCAAAGGTTGTTACCACAGGATAGTGGTATAACTAAGATATCTTAGTTATACTTACTAAAAAAACATAAAAAGATAATGATGTCACCAGATAGGATATTATGATGCATTGGCGGGGTGGAGTGAGAGAGAAAGAGAAAAGTATTATACACTACTCGCTTGTGTATACGGCTGTCGCACCTGCGCACGTCTCAATTAACGGTTTTATTCCACCCATTTTTTCTTACGGTTTTTACTATCACATTTTATTCATTTCGGCCGCGCAGCAATATCCTTATCTCCTCCAAGGCTGCTGCGATGAACTTCGTTCCAATAAAACGGTTATTTTGTTTTGTTGTTGTTAGGAGTAAGTAAAACTATTAAACAATGCCAAAAACTTATACTTATAGAAAATAAAAGATTGGTGCTGATTAGTTGGTTTAGTTTAAGTTTTTAAATATAACGTATCCTATTAATATTATAAATGCGAAAGTTTGTAAGTATGGATGTATGGATGTTTGTTACTCTTTCACGCTCGAATGGCTGAACGGATTTGTCTGAAATTTGGAAGACAGATAGATTGTGACCTGGATTAACATATAGGCTATTTTTAATCCCGATCACACACCGGGTTTCTGTGAAAACGCGGGTGAAGCCGCAGGTAGCAGCTAGTTTAAATATAATCCCGATGTCTCGATATGCCATATGTTAAGTAAATAGAATGTAATTATTTCTGGAAAAAAAGCACGAACTAATCTAATTTCATATTAAGTTTAGTGCGTGTAAAATAGGTATTAATCAAAACTATGAAGTTTTATAAACATTTAGAAATACAGGCAAATATTAAAGATACTTATACACTCCCTAGCTGAAATCACAATCAAAATTGTGACCAATAAACATACTTGACTATTGCAGAAGCAATAGCAGACAGATAGTGTTATTTCATTTAATTGTCAAAAAGTTTTTCATGGCAAGGACGAAACATTTTTGTCTATTCTATGCTTAGGATTTTAAACTTAATTCGTCGCGAATTAATAACATTTTAAATTATTTATACGGGATACTCACGATCTCTTTTTATTTTATTTGTCGATATTTCGGCCTAGTTGCATAGGCCGTGGTCACGACGGGACTGCGGCGGCGAGCTGTAACTTTTGACAGGAGAATCTACTGACAGATGAGCCTGTCAACCCTCCGTCTAATTCTTCTTTTTTGAACGTCCTTGTCACTATCATTTCTGGGCACTATATCGCGACACACAACACTAACTATGTCCCTACACTTTACGGCACTTTTTGTATTTATAGACCGGCACCGACCAACAATTGGATCCCACGCCTGGGCCAACTTAAAACCGTCTTCCCTATTGAAATTATTTGGTGTATTTCGAATTTCAATAGCTTCACGTACTAGGCGAGGAATGTAGTGGGATTCTGTAGAAACTATTTGTGGATTATGTATGTGTAAAATATCGACAAATAAAATAAAAAGAGATCGTGAGTATCCCGTATAAATAATTTAAAATGCTATTCTATGCTGTTGACATTAACAATTGGATTTTATTGGGATCTGTGAAATTCGCATTAGCTATATCATATAATAACATCCAACAATAGTCATGAATAACGAAGTTCCTAATCGGTTCAATAAAACTGCTCTCGTTTGTTTGGCAATCGTTATAAATAACAAAGTTGCTTATCTGATTATCAGAATAAAATTGCTCATTCGGTAATCCTAATTAATGAACGTTACCTGACGAGTTGGTTTTGTTCTAAATTGCTTATTTGAGATAACGGGAAGAACTCTCGGAACTGCAACCAAACGGAAAAGTGAGTTCGTATCTACTGGGTTTTATTGTTATAGTACCCTTTTAACGCCTTCATTTCTTCAAGAAGATTCAAGATGTAAAACTTCGATTTTAAGATATAAGACGTTTCAAGTCCGTATTCTTCCTGCGACAAAAATCCGGTTATATTAACATAGTAATCGATTTTTTAAACACAGAAAGGCAAAGAAGTTTAAAAAAATAATTGTTTTTTTGTCCGTCCTGGTGGTATATAAGAAAGTTAAACCAAACTGAGATTAAAATATGTTTTTTTATGATATTGGAAGGCAAAGAAGCAAACGGATTTCCTGGTGGTAAGAAATTCTCGCCGCCTAGAGACACCAAAGGTGGTAATGGTGCGTTGCCAACCTTAGGCCGGGATGTTAGGCCTCGAACAAAATTAAGTTTACCAGCTACCTTACCCTCCAGGCCGGAACACGTCAACGCCAAGCACTGACGTTATGGCGGCAGGAATAGATCAGGCAGTGGTACCTATCCGGGCGATTTGCTGCAAAACTCTACCACCTAGTAGGATGTCACGGTATTAGTGACGGCCTTTGCTCGCCTTTTAGGAGCTGCCTGGCAGGAAGGCAGGTGGTCTATTATACAAAGGAGCCCGGACCAACATGGGGATTATACGTTTGTAAGTTTGTTAGCTGCTCTATACTGCAATCTAATAACAACAAGCACTAATATTAGGTCGATACTATAGGGTAAAGTTGTGGCAGGAATTTAGACGAGGCATTGCAGCTTTTTGCAACTTGTTTTGATCGATATCCAATTATTTCTAGTGTTAGTGCAGGTCTTCTACGTAGAATTGACTATCTGTCTTCTAGTCTGACTGCTCTTAAGAGGCGAGCAAATGTTTTATATAATTACCAACAAGGCCACAGTGGTGGAGTGCTATGCAGAAACTTGCCCGGGTTGGGATCCACCGCAACACAACTACTGACAAGCCGACGGACGTCCAGTCGACTTTATAATTACTTTTTTGAGAAATGATTTTTAAAGAGCATAAGTACATGGAATACACAAGATCGGCATAGTTTGTATAAATGTATTTATATTATAATATAGCTCAGCGTTAGATATTATTGATATTTTGTAAGAACCAGTACGGGATAAACTCAATAATTATTGAAAGATTTTTTACACATTTTAACACATAAGTACCTACCTACATAGAATATAATTTTACCAATATTAAGATGTTTATATTATGGTTTTTTGGAACAAAGTTCCTTACAGCAGGCTTGAAGGAGATAGTGAATTTGCTGCGCGACCGAACTGAAATAATGTGGCTGAAAAAAACGTAAGAAAAACCGTGGAATAAAACCATTAAATGAGACGTGCGCAGGCGTGATAGTCACTGCGCGACCGAACTGAAAAAAATGAGATTGTAAAAACCGTTAGAAAAAGTGGGTGGAATAAAACCATTAAATTAGACGTGAGCAGGCGCGACAGTCATTTACACAAGCGAGTAGTGTATAATATCTTTCTCTTTCTCCCCCACTCCACCTCGCCAATTCATAGTATATACGCATGAATTGTGTCGATTCTACATTAGCCTAAGGAAATTCGTTCCTACCTGGTGTCCCACGACACTAATTCCCACGTAATTTCTTGTAATTTCATTGAAATAAATAATTTTAACTTTAGGCAACTTGACTAAATATCTTACAGACTATCGCATTAACATGGTCCTACGATGAACCGACGCTGATGATATAAATTGCGCGTTGTTATGAGTGGTTGCATAAATAATTAAATGTCAGATATAATTTGTTTTCTTTTTTGCTATAACTTAGACTTTGCTTCAACATAGTTCGTCTTATTAAAAACAAACGGTAGTTTCTTTTCAGTTTACTTCAAATCCGACTTTGATTGTAATTACGCACATCAAACATTGGGCATTTTTAATGATGATAGAGTCACTCGGAACGTTTAATAAATTTCAAATTAAGTATAAAAATATTATTAAAATCGGTTCGGATTGACGAATGGAATGACAGAGAAAACGAGTAATACATGTATCTAAGTACATTAAAAAATACTAATAGGAGTCCAACATGTAACCTCCACGTTTTTTAAAATCGATTAAAAATGTTGATAATTCATACCTAGTATTGCTTTTTCTTTCAATATGATGATTCGAATTTAATCCAAATTAATACTACGGTCACAATGAAAAAATACTTGCGAATCATATGTAATCATATCATATATAACCTACCTTCTAGTGCCAGGGAACTCTTTAAAAAACGGATATATCACTAGGTTCCCCTGAAAAAAATAATTAAAAGACGAGAAATAATCAGCCTTAATTTTTGATATTTATGATGTCAAGGAATGGGAAAATCAGAAAATTCTGGAAGTTAATTGCATTGATTTAATTAAAAAAAAGATGTCAATTCGATTTTCGAAATAGCAAATAGCTACAGGTGCGCGATGACCTATCCGACGAACGGACGACACAGCGTATCATACAGCAGTTGCTTCGCGCATTTCGCGGCGAATACATGTCAGGTGGAGTTATCTATTCGATATTAGATTCGACAGGCGTTCGAGAAAATGTCGAATACTGTGGTAATTCAAACTTATGTGAAACGTGTTGAGTGATTTTAAAAATGTCTCTATGGATTAAGAGAATTTAAGGGATCTGTGTTGGTTACAACTTGTGACTTGTGTAAAAAAGTGATTTTGTAACTTGTGTGGAAGTTTTGAGACGACGACGGAAAAGTTAAATTAAATCTGTAATAAAAGTACAGGTAAATAATTTACGGTTTTTTAAAGTATGAATGAATGATATCTTATTTCAATGTTTGTTTCGTTTATCATTTTTATACAGGAATCAAGATTAAGGTTATTTGTTTGTGGTTGCCAGATTTTTGTAAATTAATGTAAAATAAATCGTAAAATCAAAATCTCAAAACCCTACCGCATCATGGTTTTAAAAATTTATATCATCCAAATTAAACCGGGACCTCACAGGCACCTTCCGTGTAATGAATTGGGTTTATACCCATATTAATATTAATATATTAACGTAAATAAATATATCATGTACCTACCTATTTGTATGAAATAAAATAATAATATTTTAGCTAGTTGGCTTGCCATTACAAGTTTAATTTGTAGAACAGCAACGGCATTAAATATCTTTATCTGAACATTTCTTTTTTATCAGAAATAGATATGTATTTTTGCTTCAACACAATATTTATGCAACAAAACAATAAAAATTAAATAAATATAAAGTACCTAATTTTTGAGTTTGGAATAATCCCAACAGACATTCAGTACAGACACAGTTCTTTTACGAATTTAAATTATAAATTTGTCCATTATCCAATCAGATTGTTATATGTTTAATCCTATCGATATGATAAATTAGTCTAAACTAAGTAGGTAGATACCTATGTCCTCGATAAAAAAATTTCGTTAAATGTTTTTCTAATACCTACTTGCCCGATTCAAATTTGATTGAATACCTACGTACTTATTATAAAATCGTAAAAAAACCTTTGTGCTGTTGGTATGATTCTGGAAGTCTAAAAACTACTGAATTTCATGAAATTTTAGATATATATTAATTAAAAATATATTTCTTGTTTTATTCGAAATCGCTCTTATAGGCGCTGAGGTAAATTTGATATAGGGAGGAAAAACAAGGAAAGTTGAAGTAATTAACTAGTTCTAATAGACAAGTAGCTAATAAAGATGAATTATTAATGAATTTAATCACAATAAAGACTCGTTCTGTCCTGAACGATATCAATCAGTTAATAATTTCTTTGAACAGGGAGGTAGCTGGTAGATATGTTGCGCATCATCATGATTGTGTGGATGGAAAGCCTCGTCGTGGCATCTAATACAATATCGAATCTTAAAATAGGACACTACATAGAAAAATAGTTATTTAAAGTTATAGTTAGGTACTTCTTTCTACAGGAAAGGAGCACACACAAAATCCAACGGACAATGCTATGTAGGACACTCGCCTCTCTTACTTTTGTAATATAATTTAAAGATAACAAATTAAACACCTTTTATATCAAATATTAAAAATGCGATAAAATCGTTTAAAGATTTGTCCCCACGACAAGTTAAGCAAACAAACAACGAATAAACAGACGAACAAGAGTTAGATAAATTACTATTTTAGATCACATCTAGGTACCAAAGAATAAAATATTTTTTCTGTCTTCACGGTAATGGAACATCTCTTATAGTTTTGTACAATGTACGGACAAGCCTAAGTCCAGATTTTAATTTTGCGACGTTACATCCTTATTTTTATATATATTTCTACTTCAACTACCTATGCTGATACCCGTTAAGCATAGCTTAGATTTTTACAGGGACAATAAAATATAACGTTTATAAACAAAATGTAGTGGTCTCCTCCAATTATTTGTCTTTGGAATATCTTCTACGTACATATTGTTTCTGACGGCCACAGCCACAATTGGAATTCCTGGCATAGACACATCGAGCGACGTTTAATTTCGTGGTCATCTGCAACTGAACGCTAAATTGGCATCCGATAAGATTGGTGTGCTCAGCACGAAAAAACAGCTTCTCAGACGAGCCCATGGTACACAATTCTGTATGATGCAACTTGATACTGTTTATAGCCCCAGCTCAGTATCAGCTCCATCCATTTGACTGTAATGTACCATTACAAATCAGCTTGAAACGTTGACTTTTTTGTATAAATGTTAGGTACTTCCGCTAGCTACTAATTACCGTGATTAATTATACTCGTAGTAAAAAGTAAGTATCTTCACACCCATATCCCCGAAGCGGTAGGCAGAGGTACAACCAAGGCACCCACGACTAGCCGAAGACACTAAGTCCCACAATGTGATAGGTGGCAAGCCTATCGCCAACCGGGCACATTTCCAATCCCGACCAACATTTTTTTTTAATTAGAAAATTGGAAAAATCCAATTTTCTTTATGTTGGCCGACCCAGGATTCGAACCCAGGACCCCATGCAGTCAAGTCCAACACCCGGACCGCTAGACCACAGAGGCGATTACTCGTAGTAAGTACAGTAATTTTTTTTAAATAGTAAATATAGTTGTTTGATCAAACACCCGACGAATACCGTAGTCAGATCTTCTCTCACAGATCAAATAATACCCACATCATCTCGATACATAGTGATCGTGTATCGTGCGTTTTTATGAACTTTTTTGCTTCGCATTACACCTTTGTAAAACCAGTCGGCAACGGTAACTTTTAAAAGACAATAACTCAGGAACCTTCAAAAAAGCTTACTCATACTCGAAAGGTCGGCAATCTAAATTTGATACGTCTGGAGTTGCTACTGTTCATGGGTGTTACAGAGCACTTTCTATCACTCGAGTGCCTCACTAGTTCGAGTCTACCTGACTATTTCTAAGATTAGCATCTTCCTTTGTAACTTTTGAAATCAGGGTAGTTCTTGTTATTTAATAAAAATATTCATTGCTATACTCTAAGTCTGCAATGATTGGATAAATGAAAAGTGTTTGAAAAAGATATTTAAAAAGTCGCTATCAACGAGTATATAAGTACTACGTAATAACAGGCGGGACTTCCATAGATAGGTACATAGCAAACCTGAATTTGTATAAGGTTTACTTGAAAAATTATAACCCGAATAATTTGAAAGTAAGTCTAAAGGCATTTAGATATAAGGCAACTAGTGTCATATGATTTGGGCGAATAAAAAACATAGCAAACTTATTTTTTTCATTTTTTTTATACGAAAGTTGCGTCAAACTGGTCGCTATTTTATGACTAAATGTTACAACTGCTTAAGTACCTACATGATTTTCCGTATCGTATATCTATATCACATTATTTTTACTTCTAATTAATAAAAAAAACAGAAGGGCTTTAAGGAATTAACCAATTTTTTTGGGTTTTCCGTTTTAAGAGAATGTGATTTTTAGATACCTTAAATATCGCGTATCTTTTTACTTACATTGTTTTTTTATTTTTATGATATTGGAAGGCAAATAATCAGGTAGATTTCCTGATGGTAAGAAATTCACGCCGTCTAGAGACACCAAAGGTGGTAATAGTACGCTGCCAACCTGAGGCCGTGATGTTAGACCTCGAGAAAAAGTAAGTTTACCGGCTCGGCTACCTTATCCTCCGAACCGAAACACTTTTTTTTTGTGGCGGCAGAAATAGGTAAGGCAGTGGTACCAATCCGAACGAGTCGCTGCGACGCTCTACCACCTATTCAGATGTCACGGTGTTAGTGAAGGTAAGTCAGTGCTCGCCTTTTACGAGTTGCCTGGCACAGGAAGGCAGATGGTCTATTCTGCAAAGGAGCCCGGACCAACACGGGGAACACAATATTGAATTTAGAGTCAGTTATTTGCCACTTTACTGTATAAAGTTAGTATTGGAAAGATTGTGAACGAACTTAATATTTAATTTATAGACCTATTTCAAAACAACTAGACCAGTAGGAGCCAAGATATCTTCAATTGAATAAGTACCGGTCTGATAAGACGTGGGCGAAGCCAAGAGCAGCATCTAGTTACATTATATTTTGTCAAAAGTACAAAGGAGTTTTAATATTCAGAGACTGTTTGTCAATTTATGCTAAACAGAATAATGTTAATGTGTAATTGTGCCTACCTAACGTTTACTTATTAGTGAGTGACGTCAGAGTTCTAGTTTTTTATCACTACAGTTTTATACAAGATTTATTTATAACAGTGCCCTCTATTGTAACACGCAGGAAAACTGCTTTGGATTTTCCACGATTTTATGATTTTTAAATTTTAAGTAACAGTAAACAAAACTTTGTGTTTTTATAACAGTGTATAGGAAGGTAAACATATATTTATTGCATACTAAAATGCATAGTATACTTATATATAACTAACAAAATTTGACTTGAAGCGAGGATCTTTATCTATCTATCCCTTCAAATTGGAGCAAAATATTATTTTGTAGCTACAATAAAGAAGCGGTACCTAGAAAACAAAGATTATTAAAAAAAATTGTCTATCCGTTTTGCAAAAAAAGTTGGACCATACAATGTGACGTCACAAATCCGCCATTTTGATTTTATTTCATTTTTAATGTTATCACGCGAGCTAACGAGATAGGTCTAACGATACCCCACGAGGTACGTTATCGTGACCTCTACGTTCTTTAAGCTGTTAATAAGCAATATCAGGGAAATATAAATCTGCAAAGTTGTGTCTTGTGAAGTTGTGACATTACGAGTTAAAAAAGTTGCTTAAGATTAAACTGTTCACGACCTATATAAAACGAGTCTAGGATGACACCCCGGTCACGCTAAATTCTAATTCATTATTTTTTGACGGTTGACATTTTAAAACAAAACACAGAGTTTCAAGAGCCCCGGGCTTTTACTTTCCATTAAAATAGGTGTCAGTTTACTTCATTAAAATTTTCTTTTAAGTCTTAAAGTTTTGGAAGTACGTACAATAGGATTTTAAACTTAAATCGTCGCGAATTAATAACATTTTTAATTATTTATACGGAATACTCACGATCTCTTTTTACCCTTACTTTTTTTTACTTTTTTTTTACTTTTAACTAGGCCGAAATATCGACAAATAAAATAAAAAGAGATCGTGAGTATCCCGTATAAATAATTAAAAATGTACGTACAATAGTTACATTTTTCCCCTGTTAATTATGTTATAGTATGTGTAACACAATACATGTGTGCTTATGAATTAAAAACAGTCTGAGGGTGACAACACCACTTTGCTGTTAATGTAAAATAGGCGGCTTGTATTTTTTTACTATTGAGAAATTCGTCTGATTGTCTGTCTTTCTAGAACAAAAATATTTTCTATGGGATAAATAAATATCTCTGGACAAGTTACACAAATTAAATCTAACAAGCAAAGCAAGCTTGTGTTCTGGTTGTTAGTCAACGATATTCATACAAAGAAATACTTAAATAGATACCAGAATAAATTTAATAAACACCCAGACCCGGAAATGCAGTTATCTAAATGTTCATCACACAAATGCAAGCTTCCATCTCGAATCGAACCCGAGCCTCGCGGTTGATTAGTATTAGGCGTGTACGCCAGCCACTCGACTAACGTGGCGGTCAAAGATAAAGATATTTTTTTTATCTTAAACATAACAACCTCAGGTTGGCAATGCACCATTACCATCTTTGGTGTCTCTAGGCGTCGTGAATTTCTTACCATCAGGAAATACGTCTGCTTGTTTGCCTTCCTTTATCATAATAATCGCCTCTGTGGTCTAGCGGTCCGGGTGTTGGACTTGACTGCATGAGGTCCCGGGTTCGAATCCCGGGTCGGCCAACATAAAGAAAATTGGATTTTTCCAATTTTCTAATAAAAAAATGTTGGTCGGGATTGGAAATGTGCCCGGTTGGCGATAGGCTTGCCACCTATCACATTGTGGGACTTAGTGTCTTCCGGCTAGTCGTGGGTGCCTTGGTTGTACCTCTGCCTACCTATTCGGGGATATGGGCGTGAAGATACTTTTTTTTATCATAATAAAAAACTTGAAATCACTTCAAGTGGCGGTGATTGGTGTGCTTCCAACCGTAGGTTAAAAATATAAGGCTATATGTTAACAAATATACCTACAATACCTCCTAGAACAGACAATTCTAAGCAATCGCGACAGTAATTTAACTGAATAAAAATATATTTACGCCCATGTCCCCGAAGAGGTAGGCAGAGGTACAACCAGTGCACCCAACGCTAGCCGAAGACACTTATGCCCGATTTCACCAACAGCCCCTATACTTTAGGGGCCCTTTTAACGTTACTTACGGGACTGTTTCAATATAAAACCGTCCCCTAAAACACGTTAAAAGGTCCCTTAAATTTAGGTGCTCTTGGTGAAATCGGGCATAAGTCCCACAATGTGATAGGTAGTAAGTCTATCGCCAACCGGGTAGGTACACAACCAACCCCGAGCAACATATTTTTTAATAGAAAATTGGAAAAACCGCATTTTGTTTTTGTTGCCCGGCCCGGGAATCGAACCCGAGACCTCATGAAGTCCAGTCCATCACCAGGACCGCTAGGCCACAAAAACGACATAACTTTTTATTAACTTTTTTATTAACTGAATACCTACAATTTCTATTATAATTTAGAAATCTAAATTAGGTGTTAGATTATTACACCAGCCAGAGATGGGTTCGTCACATTCTTAACTAGGTATATAGATTAAATAAAATAACTTACCAACCTGTCAAATAAAATAACTAATAATATTAAAAAATCAGTCCTTTCAAGTATATTTTGTAACAATTAAACCGTTTAAAATGTTAATAAACAAGTTTTGATAAAAAAAATCTAATTAAGTATGTAAAAATTACCTAATAAAACAAGTTTCATCCTTTTTTATTTTTTGTCCATCTAATATGTTATCTATTTGTATATTTATTATATGTCATTATCATAATAATAATATATGTCATATTTATTGTCTTCGACAGTTCCCGAGTTGGTCCCGGCCGGCCTTTAAATTGTAATCTAGTTGGCATAGAAAATATACTTACGAAAAACTGTTTTAAAATTTAGGAATATTTTGAGAAGGTTCAAAGGATTCGGTGCTTACTCGTCTTTGTATACTTTTGAGCGTTGTCATCATATTAATTGTGCTTAATTAAAGCACAAATAGTGTGTCCTACCTTAAACAAAACGTGTTTGGTATTATCTAGTAAAATAGCAAACTTATTATCCTTATTCGTTGATTTGAATAAAGTGGAAAGTATACTCTTAAGTACTTTATCCTTGACCCAAGAACAAAACACACATTTGTGTTCATCAGCATCTATTCGTGAACGGAAATCAGATTCGTGCTGCCTATTCATTACACTTCCGGCCGTATATTTTGTCTGGAAAACAGTGTTCTAATCAAATGACAGCACGCGTTTTAGCCAACTACGCTGAAGTTTTTTTAATTTTATTTTCCGTTAAGTTATGCTTTATTGGCTGGTAAGTTAATTGCTAACCATATAATTTGTTAAAAAGGAAAAAAAATCACAATACACACTCCTCATGTCTTACATTGATAATGCTTTGCCAACGATTACTTCAAAGTATGGAATCTGTAGAAGCTTAATTGAAAAATCCGCGAGCTTAAGTTCTCTCAGCGCTAGTATTTTTTATGAGTGCGTAGTTTGAAAACATAAGAAAAGTACTTGAATTGAAAATGTAGAGCCGTCTGAAGTGTGCCCGTTTCTTGTCGGATTCTGCTTTGAAATTCTTACTTAACAAGAGTTTTGATATTAGCAACGCATCATTAACATCTTTAGTGCTATCAGACATTAGGGCAGCATTACAGGTGATGGTATCAGAACACACTACTTCTTTGATTTTTTTCTATAATATTATTTTTTTTCAATAAGCACAATATTCACAGCTTATAACTCAGATACTGCATATAACTAACTCAGGCATTAGGGCAGCGTTACAGGTGATGGTATCAGAAAACACTTCTTTGATATTTTTTAAATAATATTGTTTTTTTTTTCAATAAACACAATATTCACAGCTTATAACTAAGATACTGCTTATAACTAACTCAGGCTTTAGGGCAGCATTACAGGTGATGGTATCAGAAAACACTACTTCTTTGATTTTTTTCCAATAATATTTTTTTTTCAAAAGCACAATATTCACAGCTTATAACTAAGATACTGCTTATAACTAACTCAGGCATTAGGGCAGCGTTACAGGTGATGGTATCAGAAAACACTTCTTCTTTGATATTTTTTGAATAATATTATTTTTTTTCAATAAAATCAATATTCACAGCATAAAACTAAACCACAGTAAGAAAAAAAGTTTAATATTTGCCAATTACAGATTTCTATTTTGCTAATATTACGTCCTGTACGATGAGGTTCTATTATAAAAAGTAATTGTCATTAGAGATAAAGGAGATTTAAAGGATATACTGATTCGAATATTTATAAGCGTTTAGACATTGTTGGTGGTATAACAAAGACATGTAAATATTTCAATTTTTTGAGTACATAAATATCTAACTAAAAACATTAGGTACACTTTTTTCTTGCTCGGTTGCAGTGCTCAAGCATCATGTTGTTATATAATGTTCTTTATATACGAATACATATCCTATTAATATTATAAATGCGAAAGTTTGTAAGTATGGATGTATGGATGTTTGTTACTCTTTCACGCTCGAATGGCTGAACGGATTTGTCTGAAATTTGGAAGACAGATAGATTGTGACCTGGATTAACATATAGGCTATTTTAAATCCCGATCGCACACCGGGTTTCTGTGAAAACGCGGACGAAGCCGCAGGTAGCAGCTAGTTTGTCTCGAAAATAAAAAAATCCGACTTTTTTTATCCAATTTAGAAGCAGTTAACATTAACTTAAACTGCAAAACATACTTTAGTTAGTGCTATGACATCTGAGTTAACAAGAAATTCATATCAATAAATGTAACCAAAATTACTTGAAGTCCGTCGGACCTTGTCAAATTTAAACGTGGCCACCTCTGAAAAATACCAATTACCATACAAAAACGTAATTTGTGGGACAATCGCGTAATAAACATACAAAAAACATAGCCTTGTTCTAAGAACAAGTGTCATATCAGAGCAAGTAAGTTACCATTGATTGATTGGAGTCTTTCTTTGTTTCTTTAAGTTTTGGCATTCACGTTAGTATTTAGCCATTAGTCAAGTAGAAATTTGCATCAAATTTTATATCAATTTCAATTAATTTTAAATAGTCATCAGTCATAAGTCGTCAGGAAGTCATGTCAGGCTCTTGGGTAAAGCGGTGGCCTGTTTATCTTGAGTAATGTAATGAGATTTGGCGGCAACGAGGAAATACACGATACGCTAATTTCTTCATGATTATTTCATTTGTGCACTTTCACTGAACAAAATTGTACAAAATGCCACCAAAATTGACTAATTTCACTCAATATTAACACGAAATTCAATAATTATGAAAAAACTTCGACCATATTCTCTCGATGGCGCCAAAACTCTGATTGGAGTCTTTGAAAAAAAGTCAAAAACCTTTTCACAAAACAGTCCAGTGACAGGTGTGTGTCAATTTTGTGCCCAATCCGAGACAGTATGATGATACAGTTGTGCGACATCGTGCCTAGTGATTGGTCCCACCGAGTACCGACTTATTCCAACCGCTACATCGCAAGCCCGCCATTGTTTAAATTTATGGACCGGAAATGTACGCAAATTAGAATCTGGCAAGAGGTTCAACATCTCAGCATTAAGTTGGCAACGCGTAAATGTGACCGTCAAGAAATCCTTCCGCTTATTAACATTGTGATTCCAAAAAGAGTAAAAAGATTTTATTTGTTGTTGTCTAAATAAGATTTAAATT
This sequence comes from Calephelis virginiensis, assembly GCA_002245475.1. NCBI lineage: Eukaryota > Metazoa > Arthropoda > Insecta > Lepidoptera > Riodinidae > Calephelis > Calephelis virginiensis. Next base: position 46,486 of record NJDC01003774.1, read on the forward strand.
AAAATAGAAACATGTAACGGAACGTTTATGGTTCCGTGGAAGCCAATTAATTTGGGTGAATTGACTTAAACTACATTTCAAAGCCGAAGTGTTTTTTGTTATAGTGTTATTTATATTTGTTTGGAAAACTACAGTTTCCACTTATAAGTGTAAACCGCCTTATTAATAAACATAGACTAAAAAGTATCTGCACGCCCATATCCCCGAAGAGGTAGGCAGAGGTACAACCAAGGCACCCACGACTAGCCGAAGACACTAAGTCCCACAATGTGATAGGTGGCTAGCCTATCGCCAACCGGGCACATTTCCAATCCCGACCAACATTTTTTTTATATTAGAAAATTGGAAAAATTCAATTTTCTTTTTGTTGGCCGACCCGGGATTCGAACCCGGGACCTCATTCAGTCAAGTCCAACACCCGGACCGCTAGACCACAGAGGTGACATAGACATAAACAGACTATGGAAAGAGTAAAGTTGATATTGTAGTCTGAAAGATCAACCTAGTCGTAATAAAACTAGGTTGATCCTCTGCGTAAGATGGATAGAGTTTCAGTCAGATGTAAGTATATTTTATTTAGATTTTTTTAAATACATGTAAATTCTCGTGTTACTTATGTGTGTGTGTGTGTGTGTGTGTGTGTGTGTGTGTGTGTGTGTGTGTGTGTGTGTGTGTGTGTGTGTGTGTGTGTGTGTGT